>WBNM01005744.1:102172-161663 GCA_013399055.1 Ramphastos sulfuratus
AAAAACCAACAAAAAGCAACCACGAATAAATAAATAATAATAATAATAATAAAAAAAAAAAAAATCTGTTCTAGTTTTCAGGAGGGGCAAGCGTGGCCAAAATGCACCACCCCACCCCCCCTCTCCCGCGTATCGCTGATGCAACTTCCTGTAACAAGCACTTTGTATAAAAAAAAAAAAAGTGGACTTCCTGCTATAAGGCACAGGTATTTATTCTGTAACCGATTTTAGAACACACACACACAAAGAAAATATTCAAATAAATGTGATCACTTAGTGCAAATTGCCTCGCTCTGCTCCAGCTCTTCCCCTGGGAATGCCAGCTCCAGCCGGAGGCTCCCACCTCCTTCGGCAGTGACTGCTCCCTGCGTCCTGTGGGTGCCCAGCCTATGGCTGGCAGTTTTCTGTTGGGGCAGTTTTGGAGGGAGCAGCTCAGGGGTAATGGGGTGGTGGCAAGTCCTGGCCTGGGGCGGGGGGGAGTCCTTACCAGCACCCATCCCATGTCCTAGCCTGGGGCTAGGGCTTTCCACAGGCTCCCAGCCAGCAAGGATGTGAGTCAGGCATGGAGCTGGCCTGGCTGCATCCTGCCCAGGCCTCCAGAACAATCCCCATTGTGGGATGGGATTGGAGGCAGGGATGGGGATGTGGATGGCAGCCTTCCTGCCTCCACCAGCATCCAGTGCAATTGACATGCTGCAGCACTGGTGCCTGGCCCTCAGGGCTTTGTTGCCACTTCAAGCTCCACTGCTCTATGGGACTCCATGGGTACTGGCAGCACCCTGGGCTGGTTTGGGGACCCTCCATGGGACCCTCCATGCTCAGACGAGTCTGGGAAAGGCGAGGAGGAGCCCTTCAGCTGGGACGCATGGTGGGGCTGTGTGGGGTGGCCTGCCTGTGGCTGTGCGGGGGTGAGCTATTTGCCTCAGGCTGACTTCACAAAGCAGAGCAGAGGCATTAAGGGGTTTTCCATTGCTCTCTTTGGGCTTCCTTCTTTCCTGCTTGCAAAACATGCCTGGTTTTGTTCCGGTTTGCTTTCCCCGCCCCGTGCTGCTTTGGTGAGAAATGGGCAAGGACAAGATTCTCACTGAGCCAAAAGGAGGGGAGCAGTAGGTCCAAGGTAGGAGGACCCTGACACCCAATTCCTTTGTTCCAGCCTGAGGGAACCACAGCAAATCCCTTGCAAATGAGGCCCACTTTGCAGGCAGTGCTGGGGTTGGGGGGCTGCAACACCTGCCCCAGTGTGTTTCCAGCCAGCCTCCAGGTCAGTGCCTGCCCAGGTGCAGAGTGCAGACGTCACTGGTTTGACTTCCCTGCCTGGTCAGAGGCTGTCCTGAGAGGTTTCTGTATACACCTGCTCTGTTGGAGTATTTGGAAGTTCACCTCCATCACAAGCAAAGTGCCCTGGGGCAGCAGAGGCAGCAAGGTGCTCTCAGTCTCCACTACAGGGATTCCTCAATGCCAGTGATGTCTCTCCCAGAAGGGCTACCCTAGGGTGGTCCCCACCCATGGTGCCTATGCTCAGTGCTCACAGGTTTGTTCTCCCAGCTGTCTTCATCCTCCTCTTCCTCCTTGGTACAGCTGCCTCTTGCAAGAGTGGACAGCTGCCAGCCTGGGGCAGGCATTAAAGAACCTGTCGCTATAGATGGGGGGACACAGGTGCAGCTCTCAGCCCACAGGGTGATCCTCGAAAGCTTGAGACACATCCCTGTCATGGGCTACTCTTACGCTGTGCCTTCACTAGAGGGAGCAGCCCCAAAACAGTGGATGCCCCTTGCAGGGCCTTGGTGCCATGGCCCATTCAGCCCTCTCAGCCAGGATGAGCACCCTGGCGTCCTGACTACCTGCGGCACAGCTGGTGGCTGGGAGGGGATGGATGCTCGGGTGCTCAGCAGGGTTTTATTGATGGATGGCTTTGTCTGAGGAGGGAGGGGTGGAATAGCAGAGGGAGCAGAGGCACATCCATAAACAGCTCGAGTTGTGAATGGAAAGAGACGGATTAGGAGCCGGGTGAAAACATGTCACACAGCAGAAAGAAAAATGAGCAGCTGGGCCTGACCAAATTGGTGTCTGATGAAGGACGTGGGGCCTGGTGGAAAAAGGATCCCAGGGTTGGCGGTGCTGCTTGAGGGAGGCTGATGGGGAACAGCTGGAGCTGGACACGCACATCTGGCAAAGCAAGGCAAGGGAAGAGGCAGTGGCACCGATAACCGTGGTGCCTATGGCCACGGTAGTTGGGTTGCAGGGCTGCAGCTCGTCTCCCAGATCACGGAGTCACAGAATATGAGAGGTTAGAAGGGACCTCCAGAGATCGAGTCCAACTCCCCTGTCAAAGCAGAATCTCCTAGGGTGATCAGTGCCTCCACAGGGGCCAATGCCTCATTTTCAGGTTGATGGTGGGGAGGGAGGGGGAGCCCCACAGTCCACCCCTCGGCAGGGATTTACCTGGCGGGGTTCAGGCTCTGCTGTGCTGAGGGGTGCCCGGGGGAGGAGCGGATGCCTCTTCCTCCATTTGCATACGTGTAAATAAGCAATCAACATAATGAGGGCAAAAACACAAACCAGACTTCCAGTTTGCAACCAAGTCCCGTTTTTAACCTTGGAAAAGGGTTTTGGCAGAAAGCTGCAGGCCTTGCAATGTCCAGCTCTGTGGCTTCTCACACCCATCCCTCACCCCAAATCACTGCTGACCCTACAGCCACCAGTGGATCAGTGCTTGCTGTGCTTTGCTCATCACCCAAGGAAATATAAATCCCACATCTTTGCATAAAGATGGGCATGGCATCATGCCCTGGCTCATGGGAGCCTTTTTGGGTAGCCCTCCCACCCACCAAGCCCCCAGGTCCTGCTCCAAGCCATGGTATGTGCCTGGGGAAGTTCCTCCACTGACCTGGGAGTGAAGCCCCATGCTTAAACATGAGGGGTATATTTAGATGGTGCCAATTTAAGTTTGCACAGCAACCTTATAAATATGAAAGCCCTTCTCTGCAAGATGTTTAAGACACCTCATCAGCCCTTGGAAAATATGCAGGAATATTAATTAGCCAGATTTGGGTATTATCTTGTAATGAATAAATGAAGAGACTTGCTGCCTGAGATGAGTCACTGGCAGCTCACTCAGTTTTGGTTTTGGTTTTGTTTTTTTAAGGAAAGTGTTTTTTCTAAGGTAATTCACTCTTCTTTAATCCAGGATCTGTTAGAAAAGAGGGGCCACAGCTGGCCACAGTGCCTCTGGAGACAGAGGGACATGACAAGGTTGGAGTTCTGCCCCCGCTCCCACAACCTTGGGCCCAGGTTGGTGGGGAGAGCAATCTTGATTCTTTGAAAATTTGTTTTTGGTTTCTGCCCCTGCCACTCTCCATCCTGCCCTCCTGCTCTGCTCCCTTGGCTACCTTACTCCCTCCAGCTGGGCCAGGACAGGAACTTCCTAGTTGCCATAGAAACCCAGGGTGAAGGACAAGCTTCAAATGAAGATGCTGAACAAGAAATGGCTTTGTGCACACCTGAATGGCCACTTTTCTTTGCCAGGATGTGGCAACTTTGGAGCCCTTCTTTGGGTCAACCTGCATAGCTGGCAGAGGCTGAAGGGCCAGCAGAGGTTCTCTGTCAGCCGCAAAACCCTGAGCTGAGCAGTGAGCAGAGGGTGGGTGTCTCTGGGGAAAGGGCTTCAAAGGTCTCCATCACTCACAGGGTGCTCAAAGCACCACTGCACTGTGGGATGCAGCAACCATTGGGGTTTTGCCATCCCTGCCAGCTCTGGCACCATCTCCCCATCTGGCCTTAGAGCTGAGGCAACCTTGGGACTCCAAGGGGCATCACCAACTGGTTTGCAAAATTTTTGGGGTGGTGGAGCAGTTTGCACCTAGTGGGAGAGGGCTTGGAGCTGAGCAGGGGACAGATAGACTGGAGGGGGCAAAGGATGAGGAGACCAGCACAAGCCTCAAGGACCAGGTTGGGTGGCCAAGCAGCAGAACTGTGCCCCACGGGCACAGGGAAGGGCATCAGAGGAGACAGGTCAGGACGGAGCAGCCAGCAGCCACTGCCAGCCTGGGAAGCATCAGCCGGACCTCATCCCTCAGCCCCCGCAGCAGCGTGTGGCGGCTGGCGAGGCCAGGGCGGCGCGTGGGTGCGGGGCGCTGCCGGCTGCCGGAGCTGCCATTGTTTGCCTTCAATCAAGATGTTTCAGGCAGAATCAAAAGCACCAACTGGGGAAATCATCATCACAAAAAATCTTGCGCCTGCAAAATAGGTCAAGTAAGACTCCAAAGAGAGAGAGCGTCTGATCTGCATTGCAAGGAAGAATAGCAACAGCTGTGATCTCCAGTATATATGGATGGGCTGGGGGGGGATAAATATATATATCCATGCATATGTATAACTGCTTACAGCTGTTGGGCCGTATGTTCATTAGGGCCAACTGTTTTGGAGGCAGAGGGATCAGCGCTAATCGGGAAAGGGAGTTTNTCACACTGAATGCACCCGATTCAGCACACCCCCGCTGGCCCCCAAAGGGTTGTGAGAGCTGTGGCTTATGCCCTGGCTCCAAAAGCAATCACGAGCTGTGGCCCCTCCATCCCAGACCCAAGTGTCACCCCTGGGTGCAAAGAGGTTGCTGTCCCTCAGCTTCCCCATTCCTCCAGACCAGATCTCTGTGCCCATGCCATTATCTCAGCCCCTCACGTAGTGGCTTGCTCGGTTATCACTGCCTGGTGCTGGCCTCACAGGTGCCAGCTATAAAAATGAACTGGAAATACATCTAAATACTCCTGCCTGACATCAGGGAGGGTGGTGGAGCCAGGGCAGGACAGCTGGTTTGGCCACTCCAAGACGCCGAGCTTTGCCTGGTCGGTTGGGACCCAGCTGTCACAGGCTGCGAACTGCACTGCGTCCCCAGCCCACAGGCAATGCTCATAGCATAAGGGCTACCTGCTCTCTCCAGCAGTGTCCCCGCCCTGCGCCCCAAACCCTTGCCAGCTTTCCTCTGCCAGCCAGAAAGCCTTAAAAGCTTGCAGGCTTCAGCTCCCATCGGTAGCACAAAAGGTTGCAAAGCAAAGCAGCAAGGACAACTTCTATTTAAAAATACCTCTCACCCAGATGATTTATTTGCAGGGCATTTCTGCCAGCTCCTAACGCAGCTCAGACCTGGGCCCTAACCTACCTGACAGCTTCCCTTCCTTGTAGGATTATTTATTCAGGGCTGTGTTTGGCTGCCTGGCTGTGCTGCCCATAGGGCTGCAGCTTGGGGCTGCACAGCCACAGCATGTTGCAAGCAGAGGGGCTCTTTGCTGAGCCTTCCTCTTCCAACCGGCGTTTTGTTTTTTTTTTCATGTTCTCATTAAAAAGGATGCAGATATGCATCTCAACCAGCCAGTTAAATAGGAGGGGGTACATCCCCCTGACCCTGTGCTGCTCTCAGCCAGCCTCTGACAGTGTCCCCCAGCACAGGCACAGCCTGACTGCAGCTTTACAGGAGTTTTGCTTCCAATCGGCAGCAGGAAGGGAAATAAGTGAACAGATTGCAATAAAAAAATCCAACAAGCCCAAATTCAGCCAACTGAGCCCGAAGCTGCAGTTTAGCCAGGAGCGAGCTTGTTTCCACTAAAACAAAATAAAAGAAAATTAAAAAGCTTCAATGCGGCCTCTGGGCAGGTGCCTGGGTGGGTGGGCAGCATGGCTGGAGCATTGCTGTGGTCACTGGGCTGGCTGCCCCTCACGGATGTGTGCCCCTCGCTGCGAGAAAGCGAAGGTTGAAATCTCCATCTCTGCAGCTGAAAATAATTTCTCTGCTCTGATAAAGGCAGTCTGGGGGGTGTGAGGCCTTAGACAACAGGGAAATAAAGCTGAGCACAGAGTAACGAAAGAATCTCAGCGTTTATTTCTCCATCAGGCCGTGGATTTCCTCCCCTGCCCCATCCAATCCACTCCGTTTCTCGTCCCTTCGGGAGCACTAAATTCATCACGCGAATGCAAAGCGGGGCTCGTGCGGGGAAGGGCGCTGCGGTTCGCTCCGGCAGACGCATGCAAGGTCACACGCAGCCTCCACATAAATTACGCCGAGGCCCACTGTAAACAGCAACAGGAGAGGGGGAGCGCGGCGGCTTCGGGGGCGGGGGGCCGCAGGGGCCGATACATAATGTCGTGACAAGTCAAACAACTCTCAGGGTGTTCACTTGCCAGAGAAACATTTTTCGCATCCAATCCATTAGGCAAAGGAGATGAAAAAGTATTTCCGACTTTGCTGAAAAAATACCAGGAGTTGATATAAAGCAGGCCTTAAAAAAAAAAAAAAGAGAGAAAAGAAATGAAGTGTGGCAGTCCATAATGTTTTTGTCCATCAGCTCTGACAGCCTTGCAGGCATCCTGGCTATGCGGGGAGGGAGCTGATGCTCCAAAGAGCTTCAACAGTTTCTCGCATTTTGGCTCATTCCTGGTGCAGGAACAGCAAGGAGTCAAATTGGTTGGAAAGAAATAAGCCCAGAATTTGCTTCCCCTCCCTCCAAAGCCCACTTCGCTGTACCAAACTCAAACCGTTCGCTGCTTTTTCCCCTTCTCCCTTCCTGCCAGGTCGGTGGGAAACATGCTTCATGTCACACCTTTTTTTTTAACCTACAAAATTATTTTTGAAACAAGAAGGTCCTCCGGAAGGTTGCCCTTCTTGCTGGATGGCTTTTCTGGTAGTTTTGCACAAGTGAGATCCCAGAGAGAAAAGGTTGCTTCCAACAGCTCTGTTCACTTCTAGTACCAGCAGCTGTCCCTGGTGGGGAGGCAGAGGGGAGCAGTGGAAGAGCAGCTTTGTGGGCTGAGTGGTGGCTCTTTGGGAAATGGCAGTCCTCAGCTGCCTTAAGGGAAAACTGGCTGTGGGGAGAATGAGCCTGCAGAAGGAAAAAGATCACCCCCAAACGCAAGTTGTCTTTCTATCAAACTTTATTTTTTTTTTTTTTTTGACAAAGACATCTAAAACACACACTAACAACATGAGCAGATATTGCAAATACCCCTTTTTGGTGAAATTCAAAAAGGGAACATAAAAGAAAGAGCTTGTGTGGACCTGGCTGGTCCAGGGAATGCAACGGCCGCTGTCTTTTGCTTCTGCAGAGGAGGGAGCCCTGTAGAGCACGGGCTGAGCGGGAGCGGGTTGGTCTCCGCTCAGCAAAACGATCTGGTAATCAGTTATACTGGAGACAAAGGAACAGGGCATTGACCTGCGAGGGGCAACACCGGTGCGGGGCAATGGGAGATGGTTGCATGAGGCTTTGGTAAGCACTGAGGGCAAGGAGAGAGCTCCTCAGAGCTGCGGCAGGAACGGAACACAAGTGCCCATGCCCAGCACTCGTGGTCCGAGCAAGGGCTTGGCCCCATGTTTCCTCATGTGCCCTTGGAGAATTTCACTTCTCCATCACCTCTCCCCGTCTGAGAAGACACAGGAGCAGGAGAGGCATCTTTTATCTATCAGGAAGGTAAAACCAGATTTAATGATGTGAAAGAGAGGCAAGACAAACTCCCCCTGGGAGGGGAATTAACCCCTGCGACAAACTTCTCGAGGTCTGGGGTGGATCTGTCTGTCACTCCAAGCCTTTAAATCAAGGCCCGGTGCCTTCCTACCAGAGGTGCTCTAATTCAACCGCAAGCCATGGTGCTGGCGGGGTGGCGTTTAATGGGCTGTGTTATGCGGGAGGTCAGCAGAGAGGAACCTAACGATCCCTTCTGGCTTTAAAAATCTATGAATTGATGCGATGTGCGGCGGAGCTCCACCCATACCAATGAGATGGTTTGCTTCCCCCGAACCTCTCTTAAAGGAGGGCAAAGCCGACAGAATTGGAAGGACAAAGCCTCACGTATGCAATTACCGTAAACCAAAGAGGAGCTGAAGGGCTGGGGCAGAGGGGCAGAGGTTTTGCTGAGGGGCGGCGGGCGTTTTCAGTTGGCCCCAGGCAGCTGTATGGGTGGCAGTTAGCCAGGTGCTGAGGAGGGACCAGAGCCCCGCAGGGGGTACAGCGGATGTAAATGCATTCAGATAAGGCGAGGCAAGTGAACAGAACCTCAAACCTTTTACATTCTCACCGGGTGGATGCGCAGGGAGAGATGTTTACAATACAAGGAGCATTTAAAGTCATCGTTGCAGGGTGATTTACTTAAGTCGTGGTCATTTTAACCCTCCACTTTCATCCTCGCAAGCACAGCTCGCTCTGTCATGGCGTTCCTCTTTCACTACCTGGCACAGGTAAACCAAACTAACCACCTGGATCACAAGGCTGGTACAAACGCACACAACCAATGACCAATGAGCCAGCAAACACATCAGGATTCTGAGTTCAGCAAGGCAATTTTTCGTTTCAAACTGGAGCAATGGGAAAATTACATATATTTATTTCACACACATTTCCAAGATTAACCAAAGGGAGTCTGAAAAAAACAAAGGAAACGCTCAGATGCATTTCAGATCCAGAAAGCTATCTGTGGCACAGGTGGGGTGTCAGAGTTTGACATTGGTATAAAAACAGGGAGCAGGGAAGCACAAACTCAGCTCCCATGCAAATGAGAAGGATCAAAGCCTATGCTCCCAAGCTGATTTTACTCTGTCCTGCCTGGGCCACGGGAGGGGTACCCAAGTATTTCACTCTGCATCCGGCATGCAGTGGGGGCAAATCCAAAGCTCAAGAGGATCTGTCACAAAGCTCTGCCACTAGGCCAGCACAGTGTGCATGAAATAAACGGCTGCAGATCCAACGGTGTTTGGATCAGGCAAATGCATTAAGTGCATGGAAAAGGCAATGTTGCTTTTTCTCTTCCTTGAGCTGACCCAGGAACAGGTGGTGCTCAGATTCCTGGGGTTCCCGGTAAACTGTTGCAGATGAGGAGTCATTGAACGAGCTACGTTTAAATGAACATCTCTCCTCATCTTATGACTCCTTACTCAATCCATGCAAAGCTGGAGCTGTTTCACTTCGTGTCATTAGCGATTGCTTAACAGCTCACTTCAGCCTGCTCCTTCTCCCCCTCCAGTCGTCTGGTTTTTAAAGCAAGGCTGTGCTACTCCAGCATGCATGTCCTGCCTCGGCTGGAGACAGATGCATTCAGAGGGTGCTGACTCACAGACGCAGGCAGATTAAAGTTAGATTGCTAAAGCAGTTGCTCTCCCAGCTGTCCCCCTGCCCCCAGCCACAGCAAAGACAGCTGAACTGTATACCGATCAGTCCCTGAACTGCTACTGTACCTCCCGATGTATGGAGGGGGGGGTGAGTGGGGCACACGACCCAGTATAAACCTCAGATGATTTAAATCTACAGGGCTGCAGCACATAGGCAGCCAAGGGCTGCTTCACATACAGTGCAGATGTTTCTGCCCTAAGGTGGAGACGTCCAGAGGAAGGGAGGAGCAAAGAGCTGGGAGCTCCAGGGGTGTCAGCCTTCTGCCTGGGTCCATGAGTCAACTCGCTGACGCGTGGTAAAGCCACATGCTGTAGCACACGCAGCTTTCCCCACGCTGCCCCTCGCTCTGTCTCCAGGAGGTGGAAGGGGCAATGCAGTCCCCAGTCATTCTCTGGCCTTTCACAGGCAGGCAGCAAACAAAGCTGGCAAGCAGGGCAGTGGGATTATTTTACCATCTGTGCATTAGAAACTGGCCCAGGAGTCACCAAGCTCACTTCATGCAGGACATGGCTGCTTTCGCGTGTCAATGACTCCTGCCCATAGTCAGCTGGGGCTAGAATTGAATCGGGGATGAGGAGGTGGAAAACGTGTTCTCTTTCCTCTTTAACCAACTACACCCTGTTAGAGGAAAGCCAGTTTGGGGAAGGATGAATCCTCATTTCAAAGAATGTTTCCCATCTGCTGCTCATCAAGCTCCTCACCCCTTACCTAGGACAATCCACAGCCAGCACGAGGCTGGGGGGGAACACCTCAGGCCCTGGACAGCCAGCTTGCTATGGGGCAGTCCTCTGAGCCCCTCACAGGTCTGGGCAAGGCCTGCCAAGGAAGGGGTGTGTGTAGGGGTAGAGGAATATATTTTGCACACTTCAAAAAGGAAACCTGGGACCTAGTATCTCATTATAGAAAGTAATCATGGACTTAATTGCATTTTGCTGCAGAGTTGCCTTAACATCGAGGGAAAAACAACAGAGATTGCTCAACATCAAGACCAGTCTCACATACGGAACTTACTGAACACAGGAACCATGTTTTTGCTGGCTCAAGGTGAAATGATGGACTAAATTCTCCTTCAGCTGTGAGAAAAGCCCTAGGCACACTCATCCTGCATTATTCCAACTGTAAAGAGCTTCAGTTATACATATATAACCCTTCTCTCCCTTCTACAGCGGTGTTGCGATGCAACAGTGCCTCATTACGATCAAACTCCTCTTTTATGGCTATAGGAGTATGTGGAAATCATCTACCCTCGTTACAAAAATGACTCCTTAGCAGCTTTATTTTAAGAAACTACCCACAATTGGTAACACAACTGCATTTTATCTGTCACTGAGGGGAAGCTGTGACTGACACCTGAGCGTGTCCTCAGCAACCACAAACCCGCATCTATAGGGCAGGTCCTATGCACCTAAGCAACTGCAATAACTCACCACTCCTTCTGCTCCACACTGAATCACAGTTTTGCTCCTGCTTAGAAACTTGCTTGCTAATCAGCATTTAATACTATTATGCATAGGGAGGAAACATATAATTCCTTTATTGGGATAAAAACTGAGACCAATAAAGAGCAGGTCGAGTTTCAAATCCAGCAATACGTTTTCACCAATGTCGTTCCCATTTTCTTCCTTTTTTTTTTTCCTTTTTTTCCTTTCTTTCTTTTTTTTTTTTTTTTTTCCCTTTTTTATTATTTTTTTTTCCCTTTTAACAGCTGTAGCTGTGCACAGATGGAAAAACATTTGGTCAGAAAGCAGCAAATTAGTGTTTTCGGGCTAGAATTCTGCTCCCACCGCTCCTTCATTTCCATGCAGCTCAGAATGCTTTATTTCTTCTTAGCACTGACATTTTTGCACACCCAATTCATGCCGTCCTTCAGACAGAAAAAGGTAATGTTAGTCAAGCAAAGGGAAAAGGAATCCGTCAGCCCCACTCGCTCACCGCTCGGCAAGTACCACATTCCTCCTCATCTACTCCCCGCCTGCCCTCTGTGCCCAGAACTGCCAGGGGTTAAAAATACAAGAGCTTCCTTGCTCGGCAGATGTTGTCACACAGAGGTTATTAAATCTTTCATCTGACCATAAGAAGTTTCGTTGTCTCATCGTGTCCTTTGAGAAAGGATCACTCTGCAGTCAAGGTATGTCAGCTACAGAGGAAGGCTCAGTTCCAGCTTCAGCTACAGATGATTTGCATAACCTCAGGCAAGTCACCTTCACCTTGAGACCATGGATTTCAGGGGACTGTGTCTTACACGGTCAGCCTCCTGTTCAGAATACAGCTGTAATTCTCTACTCAGCTGCAAGCCTTGAAATCCAGAGCCACAAAAGCCACTGCAATAACTGAATCTGTACCGTGTTCCTCAGGGACCGCACAGAAAATGGGCCCTCAGGGGTCCCACACAGGTTCAGCGAGCAGCAGTGACCAAACATTTTAAGAGGCTGATACACTCTTTTGAGTATTTCCATAAAAACGTGTGCACGACATCTCTGACCACTGCAAGCAGGATGATAGCCCTTGTGCTGTGAGTACTCAAGTCATGAGTTCACTGCTGAGATCCCAGAATGGGATATGTCATTGAAGGGCAAAGTGACATTTTATCTGCTTCTGTCATTTATCTGTTGTGAGATGTGCAAGACAGAGTGCAAGATGCACCGTCTCGTTGTATCTGTGTCCCATCAAATCCATTACCTCTACCCCACCTATGAGGCATCTCTGCCAGCAGGGAAGCTGAGGACAGAAAGAAGGCAGGTGGTATTCTGGGTATGAGAGGAGAATGGCACGCCTTTGTGCTTGGAAATTGGTCAAATGTCCCCTTGGAGTTGTGGAGGTGGGATTTCACTGGATTCAATGGTCATTTCTACACCATTAGTGGTAGTTAGCCCCTAAGAAAGACCACAGCTTTTGGGTCAGCACTGCTGCTATACCTATGGTATCATTGTCGCTGGTTTCCTATGTCCTTGTCCCCAAACTGCCAAAAGGCTGCCAAGGACCTCAGCTGCCCCAAGGACAGGCAGCCAAAGGCACAGCATTGCAGCTACCTGTGGTGAGCCAAGACACACTGCCATGCCTCTGTGTTGTCCCTCAGCCATGAAGATGGCCAAGTCGGAGGGGAGCTAAAGAGTTAAGAGAGAAGAGAGGGAGTCCTCAGGGTTTAATCAGAAGCAGAGAGGTTCTCACTTGAAAATACCAATTCACCTTGATAGCAGCGCTATGTGACACTTCTTATCTGAAGGGGAGCAGCAACTTCTGAAATCAGCCCTTGTTGCTGTGTTAAATAAAGAGTAAGAGAGCCCAGCTTGTGCTGGGGTGCACATGAGGCCCTACACTAATAACACTTCCAACTCTAACCTTGGGGAGGGTTGATGTCTCCAGTTTCATTTATTTATCTCCACAGCAGAGATCAGTGTAAAACAAATTGCCTGAAATCCTCAGAGCAAATGGGAAAAGACGAGAGGTAGATTCATTTTAAGGCCCAGTAGCTTTGTGTCTTCCCCTTTCAATAACACTGATAACCTAGGTGTAAAACATGTAATGCCTTAAGCAATCAATAGCGTGGTTTAAAGCTTATCACTTTAGAGAGAGAGGGAGCCAGCCATTGCAAGCATGAGGAATGCCAGGGCTTAACAATGGGGATAGGAGGAGAGGTGTCAAGCCTTTGGCTTGATTGTGTGCTTTAGAAATCTGCATGATTGCCTGCAAAGAGTAAAAATAAATAAATAACTAAAAATGCTCCCACAACGCTTTCAGCTTCCCCTGCCTCGGAAGCAATAATCACATTTGCACACATCATGGCATACAAGGCAAGCAGAGCTCCTCATTCATTTTGAATGTAGGTTTATTTGCTGAACCAGAACAGCTGAGACAGCTTAAAGTAATAAATATCAGCTGACACCCTCTGCTATTCAGCACAGTAATCCCAGAAACAATACATCACTGCAAAACAACAAACACGCATCCTATCTTCTACCTAATCTGACCACAACCTGAATTCACAGTGATTAAAACTGCCTGCTGCCATGTGGGAGCTGGGGAAGGGGAAAGACAGGAGTGCTTCAGCACCAGCACGGCCAGTGTCATAAAGCAGAGTTTATGATGGGATTTACCATGGCTGGGAGCCTGACTGCATCAAGCATATAATGAGGGCAAAAGAATGACATAGCAAAATGTGAGAGGAAAGGTGAACTCCAAACAGGCTTGAAATACGTAAGTAGGTCACTGAACTTTTAAAGTAGGAATGGATTTTAAAACTCTCTTCTGACATGGGTTAATTGACAGGGAAAATTACATTTAATTGTAAATATCTCCCTGCCTGACAATGATAAAGAAAAAAGGAGTTGTCTCTGGCTGTACCTGTGTTGTATCGAATTGATATGTGTAAGGCACCTTCCTTCTCTTCAGCCATACTACAGCTACAGCCATCACTTCTGGACTAACTTTCTCAGGGTGGTTGGGGGAGGTGTGGTGGTGTTCTAAAGTGTCCCCAGATGCTTTGGAGAACAGCACATGCAAAGGAAAGCCAGAGAAACAAAAATGTATGTTTGTAGTTTTTCTACTTAAAGTTTAAAGCAGAATGGAGGGTTGGCAAGATAAGTGAAAGCCAGGTAGGCTGACAGGAACATGAAGAGCTGCTATGGGGAAGGCACATAGGAAGGAGGAAATGTTGCTTGAAAGAGTCAAGTCCACAAGGAGTCCACTGTTGTCATCCTTTGTCCCTACACATTCTGTCCCTATATGTGCATGCTTAAAAGATGGCTCTGTGCAGGAAGTACAATCCCTACAGTAACATTTAGATCTTGATAGATGTCCTTGGACTGCTTTGTTGAGACACAGAGACATTGGCAGGTACTCTGAGGATGGAGAAGATACACTATTAGTATTCCAGCCTCAAGTCAACCCTGGGAAAACTTAGCCAGGGAAGAATTTCAGATCTTTCAGCTTTGCCTCTCTTAGCTCCTTAACAAGCAGCTAGTAAACTTTACCAAAGCAAAGCGAGAGAACTCCAGGGAAGAGGATAATGCTTCTTGCAGAGAAATGCTGCTCAGCACAACCCCGCCTTGCTGCAGCCACATCTGCTTTTGTGCCAAGGGAGTCGTATTTGAACACTCTCTGGGAAAGAACTGGTAGGGCTTTCCCCGGGAAAAATGAAATGTCCTGCTCGAGATTAGGCCACTGCTTACTTATTCCCTGCATTATCAGCTTTGCAGTTATGGGAGTGAAGTAATCTTACTTCAAACACACCGAACAAGTCCCTTCCACCCCATAAAAAGCCTCCTGATTTCGGCTCCCCTGCAAGCCAGGGATCAGGCAAGGCCACAAACTTGTGACCCCTAATGTGACCTTAAGGACAGCGAAGCTTAATCCTTTCATGTAATCCTCTGTCTGCCATAACAAATTGGGTCAGGCAAGTGCAAAAATTCTCCATCTCTACCATTTTTGGTATGTGTTATTTTAGCTGTCACTTTCTTTTCCCTCTGCACAGCTAGAACTGTACCTTCATTATCTGCCATTCCTTTGCACCTCCAGTCATCATACAGACTGGCTTTTACAGGCTCCTGCAAGTACATTATCCATTGCTTTTGCCTGGGTGCAAGTTTTCCTTTTGTGCTCCGAGACCTTGCAACCCTGACACAGTGCTGTAGAGTCCTCCTTTATCTTGCTTAAAAATCACACCACTTTGCCTTGCAATCTGCAAACATGGCTGCTTTTCCTCAGCCAGCACTGGCTCTGCTTGCCCTGTGAGAGCTGCAGTCCCTGGAACTGGTTTAAATCACACTTACAAGTATACCCAGAACCTTAAGATGTGGAATATTGTCAACCAGCCTGCACTGTCTAAGATATCCTTAAGGGCAGCCCTGTACTGAATCTTTCCCTCATGGAAGTGCTGAATTCCAGCATCAGTGTAACTTAGGTCTTGGGCTTCATTCTCAGCTGTGCAGGGAGGAGAAGGTGGTTCATCCCTTCCCACAGCCCTTTGGGCCAGACCAGCTCTGGCGTAAATTAGAGAAGTTTAGTGGCTACTCTCAGTTCTACAGGCTTTTAATGGTCTCCAGGGGGCCATTATACTTGGGAGACTCCAGACACAATACACTGCAGAATCGTTCTGGAGGATGATTCCTTGGAGCAGGCTGAGCTCCTGATGCCTTGATGGGAGACTCTTGCTTCTGACAAAAAGCAAACTGCAGAACCATGACACATAGCCTGGCCCCTAAATAACACCTCCAGCAAGAGGGCAGGCTGCAAAGCAGAGGAGTCCTGCCTGCTCTCACCCTACCCTGGCTGGAGCTTTCACATGCCTGGAACTACAACTGGAGCTCTGGTCACAAAATACAATCCTAAGAGAGTCTACCTAGCACCAGAGACCCACTGTGAGGCAAACAAACAGCTCCTTTAGGTTTCTCTGCTGTTATTGGGGATCACCTTCTTCATTTGCTATAACCTGTGCAAGGGTCTCAGTCTAAGATGGTGCAAGGCTCTGCTCCAGAGGCAGAGTACAAATGGCAGTGGTGGGGAGAAAGGCTTTCCTGCTTTCCTAACCAGGCCTGAAGGATAATATCAGACCCAAGCAGACATTTTGCTTGAAAAAGCCTCTAAGCATGCAAGATGCCACTCGTCTCTCAACTGCACCATGAACTCTGATAAACAGGAGAAATGCTGCCCACGATTGGAGTCGGGAGGTATTGAAGTCTTCAGCTGGCAAACAGAGGCTACCAGCTGGCAACCAGAGGAGACTACATGGAGTTTCCAGTTAACTCTGTCACTTCTCTTCTGAGCTTACCCAGGACATTGCTGGACCTCTTTTTCCAGAGTCCCAAACAGTTAATTTTAAAAGAGAAGATGGCAATATGGATTTCCTCCTTAATTAACAGTTTTATTAAATAACCCATTTCAAATAATAGTTAAATTCTCTAAATTTATATCATTCTATTAACCATAATCTAATCTCATTAACCTTGAAATCCCCAGTCTTAACTACCCAATTCTATACACCGTGGTGCTAGCAGCTAAACTAATTAAATGACCTTCAAACTATTTCTCCTTCATATATTGACATTATTTATCTTTGCTCATTGCTATTCCTTCAAGTTACCACAAAAATTTTCCTCTATGAACTCTGTTCCTTCATGTACTCTGTACTAGATATGCCACCACTTTTCCTTGCAAAATCCAGCACCAATGTCTCCAGTTTTACTGTAGCTAATACATTCCAGCAGCAGTGATGGTTAGTGTGCTCGCTTCTTGTCTTTCCTTCTGAATACCTGCTGCTTCCATGTCTACATTTATTTTGCTGTCACTCATTGTCAAAGTCCTTAAAGTGGTGACCTGAGATTTAACTACACAGAGAGAGGTCCCATTCTGAGCTGCTGGTAGAGATACTGCGTACCATAATCCTCAAAAACATCTTTCTTAATCTCACTCTTTACATAAGTCCTTCTTTGATTCCCCTAAATTTTGAGCATCTTGACCTCTCTCTTAGAGTCCCAGGACTGCAGGCATCATTTCTTCCTGGGCCACTTCAGATTTAGTTTAAAAGCCACCTGCCAAATAATTTTGCTCAATGAATTTTCAAGAAAAAGGATAGCTTGGCATTCTTGCAGTCTGATTTGACAGGGCTGGAGTTACAGCAGAGAGTAATGTAGGGGCTCTTTTTCCTATAAGCTGTAAAGTTTGTGACTCCCCTGACCTTTCTGCAATAATAATTTATGGAATAAGCGGCAGTATCAAGGGCAATGAGCCTGCAGACAACAATGTGGGATGTTATCTGGCCTGCATCTAAATTAATTTGTCTAGATAAGCACAATGAACAAAATACATAGGCCTGCAAATACTTTTATTTAGGTCTTGTCTACTGTTTTCTGGAAGTGAAGAACGCAGCAGCAGATTTCATTTCCCTGGTAAAGGGTGTGTGGCTGCATACTTGACTCTATTGAATGTAGAGGAATGCACTGTAGTTCAAGGAGAAGGCACAGTTAAGGAGCAGCTATCAACAAAACAGGCCCACAGGTCAGCTTGAGAAGGAGACACTTTTCAAACTACATAAACAGAAAGTGACACTTTCCATTGTTTAGTTCTTCCACATCCAACATGTAGGTGTCCCTGCATTTCTTCTAGAGAGCTCACATGGACTTCCATGAAGTAGAGGAGGGCCTGGAAGAGGGAAGAAGGTGACCGATGCCTGCCTGCAACCCTGTATAGAGCAGCCTCAGTCTCCTCATTGCATTTCTTTGGACTTGAATATACATAGCCATTGTGGAATGCACTTCCTCCACACCACCACTTCGAAATAAAAGATTAGAGATGAAGCCTTCCATAAGATTAGCTACAACATGGATGAGTTAATTTCTATCTTAGTTACCTAAATAAAATGCCTTTGGCAGACACCATCTACTATGTTTAGGTCTGAACATCAGAACTGCTGTACTGGTCAGACTAGTGGTCCGTTCAGGCCAGCATTCTCTTTCTGTATGACAAGGGAATAAACACTTGAAAGAAGAGGATCTCCCTTGTTTATTCTTCCTTCGCAGTGCATGACCAAAGTTGTTCCTCATTCAAAAGCTTTCTCCCGATCTTAGTGGTTAGTGATTGCCTGTATTTCTCTTCAGAAATTCACCTAGTATTTTTCTGAACCAATTGATACCTTTGGTCTCCACAATATCCTGTGCCAACAAGATCTGCAATTTAAATTACACAACTTGCAAAGAAGCACTTCTTTTTATTCCTTTTAAGTTGTTGTCCAGTTATTCCATTAGGAACACCCTTCCTCTAGCAACATGAAAACCAGTATATAGTCTATCTGACATGTTTATACTTTATAAATAAATCCTGAAGATGTTCCTACTCTCTGTCCTCTCTCTTCCAACCTGTGGGTCCTAATTTACTTACTATGATTGTGTACAGATGTTGTTCTGTGCTACTGATCATTCTCAACAGAGGATTCTCAAAACCCTACTAATTCTCAGCAGATATAAGGGCAATATTTTTTATGTTGAGGGTAGTTAAGTGCTAGAAAAAGTTACCTAGAGAGGCTGTAGATTCTTGATGTCTGGAGAAATTTGTAACTTGATTGGACAAGGTCCTCGGCAACCTCCTCTAGACTCACAGTTATCCCTGTTTTAAACATGAGGTTGATCTAGAGATCTCCTGGAGACCCTTCGACCTAATTTTTTGTTGGAATCTATGAGTCTACTACTGGTTGAATCTTGTTAGATGGGGCAGAGGCAGACAATGAATGTCACATTCAACCTGTGGGCCCACCATGCCTCTATTCTGCTACAAAAGAAATGTTCTCTGAGATGTCTCTTTTTGGCTTTCTGATAATTCTCTAGCGTTTGATTTTTCACTCTGGTCTTTGATGAGCACTAACCTGTTGCTCCCAGTGATCTACTTCTGAGTAATGGCAGCTAATTTTAAGCTGATCAACACATATGTATAGTTAGGATTGTTGTTCTTCATGTGCATTATTTTGCACTTGTCAACACTGAATTTCGTCTGTCATTTTACTGCCCACTGCTTCTGCAACTCTTCAAACTCAGCTTGAGATCTGACTATCCTGAACAGCTCTGGAACATCTGCAAATAAGGTTTTACTGGAACTGCAGTGAAGATAAGTATCTTCACTATTCTGTTTCTTTAAATATCATTGAAGGGAGGACTCCTGACTGCTCAGATTGCAAGCACTGCAAATATTTCATTAATTCAGGAAAGCCTAAGACTGAAATAAACAAACCTAGGTGCCATTTACATTACAAAGAGCTACTGTACTGTAGGAACCAGCTACAGGAGGAGAGCCCAAAACATAAGCACTACAGTTCAGCATAGGAATGCATTTCAACCCCTTGGTGGGTTTTTGCTGCCCCACATGCTGTCGTTAGAAGTGGTCCTTGCCCTGCATGCAACTCCTGCATTTCTCCTGATCAGAAAAATTGATCGGTTTCTCTCTGGCGCCTGGGTTGAGCAAAATGCCAAACAACATTAGTAGTGAAGGTAAATCAGATTTCTAAAGTGCACACTTGTAACAGTCAAAGGGGTTAATAGCAAAAGACAATTTGTTTTGTGAAAATGATTAACCTGACAGCAGTCTCTTTAAAATAAATCAATGTCTTCATTTGGTCCAGCCAAGGGGTCCTGGGTGGGGAGGCAATCACTCTCCCCTTTGCCAGGGGAGGGAGGAATCACAAGGGCCCACAGCTCCCCCTTTCCTTTGCACAGGCAATGAGACACATGTCCCCCGTGTTCTGTGCTGCAAGGGTTTGGCTGTGCTGACCCTCCTTCATGAGGCAGTCGGTCCAGCCCCACCCTGTAGATCAACAGACAACAATCTCTTACAGATGGCCTGCTGGCACAGCAAGCCTTCTCCAGCACCTCACCTGTACTCCCTCTCCTGAGAGAGCTGAACAAGACTGGATCTGCCAGACTCTGTCCCGGATTGTGTGTAGGTTCAGTCCCTCGGCAATCTCTGAAGCAGGGGCAGCAGTCAGCAGATCCTGCTTGTTAGCGAATATGAGCACGGGGACTCCACTGAGCTTTTCTTCATCCAAAAGCTCTGCCAGCTCCTATATCATTTACAAGGGAGTGGGATGAGGGGAGGATGGAGAGAGGGAAGGGAAGAAAACCTTCAACCACCAGTGGTTGTCTCTAATTAGAAATATATTTAGGACAAATGCTGGAAGAATGTGTTCCACTGAAACCTAGATCTTATTATAAGAGAGCAAAAATGTATACAATCATCTCTGCCCAAGGTTCAAAAGCTATTCCTTCCAATTACAGGTTACAGAAATCTCCATCTTGGTCTGAAATTAGCAGTTGCCTTAAAGACTACAACTCTGTGTTTTGCCAGTCCCTGCTGCTAGGAGATCAAAATTGATGAAACAGCAAAATCCATGTAAATTGGCAGTATGAGGAATCTGAAGTTATTGCTTGACTGGCATTTGCACCTGAGCAGCCGTTGACACCAGCCCTGGTATCTTTGCTAATAATGAGTTTCAGGGCTTTGTTCCAAGTTTTATACACTGCAATTTGAGTGGGAGAGGACTGTTTCTTTCCCCAGAAATGGAAATCTCCCTCCCACTAATGCTTTTGAAGGCACTGGCTAGCTGAAGACAAGCTAGGTCAGCTTTACTATCTGGATCTTGGCTCCATATGCATAGCACACATTGGGTGGCATCTTGAGAAATGGTTCATCCAAAATTGGATGACTCAAAGAGATTGTTTTATTAGCTCAAATCTGAATCTGCCGTGGATCAACAATGGCTGAAATATTTCATGTCTAGGATTGTGTAATGGCTTCATGTGAAGCAAACAGAGTCTCAAGTCATTTCCCTAGGTGAACATATGACAAATCCAGCAGAACTCAAACCCGTGGGGACTGCTTGCAGATAGATGAGATTTCTGTGGACTCCTTATTTAGCTAGAAAGATCTCATCCTCTCAGATACTCTCCTGACATCTTTCGTCCACTGGCTAGAAATGTGTGGATAAAACAAGTCCAGTCGGGGAGATGCTAAACTGCAGCGGAAATCTGACTCCATCTCCCCAAAAGCAATGTTTGGTTTGGAAACCAGGATGAGAGAATGGAGTTATAAACAGAGTTGGCCAGGAATGTTTCCACAAAATAGGTCTTTCATCTGACATGGATGATTTATTGAAACCAAAAGTGTTTGCGGAAATACGAGGGGTCCAGGCTGACGCCGCCTGACTCAGGCAAGTGCTCTAGGCTTCTGCTGCCTCACCCTCCCTTTTGCCCAATGAGCATTTAATTACTGATAGAAAATTAAATAGCTCCACCAGGGCTAAGATTCCCCCCCAGCCCTAGAATAACCAATCTTTCTGCTGTTAGGGTGTGCCCACCATACTCGAGAGGAAAAAGATAAAGTGCCGCCTTCAAATCAAGCCAAACAGAGGGCTTTAAACTGAACCTCCAACTTCTGGGGGATAAATCTGTTGCTTGCTGTTTTGGGACACCCTCATTTTCTGAATTTTACAAAAGAAAATTCAAAAGTCCTATTTTTGTTCCATTCTAAATCACAAAATGTTACGAAACAGCCAAACTTCACAAAACGGAAATCTTCTTTCCTGGCCAGTCCTAGTTACAAAGTTCTTAAGTTGTTTGCTTGTCTTTTTGGTTTTTTTTTTTTCAATTACATCCAAAAGACAATCAAGTCAATATGATTTCCATTTCAGCTTCGTAAATAAGAAAACAGGATTCCTCAGGGTCTTGGTTTGGCAAGGTTTAAAGGACTCAGAGAAGTTTTTGCTTTCAGTATTGGGCTCCATTTGCTATTATTGTATAACTTTGATGAAAACCGTTCCATTTAAACGGAATTAGGCTACCTATTTTCCTTCCTTTTCGCATCTACCAAAATAATCTGCATTGATGTTGAAAGGCAAGTCTCTCTTGAAATGCAAATTTCCCTCATAAACAACAAAATCATCTTCCTAACTTTTGTGTGCAAGGGCCACTCAGAAGCAGGGATCGACTTCAAAGGAAGCTGGGCATAAGTAACTTACCTGACCCGTTTCTTCAAACCTTTTCCTATCTGCGCTGTCAATGACATAGATCTGAAAGAGAAATGAGAGGGAAAGTTACTCTCCCAGCAGACACTCTTCCACTGTGTCATGTATTTAAGTAAGCTGAACCTAGTAACTATACTTCTGGCCACAAAGATTCCTGGTATTACTTATAGCAAGTGTTGACAAAACTTGGTGATGTTCTGAAAGGAACCTCATTATTTAAAGCTGAGAGGGTGGGCAATCACATTGGGAGGATCAGGAAAGAGGTGGAGGCAGCATGGGGGATGCTCTCCCCACCTCCACAGCATCTATTATCTGAAGAGAACAGGAGACTGACTGGTATCTTCTCAAATAACTGGAGCTGAGCACAGACGGGCAAAACCTGGGGAGCCAGAGATGGTCTTTCACCCTAGTGAAGATTGTATGAGCACTGCACTGGTGTGACTACTCCATGCTGCCCTCTAGCAAGACAAATCACCTCCTCAATAAACCACCAAGGCATACAATAGCACTTGCGGGGCAGATGAACATAGGGGGACATTGAATTTCTCTCCACCACATGATCCTACCCATTAAGGGCTAATGGGTATAAACTACAGCACAGGAAGTTTCACCTCAATATAGGAAGAGCTTCTTTACTGTAAGGGTCACGGAGCACTGGAACAGGTTCTCCAGCGCGGTTGTGGAGTTTCCTTCTCTGGAGACTTTCAAGACCTGTCTGGATGTGTTCCTGTGTAACCTGCACTAAATTCTATGGTCCTGCTCTGGCAGGGGGGTTGGACTCGATCTATGGAGAATCCTTCCAACCCATAACAACCCATGATCCTATTGCAACCTTCTGGAGCAAATGGTTGCAGAGGATGGCTGGATCCAGACCGCGAGACTCCAACTTCTGGTTCCAGCTTGTCCACCAGGACGATGGCCCTTGAGGTCTTTAAGGCCAGGCTGGGTGGGGCTCTGAGCAACATGATCTAGTATGAGGTGTCCCTGTCCACAGCAAGAGGGTTGGAACTAGATGATCCTTGAGATTCCTTCCAGCCCTGACAATTCTGTAATTCTATGATGGAGAAGACAGTGAGCAGCTGGTCACAAGGACTGACAGCAGAATCCTGCCACCCACTCAGAGCTGGACACCACATCTGATGGTCCATAAGGAGGTCCCAGCCAGATACCTCTGCTCTGGTATGGAAAAGGATGGATGCCTCAGCCCACAGGATCCCTGCCTTGGGAGGAGGTATCCACTCTCTCCAAGCAACACAGCCTGGATTTCCTTCTGTAAAAGCAAATGAGCCTTCTCAGCGAAGGCAGCTCTAGGTCTACACAGGCTAAAAGCCTCCTCAAAGGTCATCCTAAACATGTAGTTAGTAAGCCCAACCGTTGTCCTTTCCTGTAGCTCTATCTATACACTCAGGCAAGAATAGCCTGGATTCCCTTTTCCACCACTCAGTACAGGAAGGTTTTTGAAGGAGAAGGGCGCTAGGACAGCAGACAGGGATAGGACTGGTGACAAACACTGAGCATTTTGCTTCCAGTCCCTGCCATTCCCCATCAGTGGTGATTGAAGCTGCTGGCATGTCATCTGCATGCTCTTCGGTGGCTTACAGGGAGCAAGTGTCAGCCTGGTTTTCAGGGAATAGATGAGCACAGCACCCTGCCATCAAGATAAATGGCATCCTTGCAGGCAGTCTCAGCACAAGACTCCATGCTTCCAGGATAATTCTGACCAAAGAGTAGGGGGAGGGAAGATTTCTAGCAGCAATAGGTATTAACCTGTAGGCACTTCCTCAATATGCAGCGTTGAGTTGCTTGAAATGGGACCAAACATGCAGCAGAAGAATCTGTGTGCTAGGCCTCAGGAGGTAACCCGGC
Organism: Ramphastos sulfuratus; assembly: GCA_013399055.1. NCBI lineage: Eukaryota > Metazoa > Chordata > Aves > Piciformes > Ramphastidae > Ramphastos > Ramphastos sulfuratus. The sequence continues at coordinate 125,684 of WBNM01005744.1, forward strand.
AACCTTGCAGACCTCTCTGCTGATCACTTGGGGTCTGAAGATCTCCTGGAGCCAGGCTGATGCATAATGACAGAGGCTGGGGGACATGCGGTAGGGCTGGACGCAGCTGCGTGGGGCTGCGTCAGCAGTGCATACACTTGGTGCCACGTGATGGGGAAAGGCCTGTGGGCACAGCCTGACACGCAGCCTCTCCCCACACTGTGATCGCAAGCATGTGCGCCACAGTGTACCAGCTGTGCCCATCCCCTACGTGCACCAATCCTGTACTAGCTGTGCTCATCCTCTCTGCCCCTCCCAAGCACTCACCCCTGTGCATCCCACTTTGGGTAGGAAACAAAGAGCAAAAGAAAGGAAGAGGCTGCAGGGTTGGCAGTCGTACTCTGGGGTGACAGTAGACTGTCATACGTCCTCCTTCAGGACAGCTCAGGGGAGGCTTAGCAGCACATGCATGCAATATGCAAGTGCTACTCCTCAGCTGCAAGGCGGCACCTCCCATGTTACGGTACTTCTCTAGCTGGCAAGTAGGAGTTCTGAGTCCCAGCCAAGCTTCCTCCTGCACCACTCCGTTCCATGCTAGGGAGCTATTTTGTAAGATAGGAATTGGAGACAACAGTGCTCGGGGCAAAAGCCACAAAAGCACAGCACAGAGAAGGTAGAGTATGTGCAGAGTGCCTACTTCCAAACCAGAATGCACTGTGCCAAATAGCTGCAGGTGCCTGTCTGAATATGCAATCAGCCAGATATCCACACCTTATTTGCCTGGGTTAAGCTTCCAAATATCACAGGTGTGTGATGCAAGACCAAGCTCTCATTCAAAGGCACCTGCATAGATTTGAATTTGCAATCACTTCCTGCTTTTCAATACTCTTTAGAGGGTCCTTTTTGCTTTGTGCAATCTAGTTTAGCAGAAGACAGAAGCAGGGGCTCCTGGGAACTGTAGTGTATCTCATCTCCACTGTCCTTCTACGGCCAGGGCCACACAAGAACCTGCCTCTGGCTCTGGTGCTTGGTAGCACAGTTCATCAGATTGAATAGCCCTTGGAGCATGTTCAAAGAAGGGCAAAGAAGCTGGTGAAGGGTCTGGAGAGTAAGTCTTATGAAAAGCAGCTGAGGGAACAGCTCTGGAGGAGGCTAAAGGGAGACCTCATTGCTCTCAACAACTACCTGAAAGGATGTTGTAGTGCAGTGGGTGTTGGTCTCTTCTCCCTAGTGTCAAGTGACAGAATGAGAAGCAGCAGCCTGAAATTGTGCCAAGGGAGGTTTAGATTAGATATTAGGAGAAATCTCTTCACTGAAAGAGTGGTCAGGCATTGGCACAGGATGCCCACAGAGGTGGAGGAGTCACCATCCCTGGAGGTGTTCAAAGAACATATAGACATGGCACTTCAAGGACACAGTTTAATGGCTATAGTGGTGTTAGGTCAACAGTTGGACTCAATGATCTTAGAAGTCTTTCCCAAACGGAACAGTTCTATGATTTTATGTTGGAAAAATAGAGCTTGAGAAAGAAATTCCCGTAAAGTTGGGTGCCTACTTTGAGCAACGTGCCAAAACAAAATCTGGAGTAAGTAGGTTTGGCAGGAATTGCAGGTGGTGGGACTGGATGAAGAAATAGCATGAGAGATAAGTTGGCTCAATTTACAGATGTACAATCTGCACCGGGTTTGTCAGGGAATAAAATTAATGGTTAAAATGAAGGTGAGGGCTTGTAGAAAGACTTGATCTCAGTTTTGGTGTGTATGGACACAGCACAGCACTGATCTGAGATGCCAACAGCTCCCAGTCTGGGACTGACTGTCATCACGGAGTGCAGATAGGGTAGCTCAGTTCCACAGCATGCACCGGCTATTCCCTCTGTATTCACGATGCTGCTTCCCCCAAATTGATTTTGTTTCTATCTACCTATTTCTTACTCCCATGAAAAGAAGGGTTTTCTCTGCATATTGCTTTAACTGGGGTGGGCAGATGGCAAAGAAAACAACTGCTTTCATCTTCCTCAGTCCTCAAATTCACCTTTATTTCTGCACCTCCCATGCAGTACAAACTGGGAAGGGCAGAAGCCCATAGGCTGATGTAGGTCATTGCCTTTGCCAGTAGAGCTTTCCAGATCCTGTGTTGTGGTTGCACAGTCTACAGCCTGAGCACCTGCCATAGCAGGAACAGATCTCCTAGCTGCTGTTTTGTAGTGTTGACTTTGACCTGAAAACCTATTGCCTCCCCACCACAGAAAGCTGCAGGGCTTGGATTCAACGAGTACAATCAAATCACCTCACAGCCATGCCATGTGTCCCTTCTTGATGGCCACAGAGCAGTGTGCAAAGTATGTCCTGCTACCTTCTCAAACTCAGATCTTTTCCCTAGGAAGACCTCACCACTATTTGTTGCAAGAGCAACCAACCAGGTTTCTGCTGTGGTGTCTGTCTTCATAAACCAGATTCCAGAAATGGGGGATCTGCACAAGAGATTACTAAGGGTTTTATTAGCCCTGTTTAAGTAACAGTTTCAGTTGGACAATGCTTTCTAAATCTGCAGGCACAGCCAGGCCCTTCAGAGCCATGACCTGAGCCTTGGAGCAGAGAGTCCTATTCCTAGTTGCTCTGATTCTTTCGTGGAAGTACACTGAAGCACATTATTGAGTATATATGAGTGACGGGAGGGAGGAAGGGCACCTTTCCAAGAGAGCTTTCTGCTTTTCAGTGGGAGCCCTGCAGACCTTGCCTCTTCTCTGCTTTTACAAGCAACATTGCTTAGGATGAGGAGAGGCCTGGAATCCCCAGCCTGCCTTCATCCAGACAAACATGGCTGCTCGTTAGACGTGCTCTTTTGAAACTAGTCAGGACAGCATTTGGAGGGTCCCAGGGTAGTGTGCTCTGGCATGGAAACAAAAAGGTCCTGAATTATTAATATAATTGTAGTCATCTGTAGCTAATTGTAAGGTAATTGCAGCAAGAATGTCAAAAAACATTAAAACACAGTCTTGTGATGAAAGAACCAAAGGAAAAGACAAGGGGGTCTCCCTACATCACTCAGTCAGAAGCTTTTCTATCTGATGCTGGACACAGCATTTAATTCTGGTGTGCCTCAGTTTCCTAGGCTAGAAAACAAAGGCACCATATTGACCTACCTCTACACGTGAGGCATAAGTCACTAATACCCATGACAGGCCTCCAGAGACCCTCGTGAAAGGAGCTATAGATGGGAAAACTACAAGTTATTAATGTTCTTTCACTTGAAGGAGACCAAGATGAGAGGAAAGGAACTGGCTATAAGCAGCACCATCCTGCAGAAGTGAAAACATACAACTGAATGACTTCTCCAAACATCACTGTATTTTTCTTGCTATACTCAACTAGTCTTGCCATTTCACTCAGAATAACTCTTGTTACAATGGCAATGGTGTTTCTGAGGACTGGCACATTACACTACTTGTTCCTGACTTTCTGGCTGAGACCTTGGAAAGTCGTTGCATGAACACAGCATTCAACTGAAGCCAATACTCACAAGGATATCAGTGTTTTCAAAATAGTTCCTCCAGTATGGCCTGATCTTCCTCTGTCCGCCTATGTCCCATACATTCAGCTTGAAGCCTTGAGACTGTACACTTTTGATGTTAAAGCCCTGGAAAGAGCAGAAACAAAGCCAGAGCATAAACCTGAATGGCTGGATCATGTACATAAGCAGACATTAACACCTTATATATCCCATGCTTGCAACATGCAGCAAGATGGACTGGGCAGTCACAAAGATGGATTGGCTGCAGGAGAGGTGCTGGTGAAAGTAAACACAGGCACCAAACCATCAGTTTGCCAGTGTTCTTAGGTCAAGGGTTGACACTGTCATGGCTATGGAGACATATGATGCAGTTAGTGCACTGGGAGAGCTCAGCAGGGTGGGTGCAGGAAGAGGTGGGAGAGCTGCAGATAAGGAGAAGACAAGGGCACTGTGAGAAAGCAGAAGTGAGCTTGTGAAAGCTGAGTAGAGTCCCAGCTAACACGAAGCCAGAGGTCTCAGCTCAATTCGACACGACACAGCTAATGCCGGGCTTAAAAGAGCAACAGCTGCATGTCTGAAGGGTCCATTTCATCAATTAGAGCACCAATTGAAAGGGCATTCAAGTAGAAAAACAGGATGTGGCGTGGGCTGGCAACACCATCCTTGGGACTGGGGCTTGGAATTGGGGTGTCAGGGATGAAAGCTTTAGGAGGCAGCTACAGGGTGGGGGGAAGCATCTCCCATAGCTCTCTAGCAACCTCCTCTGGTCAACACAGGAGCGATGCTGCAGTGCTTCTGATGGGAGATATCCCTCTACCCAATCCCAAGGCTCAAATAAAAGGGACCAGAGGCATCAGAGAGGGAGTGTAGGAATACATAGAATTCTTGGAGCTGGCTGGGTGAAAGATACAAGGAGACGGAGGTCTGCTCAGTGCTGCAGCATCCCTTGTACATATCCCCTGTCTGGCAAGGACAACAGGAACAAAGTTTCATCCATGTAATCCTAGCATGACCCAAAAGCCTTCTGCAGAACTCCATGGCACTCATCTCTTTTTGCACTGCCTGACAGATCTGGCCCGATGGTCTTCGACTCCTTTAGAGAACTTCCTCTTTTGCAGAAACACACAAACTTAATGGTGCACAAGGCTCCAGTTGCTCCCTCTTCTACTGAAATACTCTGCTGAATCATTAGTGCTTTGTATAATAAGGTAGGTGGGATCACAAGAACTGCCTTGGGCAGCGAAAGGCCTTACCTGTGTTGGTGTGATGTGGCTGATATCCTCAGATGCCAGCTGTTTCAGGAGTGTGGTCTTGCCTGCATTATCCAGTCCCAAGAGGAGGATTCTCACCTCCTGGTCTGGGGTGCTTTTCAGTTTACGAAGGATTGATAGCAAACCCTAAATCCACAAGAGAGACCATAGCTGTTATTTCTCCCTGACTCTCTCCTTATGCCATACCATGTCAGGCCCTTCACCTTTGAAATAGGTTCTGTACAGCAGTGGATCCCAGGACACAGAATGTTAGGGACTGGAAGGGACCTCGAAAGATCATCCAGTCCAACCCCCCTGCCAGAGCAGGATCACCTACAGCAGATCACACAGGAATGCATTCTCTGGAGGGAGACTCCACAACTCCCTGCGCGGCTTGTTCCAGTGTTCTGTCACCCTCATGGTGACAAAAGTTTTCTTCATGTTTACATGGAACTTCCTATGCCCCAACTTCCACCCACTGCCCCTTGTTCTGTCATTGGGTATCACCACGAAGAGCCTGACTCCCTCCTCTTGGGACTTCTCCTTTACATATTTATAAACATTAATGAGGTCACCCCTCAGTCTCCTCTTCTCTTAAGATCCCAGCTCCCTCAGTCTCTCCTCGTAAGGAAGATGCTCCACTCCCTTAATCACCTTTGTGGCTCTGTGCTGGACTCTTTAAAGCAGTTCCCTGAGGTCCTTCTTGAACTGGGGGCCCCAGAACTGGACACAATATTCCAGAAGTGGCCTCACCAGGGCAGAGTACAGGGGGAGGAGAACCTCTCTCGACCTACAAACCACAGCCCTTCTATACACCTACATCTTGAAAACCCTTTCTGCAGCTCCTATTCCCATTTCCTCTTTCATTCTTTTGCCTTGCCCATACTTTTCCTTCATCTCAGAGAAGATAGACAAGGTCTGAGACAGCACAAATGTCACCCAGGGGGGTGCACCACAGGCTGCACTGCTCCTGTCACACAGCCGTTTGGCATTCCTGGTGCCAAGACATTGCCTACGCATATCATGTGTGGGAGCTGCAAACCAAGTCCTTGTGAGCTCTTCATTATCTTTATCAGAGCGAAAACCACATTAAATTAATCTTCCTCTTAGTTAACCACAGCTTACTACGTACCTGACATCAGTTCTTTTCATAGTAACTCCCTGATCACCTCAAACCCTGTTTGTTTGCCTAAAACATGCTGGACCAATGGGGCACGTGCAGTTCTGATTCTCAGGATGCAGCACTTAACAACTATCTCAGATCATCACACATGCTTGCTAAGAAAAGCACAGTGGATTTCAGCCATTAGACAGGCTCAGCTCTCTGAGCTGACAGTATCACTCAGGATTAAGAAACAGAATATGCAGGTCAGCTCATTTACAATCGCACATGTTACAGCAGCACACCCAAGCTTCTGTCAGTGTCACAGCTCAGAGACCTGCACCTCTCTGAAATGGCTAGAAAAAAAAACATTCTGGATCCTGGCATGTAACCAAAAGATGCAAATCACCCCACTTCCACCTGCCTCTCACTGCGCAGTCTGGCCCCACAGAAGCCAAGGGCACAGGAGCAAGCTGAGTCCATGACTGCCCGAGTGTCCTTGGACACATTGCTGCACTGTCCTGCACCTCCTTGCTTGGCAGGGACCACTCCTTGAAGACTGAGCAGCACCGAGCAGTGCACACTACACTGAGATGCAGCCTGAGGACATGGATGCTCTCGCAACTAATTTGCTTGAGCAAATCTGGAAGAGGAAAGCACCTACGGCCCTATCTGGAGCCTTCGGGCCTCCTGCTCTGTCTCTCCCAGGCAATTCCCATGTTGAAGCCCAGAAAAACTCAGTGCCAGGAACTAAGTTCAGACATCACCTCAAACCTGGGCCCTTGGGGCCCATCTCTCAATCTTTCCATTCTCCCATCTGCAAAAAGGAGATAACGCTTCTTGTTGACCTACAAGGGTAAATCAGTTAAATGTCACAAAGTACTTTGTTGCTATGAGAAACTACACCCTCTAAATAATCCTGCTGGGAGCCAAAGACTATTTGAGCCGTGAAGGCTGCTTCTGATCCCCTCCAGATCACAGCAATCGGAAACCTGTCCTCAAGATAAAGAGCTGCTGGACACAGTACAACTGCCATCACTGCAACAACCCTCCAGCCCCCTGCCCTGTAAGAGTGCCCTTCTGGCACTGAGCCCCAGCTCAGCCTCTTGGAAACCACCACTTTTGACTGCTCATCATACTGCTCCAAAATGGGGAGCATTTTGGGAAGGGCACAGCACTACAGGTCATGATGCCAGCGCTTTCAGTAATGCAGGATGAAAACAAACTCAGATCCAAATACATGTGAGAGTTGATCTACCCCTCTAAACATCTGCAATTTGCAAGTTGTTTATCAGTTTTCCTTTCAATTACCAGACACAGTTCAAAATACATGCACAGTGTGTAAGCGACTTAGTAAAACTGGGTTTGAAGGATATTTGTGGAAAGTTGCTGGATTGCTACTGTTGCTTGTGCTTTTAAAAAGCAGTGTGGAAAGCTGAGGTTGAGAAATCTAGAACTCATGCAAGAAACAGAGAAACTGAAGTCTTAGAGCCCAATAAGCAGGCTCAGGGTATCACCTATTTCATAAACAGGCTCGCAAAAAAATGAAATCCAGGTCCTGTTCCAGAGTTGTTGACCAAGGAAGGGCTCTGCTTGGTAGAAGGTGCCATGCCTGCACAGTGCAGGCATAGTAAATCTCCAAACTCCTTTTAATGAAAACATACAGGCCCTGAGGCCCAGACGCTCACAGCTGGCTCCCACCCATGGGCCCATAGCTAATCAATTTGAAGGGTTGTGTTATGCGCAGCTGCAGGCCCTCCCAACCCAACAGCTCATCTTCCTGGCCACAGCGCTCAGCTCCTGTTCTGCCCTGATGACAGTGTGTACTTCTACATGTCTGAGAGAAAAGGAACAGCAACAAAAACTCCTCTGATATTTACGTGTTTACATGCATGTCCTAAGTACCCTTGATATAATTAAACCCCACAAGCTTTAACTACATGACTAGCAACACATTTTCTTTTCACCTGCAGCTGAATTTACAGTTGTGTTTGTTGGCTTGTAAATTCATGGGTTTCAGCTTGGTATGGACAGACCCCACAGGAGCAGGAACTCTAAAATTCACACATTCTCTCTCCTTTCCAGGGAAACACTGAATTTCCCATTCTTATGGGCCTGACCCAAAGCCAACCAACACACACCAGCCAAAGTACCACTGCTGACTTCAGAGAATTCTGAATCAGGCTCTATTATTTTAGTTTATTGCTCACAGTTAAAAAAAGAAGCTGTTGAAATGCTAATCCTATTCACAGCACCACTTGCTAAGAGCAGGGCTGTGTATCCCAGAGTAGATCAGGACTAGGAGACTATGTTTCAGAACTCGACTCCAAAATACTGAGTGTAAAGCAGTGTATTACAAAGTATTGCTTATCCATCACAGAGCAATGCTCAGGAGGAACAGTTGTAAATGTTAATAGAGCTTCTCCCATTGTAGATGAATGCTATTTCTGGGCTAGTACGACAGCCTATGAGAAAATGATCAGCATCGTTCCATATTCTGCTCAAGTGACACTGCAGCATGGCTGATCACAGGATTATCTGGGGTAGCCAATAGAAGAGAGGATATATATAGAAATAAAAGTATTCTCTAAGGTATAAAGTAAGCTGATTTAAAAGGCTGGAAGACAAGCAAGCCAACAGAGAGAACTGGACTTTATTTCAGTAGCTGCCAGCACAGGTTACCCGGTTTGTAGACACAAAATCAAGAGCCAGATAACAGTACTGGTTACTATCACTGTTATTATTTTGTAAATGTTATTTAAAACTAGCACTCAGCACTCTCCATCTAGTTGGTGAAGATTTAAGATTAAAGAAAGCCTTGCTCTGATGGGTTTATAACATTTTTGTAAAAATCTTTTAATTGGTCTTATAAGCATATTGGTTAGGAAGACAGAAAGCATTTCCTGATAGCTTAGCAGACTGGAAAAAATAACTCAGCTGAGTTCCCTGCTGCATGCCACTGTTATGTTGAACAAGCAGCCCTTACTGTGCACACACTGGTGGATAAGCACTTCCCTGCTTGCAAACATGGCACTGAAATAAACTTGGGCTGATGAGAGTCAGAAAGCAACTCCGTGTCATGGATGGGAGATGTTACGTAGAAAGTCATGAAGTGAGAAAATTTGGTGCAAAGAAAACTCTCAGAAGCAACAGGAGAGAAATGAGCCTTTGAAGCCAGGCAGTAAAAAAACATGTCAATGCTGAGGCCTAACCTGCAATGAGGAGATGCTCAAGATGCCTGTATGGCAGCCAAGCCAGCAGCACTCACTCACTGTGCTGTCCTGGGTGAGCAGCAGGACAAGTCCCAAGCTGGACAGTGGAGGTGTTAGCCGGCTGAGGAGCTGCAGAGAAAACTTACAGGAATTTTTGTAAGGGCGGCACATCATTTCCACAAAATTAAGGAGACTGCGGCATCTGTAACAGAGAAGGGAACTGCAGATGCTGTTCAGATAATGAACAGCACAGCGTGGCAGCGCGTGCAGCCTTTGGAGAAGGGCAGCCATACAGAGCAACTCAAGGCTGGGCACAGTCAGACAGCAACTGCTCCTCGTTCACCTCTGGGTTAAGCAAACTATGTTCTGTATCAGATTGGCTTGTTTAAAAACATCTTTGTCCTTGGTGGAGAGGGTTTTCTTTACAAGCACCATGAGGAGACAGACTGATGGGGTCAGCAACGAGGCGACTGCATTTTCCAGACAATGACTGGGAACATACAAAAAGGGAAAAAAGACTCCTAACAATTACTATGAAATCAGTGTGGCATTAAATTCAGGGATGCAATTAAATGGGCAAGACCACTCATAAACACGTTGAGCATGAAAGCAAAGCTAACCATCTTATTAGTATCCTTCAGAAAACAGAGATGTGTGGTTTTATGAAAGTGTATCATTGCTAGGTTTAAAATACCCACTGAATTATCAAAGCACTTTCAGTTATAGCTACATGCTGTAATCCTATTCTCTTTAAAAAACTCAACCAACAGACATATATAAAAATGCAGTGACATTTATAGTTCTATGTAAGGGTTTTGTGGATTTATTCAGGTTTAAACCCATGCTGTATATGGGTCTTTGGAACTAGTTGATGCATGTAACTACATCCTGTACCACAGAAGCCGCTGAAAGAAAGATTCAATTTATAGGCCAAAGCAAAAATTGGTTTGGGACAAACAGAGCATTGAGATAATCTGTTTAAATATTGTATCAGATTGGCAATATAACCCCATAGTGGAAAGAACAATTTCCCCTTGTACTGAGGGCTGGATACACAGGGCATGGATAAAGCATGGTTCACAAGCTGCTGTGGAGCATAGTTGATTCCTATTAGGAAAAAAAAGTAAATGTATTCTGTTAACTTTATTAGCCATAAAGCTCAGATAATGAATTCAAAATAAAACCACCCTCGGTTACCAGCAATTGCTTATCTATTAGATGTGGATATTTAGTAATAATCAAAACAGTTCACCAAGACGAAATACAGACACAAACCTCAGCACCTCAGTCTGCTGCTGTGACCACATTTCCCGTCTCTACACCCCTGCACAGACACTCTCTTCCCTGATGCTGCATCCACAAGTCACTTGTCTTCACCCTCAAGGTCCTTCCTAGCCAAGCATACTCACTGTGGAATTGATAGCTTCTGTCTCCCTGTGGCTCAATATACCAGCCCCAGCACTGCTGAGCTCTCTTCTCAAACCTTTGAGGCTTTCCTACAACCGTGGGAGAAACATCCATAAAACTACCCCATGATTCTCCTATTAATTCCTTCTCTGCCACACCCACAATCCTTGAAGAGGTTTACACAGTGAACGTGCCAAGTTCAAACCTGTCTTGGACTTTCCTTACTCATATCGCTTGGTTATCTCTCACCTCAGACAGACTGTGTTTCCAGTATTCCAGGCATGAGGAATGTCTCCATGCTCTGCCTGCACAGCACCTAACGCAGCTCTGGCCCAGGATTTACTTTTAATTAAGCAATACAGTTGCAGTTCACTATTCTCAAAGAGCAAGTTAAAGATAGAGAGTGCACACGATGCAGAAGGTGACATGAAGAAGCACAAGGGGCTTGGCTGGGCCAAACATCTTGCCTTCAGCAGTGGATATTTGAAGCTACATTTGTTGTCTAGGGTGCGATACTGTGCAAGCAGAGCTGGAGGAGGGGAGCCCTTCCTGACAACTGCACTGATTAGCTGGTGTCCCAAAGAATGACGTTTGATTACCTTTATCTTCGGGTGCAGAACTGCAAATGTCACTAATGGTCATAAAATCACACAGTCTTTTTCAAAATACAACCAAAGTAAATTAATCTATTGAGTGCAGTTTATTCAATACTTCTTACTCTGGCAAAACTCCCAAAAAATCATTTGCTTGCTGCATGTCTCCACCATATGGTGTCATTCAATGCAGACTTTCTTTCCTGCATTGAAATCTGAAATTCAATGGAGTCGAGTCACCTACAGAGTTTTTCCAGCTCAAACCTACTAACACAGTTTTCTATAAAAGAGGTCACACAGCACTTTCTGGTTTGGAATATTAACCAATATCAATATGAACCCTCCTTTCCTAATAAAAATCAAACTTCTCTTTTTCAACAAGTTTGAAGGAAGGAGCTTGCCCTGCACAGAGGAGAACTGGCAATGGACAATGTCAGCAGTCTTTGTCTGGTTTCAGAACTTGAAAGCCACAGCCAGCTGATGGTATACAGATCCCTTTGCAGGTAGTTTCTCATATTAATGTCTCAGCAGCCAGTAAAATAAACCAAACATATAACATGAAACTGTACTGAGAAACTAAAGCAGCAAGGCACTATTAAAGCTCTTGAAAGCATTTTATTTAATGGGGATATTTTAAATACAGCTTTACTGCCAAACAACAAGGGACAAAAGAAAGAAATCCTAGGCACTACGTTTATCTACAGCAGGCAACAGATAGATGCTGGTTTTGCTTGACACAAGGGCTCAAGACCAGGAGAAAGACACCTGACTATGCATTTAGCCAGGCTGGTATTTCATCCACTCCATCAGATCTGCCTAGTGTCAGCTAGACACTTCATGACTCAGTTTCCTCAACTGTAAAATTAGGCCACACTGACAACCCTGTTTTTGACAAGATGATGTCATCTTCAAACAACAGTTTCAGAAAAACACTGGCCATCCTCTGGCCCCACCATCTACCAATAACAGACCATCTCACTTGGTAAAGACTGTTATTACAGTGACAAGGAAGCCACAAGCTCTGCTTCACAACATTTCCTAAACTTTAGAAAGCAGTACATCCTTCCATGTCACAGCCTCCCTTCATTCTTGCTGTGCACTCAGCACAGATGCTGTTTAATGACACCAAAGATTTCAGTGCTCCACATCCCTCATGCTATGCAGTTTTATGGCACATCTTGCTCTCCATGCTTCACCTATGACCTTCTACCACCTCTGCCCTACAGCTGTGAGGAATGCTCTACAAGAGGAGACACTTTCCCTCTGTACTTGCTCACTTGGATGAGCACTGAAATAATTTAAACCTCAGCACTAACCCTCTTATCATTGCAGCTGGAGCAGCAGTCATTGAAGGGGTTTTAAGCACCTCCCAACACAATCATGAAATGCTAGAAACATGCTCCCAGGCAACTACCACAGCTGAGATGGCAAGCAGTAAAACTGTTACATCAAGCTGTCTGAATCCTTTCTGACTGCTGACCCACGCTCCTGGGCTGCCATAGCTGCTTTGGACGTATTTGCTGGCATTTCAGAGTTTCTACTCTACAGGATTACACAGTTTCTCTACACAGTTATAGAAACTCTATTGAGTTTCTGCTTCTACAGGATTATTCTGTTTTAGCAGAAATTATAAATCTATGCAGCGCTCCACAGTCCTCTGCCCTGTCAGCCAACCAGGCACCCCAAAGTGCCACTCATTCTGCCTGAGAGTTCACAATGGAAAAAAAACCCAAACAGGCAAAGAGGCAGTAAAATGTATGAAATAAAACAAAAACTGGAAATCACCCAGTTCACCCTTTCCATGCACAAAGTGCTTGGATAACAGCCGCCAGATCCCAGACTACACCAGTTTACTGGGACATCACAAGGCAGAAGAGTAGATTTGGCCAGCAGCTGCTGCAGGCCAAATGTGTCCCACAAAGCACTGCAATGCTGAAGGCACCAGCCCTCATCTTTACAGTGGATGTCCATACTGTGATGGCTCCAGTGTTTGATGTGATGTGCTCCACCATCAACTGATCTAAAAAAAGAACAGATCCCACAGACTTTATCTCAGTCTTTTTCTCTGTGGTCCATCAGGTGAGGACACAGATAGAAGTGAAGACAAGGAGCTGCCTTTGCTATTCTCATGTATGCCTCCTTCCATGCTGTCCACTTACATAGATCTAGCATGTGTCCAGAGGTCTCCTGGACAAAACACAGCTTCAGCCTTGGGAAATATCTTTTCCATTGCTGTTTCCTTTTGCCTGTGTTTTCTGAACATGCTGCATCCTCAGCAGTGGTTCTCAATTTACTGCAGCTCCCTCTCACCACTTACCTCTCTCACCCTTACCCAGCAGCTCCAACTCTTCCTTCCAGTCCTCGCTGGATGTTGTCAGTATCCCATTTTTCCCATCCCACCTACTCTACCATCTATACCCAAGCTGTTTCCAACAGCCTAGTCCACCACCCAAACTCAATTCGGACCACACCACACCCTCACAACCTACCTCCCAGCATTACCCTCCACCCTAACCAGGTCCTTTGCTGCACTGAAGTTCTCAATTCCTTCCTTCAGTCCACACTGCACCCTCTCACAAAATTAATTTCTCCCCTTGAACAGTTCTTTCCTTTTTGAGTCCTCTCTTTTGGTCATCAGCATCAAAACTCCACTTCTAGCCCTTCTCATAGTGTATTCCTGTCTTTTCAATGCAGATCATCACTGATCTCTCCATCCCCTGGCAGAAACTCCAGCAGACTATCCTAGCCAGCCAACATTGACTGGGTTTTCCAAGTGACTCACCAGATTGCTCATCCCACTCTATTGGCAGCGTTCTTGTAGACCCTGAGCACTGCACTACAGTCCTGTCCATCTCTGAAAAAACAACCTCTCTCAGCCAGGATTTCATGGCAATTCTAAACTTGCCTTTCACTTTCTGAGACTGTTTACCAACAACTGGCCTTTCCACCTCCACAAACTCTCCTACAGCTCAGTCAACTCCTGTAGTCGGGATCCAAGCCAAGGGCAGCCCTTTCCCACCTTGGCTGAATTGACCAGTGTCTCTTCACAATTGCAGATTTTCTGTGGTCCATCCCCGAACACTCTCCTCTGTACTCGCAAGGTCCCTTGACTGCTCCTTCTCTCCTCAAGCCAAGTGGACAACTGTCATCCTGCTCCCCAGTCCTGTGAAGCATCCATCACGCCTTCCACACTGTGACTGAAGCAACTACAGGCAGATTGATTCCATCCCAACAAAGGCCTCACCATAACATCCTCGAGTGTCCTAGGCCCTGCCAGGACCCAACTCGACTCTCCCCATTCTCCAGGTCCCACATAGTCTCTAGCTCTAGCCAGAAGCCCAGCCGCAGACAGGGCCTGCCATAGCTGGAGGCCCCAGCAGTACGCTGTCCCCAACTCTAGCGACATCCCTTTGACTGGGTGTCCCCCACCTCCATGTGCAACTGGATATCCTATCAGATCTAGGCCTGCCAGACGCCCCTACGTGGGCACCCCCAGTTCTGGTGATCCCACGGGTAGGCGCCGTCAGCCCTCATGGTCCTAGGCCTGCCAAAATGCCCGCCCTGAACCCTGTCCCGGCACGCTGGTCCCATAGCTCAAGACCCGCCAGATCCCTGAGTGTGTGTTTCCGGCCCCCATTAACCCACCCTCCATCGCAGTGGACGCCTCAGGTCTGCTAGGCTACTCATTCAGGTCGGCGCCGCCGGCACTTCGCTGCCCGCCGGGCCCAGACCCCCCGAGACCCCAGCCCCAGCCGCAACCCCAGCCCCAAGCTGGTAGGTCGCCCGTCACAGCCGTCTTCCCCTCGCTGCCCACCACAGGCCCGACACCCCCCCCCACCCCACTCACCATCCTCTGAGCGGCTCCGGGGTTACCATGGGCAACTGCGTCACACACACGCCGGCGCCGCGTAAAGCGTCAGCGCTTCCCGCCGTACGTACGGAACGTGCCGATGCCCGGCGGCAGCGGCTGAGCTCAGCGCCACCGCCAGGGCACAGACGCCACCGCTGCTAGGCCCGCCCCCTAACCCGGCGCATGCGTACAAGAGGCCACCCGGGAGGCGCAGCAGGGAGTATGTGTGTGGTTGTTTGGTTCTCTGTGATTGGCTGAGAGTGGCCACGCGTCGGAGTTCGTTGCGGGCCACGTGGGCGGGAGACGGCAGGCAAGGGGTCTGGGGACTGCAGGTAGGGCCACGTGGGGCGCGCGGGCGGGGCAGGGATGAGCCGAGCCGAGCCGAGCCGAGCCGAGCAGAGCATTGGCGGGCCAGGCGTCTTAATGCCGTGAGGCCAGTGCAGCGCCACAGGCAATGGGCAGGGCAGTGCCGTACCGCCCTACCCCACGGGGAGCGTACTGTGCGGGACAGTGGGACGGAGAGCGCATAAGGCCATGGAGCGCTGTGGGAAGCGTGCGCTGCGGTGCCATGCCATGTGGGGATGCAGTGTGGTGGCATAGGGGAAAGCAAAATAGTGCTGCAGAGGTGGCCTTCTGTTACCAAGAACGTGCAATACCAGTGCCATAGGAGGATTGTGCAGTGCAGTCACAGGAGAGTGCAGTGCCCCGGCAGTTGCAGCAGTATTCACGGGTACATGTAGTGCAGGTACGGGAGGGTGCAGTATAGTGCCAAGAGGGCATGCGGCGTCATTGGAAGACGCAGCATAGTGCAAAGGACACAGTGCCAGGCTGTATGCACGTGAGTGGGGGATGCAATGTAATACCCCATCACAGAGTGCTTGCAGGGCAGTGCCGTGTAGCCCTGTGGAGGGGGTGACCTGAGCCCCAAAGCGTTGTGCAGCAAGGGCTGGATAGTGCAAACTGGGTGACCGCATGCAGGCAGGACCATGTGTGAAAGAGCAGGCTCACTGCAGCATTTGGCTCACAGCAGGGGTGCAGGAAGTTTCCAGGCTCAGGGCTGCTGAAAGTCCAACTTACCCGTTAAATATAAACCTGCCACAGCTCTCACCCAGTTAACCTCTCCTGTGGCTGTGGCAGGCCCACACTCAACACAGGATCCTTCCAAGCTGCCTTTTGCCCCTGTGCAGACCCGCACTGAAATGGCATCTATCCCCCTTGGCTTCAACATCGACATCCCACGCTGGGACCAGAGCACCTTCATGGGGCGCCTGAAGCATTTCTTCAACGTCACTGACCCACGGACAGTGCTGGTGCCAGAGAAGGAGCTGGACCAGGCCAAGGCCATGGTGGAAAGCTGCAGGTGAGGGGCAAGGGTTCAGCCAGGGCAGGTGCTGTCCTTGTGCCTGCAGCTGTACCTGACTACCCTGCGTGGCCACAGGGGGTATGGAGGCAGTCATCCTCAGTGGGCATTTTGTGACAAAACATCAGTTGGAGTTGGTTTTGGGGAACTTTCCTAGGCTTCTTCTAGGACACTGAAGCTGGGACGAGTTTCCCTCGTGGGAGATACTTCCTCTGCCTTTCAAGTTTGGTGCTCGGGGCTCTGTGCCTCAGTGGTGCTAGGTGCCAGCAGGTCTGTTCAGCACCCCCTTTATGGGCTCTGGATTTGCAGGGCTGGGCTGGTGCCACCAGGAAGCAGCCAGGAGCAGCTGCTTTATGCCAAGAAGCTCTACGACTCAGCCTTCCACCCTGACAGTGGTGAGAAGATGAACCTCATTGGAAGGATGTCCTTCCAGGTGCCAGGGGGCATGGCCCTCACTGGATGCATGCTCCAGTTCTACCGGTGAGCCCCTGGGGATGTATGCCAGGATGGGAATGTAGCCCTGACAGCCCCCAGCCCCTTGAGGAGTCCCTGTTGGCTACAGCACACCCAGTCTGCCTGTGGCCAAGATCCATGTCCCAGTGTCCTGTACCTAGTGCCCAGCCTGTGGTGGAAGCATCACAGATCCACCCAGATACTGGCATGGCTGGGTATGGTCTTTGCCTTCAGCTCAGCTGCTCCGAGAGCCACTGCAATGATTACAGTGTCCAAGTCCTCTACAGCCACTGCTCTTTCTCTGTGGACCATAATGGCCTCAAACCAAGGATCAAATGTGCCTCCAGGCTGCTGCAGCATCCCCAGCCCTTGCTGACAGCTCCCTGCATTTCCCTCTTCTAATGGCTGCTGCGGGGCAGAAGTGATCCTGTCCCCAGGGCAGAGGCTGTATGGGACAGACACTGCCTTTCCCGGTGGATCTCTGTCCCATCCCATCCCATTCCTGTTTGTTAGTTTGCTAGTTGCTGGTGAGGTCCAGCCCTGGTGCAACCCATTGCTTCTGAGTCACCCTTTTCCCAGCCCATCTCTGCCTTCTTGCATCCCAAAATTTGCTTAGACCCACACGTCCCCATGTTCCCTCCTGTGCCCCTTCATTGTCCCCAAGACACCAGCAGGAACCCAGGCATCCTGGTCACCCTTAGAGCCACCTCTATCCGTGTGGTCCCCTCCTTGCTGGTCCTGTTGACAAAGGCTTATCCCAGCTCAGCAGGATGGCTGCCACCCCGCTGAGAGCTGGGTCTCTCACCTCTGGCTAAGCACCCTGCAAGTCTGGGCCCCCTGCCATCTCCTGTGCTCCCCCAAACCCTGTGGCAGACAGGACTCCTGGGGCCATTTCATGTTTCTGCCACTGACTTTGGGGGACACTCAGGACAAGGATATCTTGGCTGTCCTGCCCATGGGAGCAGGCCAGGCGTCCCTGACAGCCCTAGGGTGCTCTTCCTTCTACAGGACAGTGCCTGCTGTGGTTTTCTGGCAGTGGGTGAACCAGTCCTTCAATGCCATTGTCAACTACACCAACCGCAATGCCGCCTCCACTGTCTCACTCAGGTGAGCATGCACAGCACAGGATGGGGACTCTCTGTATTGGGATCCCCCTGGATGTCCTATAAAGACCCACCTTGTGCACCATCGAGTCAGAGTTGTTTCTGTTTATCCTGTCTTTGGAAATCACTGTCCAGGCAACTCGGGGTAGCTTACATCACAGCCACTGGTACAGCTCTGGCCACCGCAGTGGGGCTCAACCTTTACACCAAGGTACACTAGGGTGGGCCTGGGTGGGGCAGCTTGCCCCACTCTGCCCTCCTGCACTGACGCCAGCCTGTCTCTTGCAGCGAGCTCCCCCTTTGCTGGCCCGCTGGGTCCCCTTTGCAGCTGTGGCTGCTGCCAACTGTGTCAATATCCCCCTGATGCGCCAACAGTAAGTGCCACATATGGCTGGGGTGCTCGAGGGACCCGGTTCTCTCCAAAGGTGAGCCAGTGGCACCTGGGCTCCTGGGTTGCCTGGTCATCCTGCCGGTTTCCTATCTCTGAGCTGGAGAAGGGGTGAGGATGGGAGGGAGGGGACCCAGGATCTGTGCATTTGTGGTGTTGGGTCTCTGGTGGAGGGTGCTGGGTGGGGTGGCTCAGCCTGCACCCAGAGCAAGAGTGGGATTTTGGGCTGAGGACAGCCGTTCTGGGCTGGAAGATCCCTTGGATCCATAGGTCTTCTGCGTGTGGTCACGGGAGAGCCACAATCCACGATGTTGTGGTGCTGGGACCCCTTAGATGGGGCTCTTGTCGAGACCAGTGTTAGCTGTTCAGGGTCCCCCACAGGGAGCTGGGGTGCTGTACTGGGGACTGTCCTCTGCCGTGGGTGTCTGTCCCCTCAACGGCCAGCCCCTGTTTGCAGCCGTGCCCTGAAGATGGCAGCATCGGCTGGGCTGGGGACTGCGGAGCCCTGGGGACAGTTGGGGCAGCTGTAGCAGCACAGCACAGGGGACCCTCTTGGCAGCCCCTACCCCATTGCCTTGGCCTCACTCATTACTCACTGACCATCCTGGTCCTACTGACGACTGCCTGTCCCCTCCAGAGAAATCATCAACGGGGTCACAGTGACAGACAAGGACAACAACGAGCTTGGCCAATCCAGGGTGAGTCTGGGGATGGGAGTCCAGGCAGGGGCATGGTGCATCTGGGGCTGACCTACTACTTTTGTTCGCAGAGGGCAGCAGTGAAGGGCATTGCGCAGGTTGTGGTCTCCAGGATCGCCATGGCGGCACCAGGCATGAGTAAGTGCAGAGCAGGAGGGTGGGAGAGGCAGGCTGGGGACTCCATCTGGGACCCACTATCTCTCTCTTCCCTGCTTCAATTTTCCCCAGGAAGAAGAGGGAGGGTGGTCTGGAGTCCCGAGTGACATTTGGTCATATGTCACTGATAGAGCCGGTCTCCACATCCTGCCACTCCCATCAGAGTTCCCCAAGTCCCCAGTCCTCTTTATCCCAACTTAAAGCCTGTGAGGAGAGTGTGGCGCTCTCGTGGCAGTTGGACCCGCTAGGACCCACAGACCAATATTCCTTTCCCCTTGCAAGACTCTTGCAATGCTGCAAGCCCAGCAAGAGGGACAGGAGCATGGACCATGATGCCCACATGATGGATGGATGGGTGTCCCGTGTCAGTTCTTGCCATAAGCAGGTACCCAGTGGCCTGCAGCACAATTAACTTCTGCCATGGTTTCTGGGAGGATGGTCCTGCTGGGACAGCCTTGCAGGCTGGCTTGTAGCAGGGGCCTGACCTTTTGTCTCTGTACCTAGTTATTTTGCCCATCATCATGGAACGACTGGAGAAAATCCCCTTCATGCAGGTGAGTGCACATTTCTCCTGTGATTTTCCAGTGGGTCTTGTGGTGCACCAGTCCTATTCTGCAGCCACTGAGATGGTGGGAATACAATGAAGAAGTTGCAGAGCCTGGCTTGATTTGTCTGCTATCCAAGTCACCAGTACACCAAAGATCTTTCAGGTGACATGGAGAGGCTGTGGAGGGTGACAGGGGCTGGTGGTACCCCAGAGGTGTTGGGCATTCAGCCCCACTGAGGGAAGAAATCTCCCCAGTCTGTGAGCAAGGTTTGTGGTGAGGCTGGGGACTCACTCCTGGCTCTTCCCTTGCAGCGGATTCGGGTTCTCCATGCGCCTCTGCAGGTGCTGCTCTGCGGAGGCTTGTAAGTATCCTGTTGCTTGAATACATGTGGGTGTCTGGAGTATGGTTCCACAGGATGCTTGAAAAAAGACCTCTTTCCCAGCAGGGGTGTGGAAAACTGCTTACCTTTCAGCCTGGGCTTTCCCCAGTTATTGGGAGTCATGTGGCATGAGCAGCCCCTCAAGGGCTTGAGATCATTGTGGCTGTGGGGCAAATTGGTTGTGATCCCCAGTGCTAATGCTCATCTCTTCTCTGTCCCACAGCCTCCTGTTCATGGTGCCAGCAGCCTGTGCCCTGTTCCCACAGAGATGGTAACTGTCCCATTGCTTACCCATCCTGTGTGTGACCTTGGGAGCCTTCTTTCTTCCCTAGCTCTTCTCTGCCCATCCCAGAAGGATAATGAGCACCCATCCTTCAACCCAAGGCAGCACCTGCCTGTGCACGCTGACACCCCTGGCAGCAGGAGAGCATGTGCCTCCTCTGGTTTGCAAGCTCTGTGTTAGGAGCAACGGAACCCCCAGTTTCATTGGTAGCACTCTTCCCCTAGCACTGGGAGCGCTGGATGCTAGATGGGTGGTGGGTCTTGACATGAGCCCGAAAGATCCCAGGGACTGCAGGGGACTTGGAATGACAACGGGGAGAGAGGGTGGCTTGACTGGTGGTCAGGAAGAAGGATTGCAGTTCTTGGTGTCTTTCCCCTCTCCCTACAGCTCTCTGGCAGTGGCTGACCTTGAGCGGGAACTGCATGACAGCATCATGGCCAAGCACGGGGACAAAGTGCCGTATGTCTATTTTAACAAGGGACTGTGAATGAAGACTACCTCATGAGCCATCACAAACTTCTAGTCCCCTGTGCCTGTCAGCTCTGTGTCCCCTGAGCAGGGCTCAGAGGCACAGTCCAGCCGTATCTGCCCCCCAGCCCAGCACCCTCTCTGCTGCCTCTGTGCCCTGGAGAGGCAGGATCTCACTCTGTGTGCCCAGCTTGCAGCACTTTGGGTCACCCTGAGCCCCCTCCCATATGCGGCTGCCTGAGTCCTTGTCTCCCCATGTCCCTCGTGCCCTGGGTGGTGGCCATGCATCCTGTGCCTTTCTCCTGCTCTGTGCAGGACAATCTGCCACCTAGTCCAAGCTCATGTGGTCACTGGGCTTGGCCATGTGAGACATCTGAGCCCTGAGGAAGAGAGCCTGAGCACAGTCCTACCTCTAAAAGCAGGTGTCTTGCCATTGTGCCAGGAACCAAACCACGCTGCTGCCTTAAACCACCATAGTGGCCTCTTGCCAAGAGCTGGGTCGTGCCTTGGCACATGGGAAGGCATTTGCCCTCTCTATACAGGGAACACCCCAAAGTCCACGGACCAAGGCTTGGACCATGCCTTCCTTGCACTCAGGTTCATGTTTTACTTACTTTCCAATTGCCACAATCTGGGAGCAAAATAGCTCATTGTTTTTAAGCTCTAATTTTTGCAGCCTATCCATTCTTCTGAGCACAACAGCCAGCTGTTACCCTTGTCCTGTACCTCACTGTCCCCATGGTAGGACCAAGGACCTGCAGGTTTGGACAGAGGGTAGGAGATGCAGTACTCCCAAAAGTCACAAACCTGTTGAGTCATGAACTCATGTCCTGAATAGCAGCACTACAAATGACAGAGAGGAGGACTGGAAAATAAAGTGTGATTATTAATTTTTTTTTTTTTTAAACACAGCTATGGGTTCTGCTTTTGGCTGGTCTCTGTGTGTATCCTTGGACAGGGCTGGAATATGGGTCTTACGCCTGCCTTGAAAGGGAAAGGTGAGGGCTCTGTGGCTGGCCAGGAGCCAAGAGAAGGAGGAAGAGCTGTGAGGCTCTGCAAGGGCTGGCATGAGTCCTGAAACTCTTGGGTATCTCATGCATGCAGCCTTCCCTGAGAGGTTCTTGGGGCTGCAAACAATCGTGGGGCAAGGGATGAAGGGAGGTGACAGTGCTGTGCTCATGGTGACTCATGTCTCGTTGAGGGTACTAGTGGGATGACCCTTCCTACTCCTATGAGTGCTGTTTGTCTTCTTGGCCAGGCAGTGTTTGCAAGATGCTAAGCTGGATTTGCATTGAGGTCTCTCCCGTCCTAAAGAAGAGTGGCTTGAGCTTGTAGCAACCTGTTTTCAGAGGAGGAGGGAGCCCCAGAGTTTTGCGTACATTTTGGCCCTCAATCAACTGAGACCAGGCTGTTCACTTGCTGATGAACATCCCTCAGTGTGAGAAACATTTTCCTAACTGGCTGTGTGATGTGGCTGCTTGGAGAGCTCCAAGGCCCAGCATATGGTCCGTGCTTGATCCTCCAGCTAGGGATGTGTGTCACATCCCCAAGGGCAGCAGCAGCCCTGCATCACCTGCATGCCCAAGTGAAGACACAGGGTCATTAGCCAAAGGGCTTTCTGGCATTAACCACTCCACTTCTACAGAGAAAGCAGTCAAACCCAAAATGTACTTCTTGAAGGGCCAGGTTGTATCCTCAGCAGGTTTGCTTCTGCCTAAGCTGCAGAGGATAAAGTCTCCAACTGGGGGCACATGAGCTCTGAAATAATTAATAGGTCAGTGGAAAGTAAGAAAATATGCTCAAAGTTGTGTATCTGTTCCCTGGGCAGTATAAGATTTCTTGTTAATGCGCAATTAAAATAATACATAAGTATATGAAATGAAACAGATGTCAGTCCTGTTGGGAGTCAGAAGAAGCCACAAGGAGACATCCCTGGTCTCCCCTTTTCTTAAGCTCCTTAACTCAAGCTGCTCTTGCCCTGCTGCTTTGAGCACTTCCAGAAAGGTACCTGTAGCAGCCTGAGGTGTGTTTGGGTCCAAGGTGGTTCTGGTATGGTCAGAAAGACAGTGATGGCTGTAAAAATGTGCTATAGCACCCTAAAGCTGCCCTTCCCCTGTGCATTGCAGCCACGCTCTTGCTGTTGACCATTTCTGATTTTGCAGTGCAGGGAGGTCCTGGCAGGGCAAGGGGCTCTGAGTCAGTGATGCTAGGGTAACAGCCACCTAAAGCCAAGGCTGGGACCATGGTGGGAAAACCTCAGCAGTTTTGTCACTCCTTTTTTTCCTTGTCCTACATCAGAGTAGCAGTGGTGCAGTGAGACCCTCTGAAGAGCTATTGCCATCTCGCACCAACTGTCCTCCTGCCCTGGGGAGTGGTGCATTGTGCAGTTTGTTTCTCTTAGTCAGAGAAAGAGGGCTGCACTGAGTTTAGAGGATTGTCAAGCCATCCTCAAGCCAGACCTCCCCCTTCAGCTTATAGCAGCAGATTCCCTCTTCAGATCAACATGGATTTATGCCAGCTGACAGTTTAGCTCAGTGGGGTTTCTAGGTTTCTGGGTTATAGCTGGAATCTCCCCCAGAGGATTCAAGTCATCTCAACAGCTCATGTTCCTCCCATGTTGGGAGATGGTTGATGCACTCCCCAAAACCATAGTAACTCCTCAGCCTGCCTCAGTGTCACTGGGGAGCAGAGGGGTTGCAGCCAGGCTGTGGCCAGCAAGTCCCCTTGCTGCCAAGGGTGGCTCTGTCTACCCCTGCCTCCATTTCCCACTGCTGTTTCAGGAAAGAAACCTCATTGCCAGGTGTCAGAGCTGGACTCATCTCTGTTTGGGAAGAGCTGCAGGTGTTAATTGCTCTCCAGCCATGAGTCACACCTGGTCTGGGCTTGCCCATTGCTCTGTGCATTCATTTGCCTTCTCCCAGCTATACCTCTAACTTCTAGGCTAGCCGCAAACAGGAATAAACCTCCTTTAATGTCTGTGACTGAGAAGTCAGTGCTCCAGCATGTTTACAGTCTCACTTCAAATGATAACCAGACCTAAGGCATCATGTTGGATTGCGGTAGAGCCTGAGGAAGGGGCTGAGGAGGTATGGGAGGCTGAGGGTCTCCTCTGAAGCATCAGCAGCCCCAGCAGGCAGGCTTGCCTCACTGCTCCTAACTCAAAAGCTGGCAGAGGCTGGTGATCTGGCTGCCTACTGAGAGAGAAGCAAGCAGGGTGCATGTGCAGTGAGGTTAACACCTGCCAGCCCATGCCAGCAGCAGGTGGGCGAGCTGATCCAGCAGGGTTAGGTGTGCCCAACTATTCTCCTAACTGAAAAATGCCAGTGTAGGAGATAAGCTGATACATTGATCATTTTTTCTTAACATGTTGTCTCAGCAGATGATAATGCCTGTCATGCCAGTCCAGCACGGTGGCTGCCGGTGTGCCAGGAGTGGCAATGCAGAAAGCCTCTGCTAATACCCCAGAAACATGGGCCATCTCTCTCAAGTTATGCCCCAAGTGCTGGTGCCCCTACTTCTCGCAAGGATGCAAGACCAGGTGAGGGGCCACTGTGTGGATATATGCTGAGATCCGGCTGTGATGGGAGATCCTCCTCTCTGCTCTGCTCTGTTCTGCTCCTGTCTTCCATGGGGTAGCACCAGCATGTGGCTTCCCACTGGGGCCCCTTGAGTCTACTCCCATGCCACTGCTGCCATTGTAGCACCCTATCCACGTCAAGCTCTCTGGTGTGACCAGGCTGAGTGAGCTGTTTTGGTTTAGGGCTCCCTGGGTACGTTGGGGAGGAGCCTGAGCAGGGATCACAGTAACTGGGTGTGACCAGGTGAATGAGGGATGAGTGCTTGGCTGCTGTTGGGCGTGACGAAGGCCATAGCAGGCCAGAGGGTGCTTGCACACCCCTCTTTTTCTGTTACTCACTTGTGCCTCTGGGGGTGCATTGCACTGAGGGTCCAAAAGGCAGCCCCCATGCCCCTCTCCAACCAGTTCCGCCACGCACAATATGGCGGACCTCACCCTCCTCTAGACTCCCTCCCGGTGCGCCACACTCAAGATGGCAGCTCCCTTTGCGCAGACCCCGCCCCTCCCGGTTCTGCCCTAAATGACAGCGAACTGAGCCAATGGCGATGTCAGTGGTGCGCCCACTGCCCAATAGGCGGCCTTCTGGGTCGGACCGGCGCAGGGGGTGCCCCCTCGGCTCCCGTCCCGGGCCGCAGTCGGGTTGGGGAGGCGGGGAACGGGGGGGGGGGGGGGTGGCGAGGGGGCTCCGTTCCGCCATGGCCTTGTTGTTGTTCCAGGCCCTGCCCGAGGGGCTGCCCGCTAGCGTGGAGCCTGCCCAGGTAAGGGGCTGCCCTGGAGGTGCCTGCCGGGGGCCGTCTGGGGTCGCACCGTGCCGGTCGGCCGTGTCCCGGGGCCGGGACCGGCAGTGGGGCGCCCGCAGGTTTGAGGGGGCAGCAGTGTGAGCGCGGTGGACTGTACCGTTCTGGGTGAGGGAGGCGGCCATTGGGGCAGGGGGTCAAGCTGGGCTGGCAGGGGCAGGAGCCTGCATAGAGTGCCTGAGGTTCTTGGGGCAGGAGGAAGATGCTTTTGGGGGCCTGCCTAAAGTTTGGGGAGCCCCCTTGGCTTAAGAGAAGCTGGAGGAGATGCAGAGACTTGAGTTTGGGGGTGCTTGGTGGGAATGGATAGGTCTTGCAGGGGTCTGGGTATGGGCGGCAGTGCTTCTTGGAGGTCCTTTGTATGGCATAGCGACTGCAGGACATAGAAGGAAGGTGTTTGATGATGGCTGACTGGAGATTATGGGAAAGATGGCTGTAGTGAAGCCAGAAGGCTTGAGCTGGCAGGTGCACGGGGGCCTTTGGATGGAGGTGCATGTATCTTTGAGGGGTAGCAACAAGGAAGAAAGTGGCCTATGAAAGGACAGTGCTGAAGGAGGTTCGGGAGCCCATGGAGCCCATGTGCCATGGAGCAAGCTGGTCAGAGGACCTGGGTCAGCAGAGAAATGGGACTTGCATGGGGCTGCACAGGCCAAGTGAGCTGGTCTTCCCATGGCAGGAACTGTGGTGAGGAGATGCGGTGCAAGCCTCTGCAAAGAGGGAAGGAGGAGGGAGTGCGTTTCAACTGGGATGAGGGGAACTAGGCCTTGTCTTTGTAGGCTCTGACCACCTGTTTACTACCTTCTTCATGTCTATAAAGGGGTTTAATGAATTTAATTCTTTTCACCTCTTTTATTCTGTTTCCTATTACATTGCAATGTGTACTGGCAGGATCTCCAGTGAGTACTTGGGTTACCCAGTGTAGATGCCTGTAAACCTCTCCCTCCTTCATCTATATGCTCAGTGTCACTTGGAGACTGGCCAAACAACCTGTGCACGACCTGGATCTTATTGCTGATGGAGTCAAGATGTCTTTTTCACCCTATGTAGAATGCAGATTGAGTCTGATGACTTCTGATCTATTCCTATAGGGTGAAAATTGTAGTTTGTGCTTATTGAAGGTCTAAACGAGTGAGATGCTGTGACTGTATGTCACAGATGCTGGGAGCTGCACAGTAATTAATGTCACAGGGGTGCAGACTGGGGGGGTGGCTTTTCTGCGATACTTCCCAATACTTAGGCAGGAGGAGGTGAGAAGTTTGTCTATGACTACTTATTTTGCTTCTTTTCAGGGTGCCGAGAGCACCAGAGGTACTTTAAGAACTGTAATTCTCCATTGGTAGTGCCATCCTAAGTCTCCTTCAGCCATTCTGAGGCTAGAGTTTGACTGTTGCTGCCCTTGGGAACCAGATGCTGAGTTACATGTATTTTGCATGTTGTCTCAACTGCCTTTAACAGATGGAAATCCTAGTGCTTGCTCTGTTTCATCTGCAAGCTGAGGTACACAAGCTAAGTATATACGAGCCTATCTCGAGTCAGTTTTGCTCTCTGGCTGTTGCAGTATTCCAGCTGCTAGCAATGGTCAGGTATTATCAGACTTGGTAGTTAGATAATGGTTGGACTTGATGATCTTAAAGGTATTTTCCAGCCAAAATAATTTTTTTGTGATTATCTGTATAGAAGCCATGAAATTCTTCAACTCTATGCATGCTAATAAAAATACCATGCCTGCTTTGAAGACCGCGGAAGATGGTCCCTGCCTTTTACATTAGTCAAGAATAAAGTAATAAGAAATAGAAAAGCAGGAAAGGAAAAAGGAGGAGGGCACGAAAGCAGTCATATAGCTAGGTTGCTTATGGAATAGTTGTGTACGTGACTTTTGGGTGTCTTCTCCATTCAGTGCACCAGAAATAATCCTAAAATAATATCTTTTGAGTGGTGCAATATATGAGTGGAGGAGAAGAGCTTTTTTGGCCTCTGTTGTCTTTGGACCACTTAGATACACATGCATCTTTTACTCATTTTCTTTTCATAGTCTGTCTATATAAAACTCTTGTGGTTTATTTTAGATCTTAAATGTAGACTCTGTCTGTCTAAAGGCTGGTATCATCTCCCTGCATAGTAGAGATTGATAGCTACCCACTCAAAAGTGACAGTGGAAATGTAGAATCTTGAAAATGAGAATATAAGAAAACTTTGTCTGCTTTGGTGTTGCCTTAGAGCTTGTTTTTCTCAGAGCTGATGAGATTTTAGAGAAGCGCTCCAATGGGGCAGTTCTGGACTTGGAAGATCCCTGCACCAAGGATTCCTGTGTTGCTAGCTTGAACCCAGACAGCATTTGTCTTTTGTTCTATCCAGATTGTTGCTGCCCTCGCTGCCTCTTTTGACTGCTGCCTACTCCCACCTACCCTTCAAACACTTGTCATGCCCTCATTGCTTCTGCTGACTGGGAGAGCTACTTTTTCAGGGTTCCTATCTCCTCGCCTCTAGAAACTGTCCTGCAGACCTGATGGTCTAAGGCTGGGAGGTGCTGCAGGAAATGTGTCCTCTAAATAATTCAGGAGGTGGAGCTGTACTTACTGCCTAGCTGCACTGAACAAACATTCCCGAGAACATGCTGTACTCAGCAGGAGGGTCTGCTTTTTCAGGTTAAAATAAGTCCGGGCTGCCTAAGATCTTCAAAGACCTTTCTTTTAACTAAGACTTGTTTGGGTTGGTGGATGGAGGAGAATGAAGATAATTAGCTCATCACCATCCTGAGTCCAGGTTGTTTTAAGTGACTCCATAGCTATTCATTGCAGTTTCCCTTGTAATCAGATCACAACACTCCGTTAACTGGATTTGAAGCATTTATCAGTAGATTATGGTTAGAAATGTTGCAATTATGTAATAAAATCAGGATAAATCAAGAAGAAGAAATCTAACCATATTCTGTTGTCACTCTGAGTGCGTAGCCTTAACCCCACACCTTAGCAGGGTGCTGCCCTCTTGGTTTGAGGGAGAAGGAAGTGAGAAAATAAGAAATTAATGTATTTTAAAATTAGCTTGATTAAATTCCTAGTGAAACACTTAGAACATTTTTAATTTCTCTGTTATAGTTTGCCTCTACAGGGCAGAATAAAGGCTATTAACTACCTGTCTGCTTCCCATGCCTGCAGCTTTATTTTCAGGTAGTTTTCTCAACTGCTGTTTTCTTTAAAACCAAGAGATTGAACTGAACGTTAAATATGCAACAAGGCTGTGGAATCTATCTTTCTCTAATAAGGTAGTTTTGAGCCAAATTCTGTCAGAACATGCACTTCTTAAAGACTGATTTCACCCCACATTGAAGAGTTTGCTTGAGGACGCATCCTTGCTCTAAGGAAGCACTTGGCATGACTGTCGTTGTGGCGAACACCTCCATAACACAGAGTGTATGTCCAAGGCTGTGCTGTAGCTGTGATCACAGTCCTGACTGCACAAATACAGAGTTAACATGCTTCATCTAAGAGTTTGGCTGTA
Organism: Ramphastos sulfuratus; assembly: GCA_013399055.1. NCBI lineage: Eukaryota > Metazoa > Chordata > Aves > Piciformes > Ramphastidae > Ramphastos > Ramphastos sulfuratus. Next base: position 154,295 of record WBNM01005744.1, read on the forward strand.
TTTGGACCCTTTTAGAGCATCACTTCTAGTAGTTTGTAAACTGAACAGCCAAGTTTCGGCTATTCTCCTGTAAGTGAGGCTCATCTCTGCATGTATGAGTTCAAGACTTTTTTTTTTTATTAAGGTAATTAGTTGCAGCCTCACTTCTATGTTTTCTGAAAGGCATCAGATCATTCAGGAGGAGAGCTGTTTGTGTATATATTTTATCTACTGTGATATCTTTGTGACTCTGGGTTTTTTTGCTTGCTGATTTCCACAGTTTTGGCAGGAGGCAGCAGAGATCAAAGTGCGTCCTGTACTTGCTTAGAACAAGAACCTCTAAATATCTGTGCATATTGGATTAAGGACTTATTGTACCATGATGATATGCTACTGTGAACTCTGTCTCATCTGTAGAGCGTGCTTTCCCACTGGTAAGGGATTTTTATTTGTGAGTTGCCCTCACAATGACACACATTGCTGTAAGAATTTCTCCTTGCATCTCATGCAGCAGATGGAAAGCTCGATCTGAAGGTGTCAGATGTTTCCTGGGGAGGACTCTAGCAGTTTTCTTCAGGGTAGTTGAAGCATTTCCGTGACTGAGACCTACATTGCCTTTCTGAGAATTTCCCTGCCATCCTCCAAATATTAGTTCAGAAAAATATAACACTGCCATAAGAAAAAACTTGGGCAGCTTTTGTGGAGTCCTGCTATGCTGTGGGTGGACCTGAAAGGTTGCATCTGCTAGAGCCATTTTGATATTGTTGGGGATTTTTCCATCCTCTCAGCTTTTTGTAAGTCAGGCAGAGTTGGACCAGGTCAGCCTTGTCTGGCTAGTGGCAGCATCTGGTGCTGAGTGTACCCTTGCTGAGGGCTCTGCTAGGTGCCATGATGCTGGGGTACCATGTTTCTGGGTGCCATGCTGCTGGGCAACAGACATCCTGCCCAAAGTGGTGGTACTGCCGTGGGCCCTTCCAGTGAGATGGAGGGATGAATGTGCTCAGCGTTTGGCCATTTTTTTCAGTGGCAATTACTCACCCCTGTCTAAAACACCCATGAACCCCTCACTTTGATTTCTAGAAGCACTGCGCCCCTAAGCATCTTCCGTGGCCACTTCTCTGCTTACAAAAGTGGGAAGTGTGCTCTTTATGTAACTCCATCAGCCTGTTTAACCAGTGTTATGCTGAGGTTCACTTTTTGTGGTGTTAGAAAGGCATTAATGTAGGAAACAGTTTGTGTTTCTTTGAAATCTCTTTGACATCCTCTGAGCTAATGGGCAGTACATGTAGTAAATGGAAATGGTCTATCTTTTCTTTTTGCCTTTTCTTCCCTTCAAGTCATATGGGGAGGACTGTCAGGGTTGAGCACAGATCAGCTAGTGGCAGAAAGCTAGTGATGGGGTAATTATCTTTTGGCCTACCTCTCCACTCAGTATTGTCTGTGCTGTGCCCTTTGGTCGTGGCTGTGTCTATGCAAATGTCTCCTTGAGGTATGTCCTGCAGTTCTAGTGACACTGAGCTACACGTGGCCTTTTGTTCTGTCTCCTGATAATGTGCACATTTGGTACTGGGTTTGGGGATGTTCCTCTAATGTGAGCTGCCCTTTTCTGTTAACTGCATAGGAATCTTCTCTGCTCATGAAAGCATTTAGCCAATGACTTTATGGTTGTATAGTCTCCTGTCTTGCATTTATTTCAGTAGGTTCATGAATTCAAGGTGACCGGGCAAGCTGCTCCTCCCAGAATTGCACTGCTGTTTTTGCAATGTGGAGGAAAGGACTCAGCATGTCAAGAGACATCTTGAAAGCATTCTCTGGGGTAGGGCCATTACTCAGGGCAGGGCCGAGATGCTCGTTGCATATTGCAAGACAACCTGGTTGTGCCAGGTTTTGGTATGTGCCTTTCAGAAGAAAAACAAACGTGGAGGGTGGGATGGTACTCCTGGATGACTTCATGGAGAGAGGCTGATGGGGAAGCCAGGTCCCTCCTTCCCCCTGCTGTCTTGTGTGATTGGAAGAGTCAGGTTTTGAGATACCCATACTGGGATGCTGTGACAGTGGAGCTCGGACAGCTGACTGCCTGTGAACAGTGCACATAACAAACAACGCCTGAAACAACAGCTGGCTGGAGAGAACAGGCTTGCCAAGCAGGAATTGCATGCCTATACCTTGCCTGTGACAAGAAGCATGTTGCTGTGGCAGACACAAATGATACTTTTCTGTGATTTTGTAGATACTGTTGGACTGTCAAGGAAGGTTCAAGGTGCTGCAGAAACCTGCTGTTTATCTGCTTGGACAAGGAGGAACTTGATTTTGCTCTAGTGGTGTAAACACCAGTGGTGTGAACACCAGTGGTGTCACCGCCCCCAGTATTATTTTTAGATGACTGCTATAGTGTCTACCATGGCTTGTAGAACTGTAATGAAGCCTTTTGCAAGGGGGATACTCTGCTGGGTGCAAAGTGAGATGATGCTGGCAGACTGGTGGAGCAGACTGAACAATTTAATGTCAGTGTGTCCAGTGCTCCCTAGTGTCCTGTGCCCTGAAAAAGACTTTGCTAACAGAAAGGAGAGACCTTATTTTGTGTAGAGCCAGCTTGTGGTGCTGCTGGTTTACACCTTCCTCTACTAAGCCAGTATCTGTCCACCTGGCATCACCCAAGGTCAGTCCAAATCAGCAAGCAAAAAAAAGGATGTGAGAGCTGGGTTGTGTAGGGGATTTACATGCAGTTTCCTGACTTCCTTCTTCCCAAGCACTTTTACAGGAGCATCCTGTAAACCAAATCCAGACACGGACAGTATACTCACTAGCAAGCGGCAGCTTAAGCATAGCTTTTGCTGTCTAAAGTGCTGCTCGCCGCTTGCTCATCACGGATTTCAGAGCTGTACGTGGTCATGGCAAGCAGCTGACAAGCTGTAGAATGCTGAGTTTAGGGAGGACATAAGAACAGGAACCTTTCCTTTTCTCATGGCAATTCAACACCTCAGTGAGTGTGGTCCTTAGGACTGGCATAGTTCTTCTCTTTAATCTTCATCGTTACAATGAAATAGAAGTTACTTCTAGTGGAAATGTGCTTTTAATCTCTAGTTCTGGTGTGTGCAAGACAGAGACATTTCAGAGGCATCTCAGGAGCAGAGGTCCACAGGATTTGTTTTGTGTTGGATTGTTTTTGAGATCTGTGAGGGATCTTGAGGTCTGTGGGTTGGACTCGATGATCTTTGAGGTCTCTTCCAACCTTGCTATACTGTGATACTGTGAAAACTAACCGAATCTTGTCTCTACTTGAGGCCAGATGAGCTCGTCAAGATACTGATTTGCTGAAAGTCCTGCAGTGGGACAGTGACTTTAGCAGGAAAATTGATTTTGTTAATACAGATGAGATATAGTTCAAGGAAGGGAGGTGTCCCTGCCTATGGTGGGGGGATGGAACTAGATGATCTTTGAGGTCCCTTCCAACCTAAACCATTCTATGAAGGGGATGAGCTTTATGTGCTTATCAGTGTCTGTTTCCCCAGTAGTTAATTTTGAAGCCACTGGCCAGCTTGAACCATGTTTGATAGGAAGACACCTTAAAGATGCGTGAGATTGCAACAGAATTCCTGCAGACAGGTAGGCACAGAGAGACCTTAAAAGCAAACAAAAAGAACCAGATGAAAAAAAACCCCAGGGAAGCATCACTGAGTGAAAAGTTACAGTTGTGAGCTTATTAAGCACTGGAAAATTTGTGAGTCTGTGATTGACTTGATATATACCCTGGCTTCTGGAAAAACTTCAGTTGGAGCTCACAGTTTGCTACTCTGAAAAGTCAATCAACCTTATGAAACAAACTGATGGAAAGTCAGATTTAAGGAGGTTCAGTGGTTACAGAACTACTTTTCTTTTCCTTTTCTTTTTTTTTTCCCCTCTTGCTGGCTGAACAGCAAATTGAAGGCTGATAAGCTATAGAAACAGTTATGAAGAGTGTAGTTTGCCAGGAATCTCGCCAACTGTCTTGAGCTTTCCCCTAGGTAGAATGTGTTGATCATTGCCTGTTGGAACTGGGGAGGAAACTCAAGCATTAATGGCATGCCAGCAAAAAGTGCAGAGGCTTTTGGTGAGCAGAACTGATTCACACTTTTCTCTTGTCTTCTGGCACACAGGTAGAACCAGCAGGTCAAGTACTGCTATCTACCAGACACTTTTTATTTAATTTAATATAGAACTGGAGCTTATGATCAAGACAGTCTAGGATAATGCTGTCAGTCAAACAATGGTGTAATTGTGACAGCCACACTAGAAGAGTCCAAAATATGGAGAAATACTTGCCCTTGCCAAGCTCTGTATTCCTAACTCTCTGTAATAAGCTTTTTATTTGCCAACTCAGTTATATGCTTTTTTGAAGTCTCTTTCTTTATGTGGGATCCTATTTAAATCCCAGGTGGTGGATGATGGCCAACAGGAAGCCGTGGGAGCTGCATGCCTTCTGCCTCCTGGAGAAGATCAGGCATAAAGTATTCCCCATGGCAACTATCCCACTGGTTGTGGGCAGAAAATTGGTCCCATGGAGCTAGCAACCTGCTGTAAAAGCACCTTTTAGAGCTCTTTTGAGTTATTTTAGAGCTCTGAAATAACAAGAATTTGAAGTAACTGGTGTGAAATGAAAGGGTTAAACAGTGGCTGGCATTGGTCTGAGCCAGGAGGTAGGGGAGAAGGTCTCTGGGAGGTGGTGGGTATTGTAAAGACTGGACAAAACCTTTTAAGAAGACAGCATATTTTCAAGGCCATGCCACTGGACTGACTTTGTCTCATCCTGTGTGTCAATTGTAATTTTAGTGGGAAAGTGACCAAAAATGCTTCCCCTGCACCTTCTTACGGGGAGAAGAGACCTTTACTCTGTGCTTGGAAAGCATTTCATGCAGCTACCTGAGTGCAGGTGAAGGTCGTGTCAGAGTCTTTTGTGGGATGAACTCCTCCTTCCCTTATTGGCTGTGTAATCTACATTTGCAGACTGCTTATCAAACAGTGAGTGCTGAAGAAGAGGGCGAGAATTGTGTGTGTACTGTGTTGTCTTCAAACTACCTTGTCCTTTTGACTTTGTCTTTTTAGGAGAAGCAAAACTCACAGCTTGCATTTGACTCTCCAATCTTTTGTGCTCTTAAGCTTAGCTAAAATAGGCTTGCAAACATCTCATTGTCTCCACTGACACTTTGCACTTGGACTCTGACAAAGCTTGTCTTAAATTGTAGTGTCAAAAATAAGAGCTCTTCATTTATTTTTCTGTCCTTTTTCCTAGCTATATTTTTTTCTCTTCGTCTTACTGTTTTGCTTCTTTTTCTTGTCCATCTTATTAGGATATTTTTGGGTCACACCATACTTAATTGTTATCACAGAACATTAGGGGTTGGAAGGGACCTCAAAAGATCATCCAGTCCAACCCCCTTGCCAGAGCAGGATCACCTAAAGTAGGTCACACAGGAACACATCCAGGTGGGTTTTGAACAGCTCCAGAGAAGCAGATTCACAACCTCTCTGAGAAGCCTGTTCCAGTGTTTTGTCACCCTCACAGAGGAAAAAGCTTTCCTTTATGTTCACATGGAACCTTCTGTGCACCCATTGCCCCTTATCCTATCATTGGGCATCTCTGAGAAGAGCCTGACTCCATTCTCCTGACACTTGCTTTTCATGTATTTATAAACATGAATGAGGTCATCTCTCAGTCTCCTTTTCTCCAAGCTAAACAGACTTCCTCAGCCTTTCCTCATAATTGCTCTCATGTTTATGGCTCATTGTTTTACTGAATTTCTTGCTTTTCTGCTCTGACCTAGTATCTCTGTACTTCCCAGACTATGTGAGAATACTAAACCAGCAGAGCACACAATTAGACTGTGGAAGCAATAGTCAGGAGTTTCCTCTCAGATTCGTTTTGTACTTCTAGGCACATCCCTTGACTGCAAAATCTGAGGATCATCCTGGCGTTAAAAGATAAACTGAGGAAGTCTGGAATGATTTTGCTCTTCTTGGTATTGTTTTTTTGATCTGTAGCTTGTAGCTTGCTTTTGCTTGATGGACTGTCTGAAGTGGCAGCCCTGCCTTTATTTTCAGCATGCTGTGTGTTTATTGAGAAATATTGTGCCAGGAAAACTTTAGGTTAAGGGACTAGACAAAATTGTTGTTGCCTTGTTTCACCTTTGCTGGGAAGTGACTTCAAACCAATACCAAGTGTAAGACCTTGCTGAATTTCTTACATGGACAAAGCCAAGACAATTTTTGGTTTTTTTATTTTAAAAAATATATCCTTTATCAGAGCAGATCAACTTTGGGAAACGGAAAGAGTAGCACTGATGGTTTCTTGTCTGTATTGTACACCTAGCAGTGTAACCAGGACTCTTCTTGCTGTGATTCTACTCTCAAAAAATTTAGAAGCATGACTGAGGGGTTAAATACATTCAGAGTGTCCTAATAAAGCAGGACTAAATTAGTGTATGAAAGCAGTGAGCATTTTGGATTTGACTTGTGAATGTAGAGATCTACAAGGCAGGAAAACAACACCAGACAGGATGTTCACAGTGCACATTGGTCTGGCTGGGTACTGTGCCACTTGCATCTTGATCTTCTGCAGCCAAGAGGATATTTGTGTCTGAAACTGTGTGCCTTGCATGAGTGTAATCTGAAGGCTGGCTGAGCAGCCTCTGCTGTAGCCATTACCACACTGTTAATACAGTAAAAAAGTTAGTTTTACTGATCTAGAAGCCTTGGCATTTTACATTTTGGGATGGACTCTTGAATGAATGACCCCAGATTTTGTGTGTTTGTATCCTTGCTAGGAGAGCACTTTTTTATCAGCTAGCTTTTTTCCTGCACAGGCACTGCCAGCCCACAGTTCTTCTGAAGGCACTTTCCTTCAGGACCCAGTGCAAGGTAAAACTTGTTTATGCTTTTAACTACTGTCTTTATCGTTAGAAGCCTCTTTCTTTAATTACTGAGGTCTATCTGGTTCAGCCCAATTAACTTACTCATTCACAGGTCTTACACTGCTTCTATGTGTGTCAAATTTCCCCCATCCTGACAGCAGGCATTTTGCATGTTCTACAACAGGTGAGGCCTCTTGAGGATTGAGTGTCTTGATAGTTTACCTAATCTGAAGAATTAGTGCAAATGTAAACAATGGGGGGGAAAATGTTTTAAAAATAAATTTCTCTGGTTTAGATGTGGGTGGTTTTGGGGTTTTTTTGGGAGGCTGAATGTATAAATTTTTTTTTTTTTAATTTTTTAAAAAAATATTTATTTATTTTAAAGCAACAGTGTGTTCCTGGGTCATTTCTTGACATGAGTACTTTTGGCAAGAACTGTTCTGATCCTGGTTTTGCACAGAAAGTAATTTCACATTTCCAGTTGGCCCCACGTTGGGCGCCAA
>WBNM01005745.1:0-37556 GCA_013399055.1 Ramphastos sulfuratus
TTTTTTCCTTCTGCTGTCAGACCAGCACTGGCTATGCTGCTTACAGATTAAACTCCCTGCTGAGAATCGGCAGTGTGAATTGTTTTCCAGAGCTCATCAGCATGTCTGAGTTGTCCTTTGTCCCCAAACGCAGATGACATGTCCTTCGACGTCTCCTGGTTTGCGGTGCGCTCCTTTGCGTTGGACAGGGAGCCTGTCCTGTTGGCCTCGCTGGATCGGAGGGGGATAGTGACACAGAGCAGGAGAAACGGGAGCAGCGACCTCAGCCTGGAGAGGATCAGCCCACTGGAGTTCCGGCTCCGCGTGCATGGCTGTGAGGACCACGACTTTGGCAACCACTACTGTGTAGTGACCCCGTGGGTGAGATCTGCCACTGGGGTGTGGCAGCAGGAACCTGACATCAAAGCCAAACCCATCTTCCTGTCTGTGAAAATGGATGGTAAGAGATTGCATGGTGCATTACACTGTTTGTTTATTTACCTCCCTTACGCTGCCTCCCTCCCTCCCTTACTCTACTCTACCTTAGGAGGCTCCCAGGTGACCTTCTTGTGGCCTTCCAGGATCTGAAGAGGGCCTCAAAAGTGCTGGGGAGGGATTTTTTAGGCTGTCAGGTAGCGCCAGAACTAGGGGGAATGGAGCAAAGCTGGAGGTGGGGAGATTCAGCCTGGAGGGGAGGAGGAAGTTGTTCAGCATGAGAGTGGTGAGAGCCTGGCATGGGTTGCCCAGGGGGGTGGTTGAGGCTCCATCCCTGGAGGTGTTTAAGGCCAGGCTGGCTGAGGCTGTGGGCAACCTGATGTAGGGTAAGGTGTCCCTGCCCATGGCAAGGGAGTTGGAACTGGATGATCCTCGTGGTCCCTTCCAACCCTGACTGATTCTATGATTCTCTCTTAGTGTTAACCCTTCTGGTGCCTGCAGGGGAGGAAGCCTTGGTTTGCAGATGAGATGTGCTGAAGTAGAGTTGCATTGTGGTTAGTAGCAAAGCTGAGAACAGAAAGTCAGAACTGTAATTCTTTCCTCTGCCTCCTAACCACAAGACATGCTGCTCCCTGCACTTAATGCCTTGTCTGCCTTCCAGCCCAAGTTGCAAGTGTTGCTTGACATGATGAGAAGCAAGTTGCACACTGGGTACTGCATTCACGAAAATTAATGTAGGAGGGGTTTTGACCAAGTTGCTTTCTTCTCAGTGTTTCCAGGAAAGGTCATATTGGAAAGTTCCATGAACTTGAAAGCCATCAGAAGTTTTTGTTCTCCCTACTGTGCAAATAACTATTTTTTATATATATATATATACTTTCCAAACTCCTTACAGTTTGGTCCTGCCTTTTAACTGAGCAACACATGCTTACAAATCAAGTTTCTTGTTTAGGTACCAACTTTGGAGGTTGGTTGGATTGGGTTACTGAGTGGCTGGTACAAGTAGTTCTAATCAAGAAAAATGTGAAGGAGTCTACTCCTTGCCATTTGGAAACTTATTGCTGAGAGTGCAGCCACAGTCAGCCTCTGATGGGGAAAATTTACAAGGCTTTTGTTTGGAGGAACAGGTAACAGGATGCCTCTTGGAACTGGCTGTACTTTGCTGTCTCGCTCCAAGACTCCTCTAGTGCTTCCCTGAGGCTTTGGAACCTCAAAAGACAGAAAACAAGAATTAAAAATACTGCAATTTCCTTCTGAAATAACGTGAATAATGTGGGGGTTTCTTCCTTTTTCACTTGAGAATTTCTCAATTGTGTATAATGACTTTGCCTTCCTCTTTCAGTTCTGAATGCTTTCAAGTATCCCCTGTTGATTGGCATTGGTCTGGCCACTGTCATTGGACTCTTATCCTGCCTCATTGGCTACTGCAGCTCCCGTTGGTGCTGCAAGAAGGAAGTGCAGGAAACAAGACGAGAGCGTCGCCGACTGATGTCAATGGAGATGGACTGAGTGCGGGAGCCAGACGTGCTTGCATTTTGGGAGAGACTCAGCCTGAGGGCTCTTGGACTGTGCTGAGACACTGGCTCCCAGGACCAGACAAGACAGTGGATTTTTTTTCTCTGATTCCAACCTGGACCTCAAGCTTTTTGCTTCTCCTCGTTACACGTCATGGTCTGAGAGCATCCAGGCCATATTTACTGACTCAGAGTTCTCCTTTTCCAGCAGCACTTTCTGCGTAGGAATTGTGTCCTTCCTTCAGAGGGGCCCTGTGGCAAAATTCACCAAGGTTGTTGGTTTTGGTTTGTTTGGTTGTTGTTTTTTGTTTGTTTTATTTTTTCACCCACTCTTGGTTTTGAAAAGATGTCCCCGTGTGAAAGCATGATGGGCAGGGTGATGAGTGGGAAGGGGGCTGGTAGAAGTGTTAGGCTTCAATTGGATCAACCAATCTACTTTTCTCCTCTACCCTGTCACAACATCCTGTTCCCTTTCTCTGCCTTGGTGTCTGACAGACTTCTGTGCTAGTTGAAGGCTAGAGAAGACTCCTCTGCTGGTGCCTCATGAGGCCTTTCCAGCAAAGAATTGGTTTACTGTTGTCAGCATGCCTTCTCTTCTCTGGCTTTCAAAAGGTTTGCAATTAACTCCAAAACATAACTTGCCTAGAGGTCTTTGAGGCACTTTTTCTTTAAACTTCTTTTTTATTTTATTTTCAGTGCTCAAAGCTCTTAGCTGTGGTGTATAGAGGCTAACCCTGAAGAGTCAATCCTCAGACAAGCATTTGTTGGATGTCTTCTTATGGCCACTTTCTTTCCCATCCCTCCACCTTATCTCCTCACTACAGCTGCTCAGGTTGTGCCTGAGACCCTGTTCTGCTTGTGGCAGGGAGGCACATAATGTCCAGGAACTAACCCCAGCCCTCTGCTGGCCTTGGCAGAGAGGTGGGAGGCCTTGCCCCACTGATTATGGTGTGACTTATGGATGAAAAACAAAAAAGGACTGGGTCTTTTTCTGCAGTTGGCCAACTGATCATGTTCAGAGAAGCCTGGTCAATTATGTCTTACTAGGTGCACAGACTGGATACTAATGCTGCTTCTGCCAGTCACTCAGCGGTAGCTCTTGAACCTGTGAACAGAGTCTGACATCTGCAGCAGCCGAAGTGCAGCTCAGGGTAGAAATAGGGTCAAGCCCAAGAGGGCAGCAAGAATCCTTCAGCTTCCAGTGCTCCTGGGCTTGCTTGTGGGCCTGCAGCAGGACTTTCCCCAAAGGCCTGAGAACTGTTCCTAGGTGAGACAGTACAGAAGTTGTGCTTTTGTCTTCCACACACTGACCTGGCTCCTGAGCTGGGAGCAGCTTCTGTTTCAAGGCAGTTCTGTCTTCCCAGCACAGTGATGCTTTAAGCAATAAAAGTCAGAATAAAGATCCTGTGTATAAACAAGGAAGGAAGCAGGACTGTACCACAATCTGATGTCACAGCCTAGGTTTGGTTTGCATCAAGTAGAGTGACAAATGCAGAGTTGAGGCCAGGGCTCAATCCTTTCCAAATTTCCTTTAAAGATGTTAAATGAGAGGATCCATGGAAGGTAGTGGCTGTGATGTGCTGTTGCTAGTCTAGACTAACCTGCCTCACTAATAGCTCATCCTGCTGCACGTTCCAGGGAAGTAGCATCTGTGCTACAAAAGCTTCGTCTTGCTTTAGTGTTTGTGGAAGCTTGCAGTCAACTCTGCTGTTCTACAACTGTGTGGGTTTGCAGTGAGGTTTCTTTGTTTCCCTCCTGCCCCCATTTTGCATTGTTCTGAGGCTGATGTGTGAGGCAGTTCAGCTTCCTACAGGAGAGCATGCATGCAGTGTCATATACATACATTTGTATCCAAAGAGGTGGCCACTGGTTTTTGGAAACCCAATGCTGGATGTCTTGAAAATAGACATGATTTGCAGTTGGGGCTTGCAGTGTGTTCTTGGAGTCTTTAAGACATTTTGTGTAGTATTCCGAAACTGGGACACCCAAAACCTATAAACCTCTGGGAGACTTTGGCCTGAACATTCACAACAACTTTTTTTCTTTTTGGCCTGGTGTCTTCTTTTCCAGGAAGCTCTCAAAAGACCTGTGTTGCAGACAGATGTATCTATCTGTGCTGAGGACCAGGGTAGGAGCATTCTCTAGCTTTTGCTGTGAAAGCTGAGGAATCTGTAGTGATGCTTTCCAAAGAAAGGAGGCTGAGGAAAGGTTTTGCTCAGATACTACTCTGCCAGCAAGAATTTCTCTTCCTCTCCTGCCTGTCTGCCATGGAGGAATCTTGCTTTTTCCTTGGATGTTATGAAACAACATTCTGACACTTGGGCTGCTGGCTATCTTTCCCATGCTGATCTAGCAGCTTTTTCCCTGCATTAACACCTGTGGCATGGGGTGTCTTGGGAGGGGGCATAGTGGTGGTGAAGCTCAAAGCACAGCATCAGTCACTTTCTGTCCTTGCAGGCTGACTCCTTGTTTATGTGCTCTTAGTTAAGTTTTAGGTAGAGAGGATCATGACTGTAATGCAATAATTAGGGAATGAATGAGCAGGGAGCTGCCAGCTCTTCTCAAGCACACAATATAGCACATTTTCTCCCTGCTGGAAAAATCTCAGGGTTATTTTGGTTAGGGCTCCCTGCTCCTCTAGTGAAAGGTCCCCATGTCCTTAGCTGATGCTGACCTTCCTTCATGGCCCCCAACAAACCCATCTTTGTCATTCCAAGTGAAGCAAGTTGATGCTTGATCTCTTCTGACTCATGCTGCTGCCAGCCCCTCGGAAGGCAATGCTGCATCTTCTTTCCACCCTGTATTTGCTGTAGTTGGAAGGATAGAAACTGAGGGGCTAGACTTACCCCCACCCCATACTTCCTTCTACTTTGTGCCAATTTTGTATTATCCCCTTTTTTAAAAATAGTGTGGGAATCATATCTCTAATGTGGGGGGAAAAAAAAGTCACTTTTCATGTTTTTATTTCCTGTGTGACCAGGGTTAGTGTGAGTGGAGGTGTGTGTGCATCTGGTTTTGTATTAAACCTGCAGTGTATCAGACGAGTAAGCTGCCTAAGGTGCATTGCAATCATCCACATCCTCCCTGCTGCAACCTGTGGTATTGTCAAAGTATCCTAAGGGCTTATGTTGATCTTCCTCTGTTCACATTGCAACATCTCCTGGTAAACTCCTCCAGGCACTTAGAATTCTGATCCAGGACAAGCTTGAACATCACATAGCAAAAGGGCAAGATATTTTCTTTCTTTTGTTTTTCATTTCAAAGTTATAACATGTTTGGCACAATTCTGGAATGCAGGTACTGAATAGTTCTAACAGTGCTGTGTAAAATGTTTCTTTTTATGTTTAAAATAAAGAATGAGCCTTTTTGATTATGTCTGTGCTGTGGGTCTGGGTGTTTGAGTTATGGGCAGTACTTTCCCTGTACCTTGTGTGCAGACACCATTGCTGAAGCAAGGATATCAAATGTAAACCTTGTGGTGCTGTTTCCAGCACTGCTTATGCTGTAAAACAAGCATGAGCACTCTTTTACAGTAAGTTGTAAATAGTTCTCTACTTTTGTGTGATGAATTGGGGAAGAATGTAATTGTCTTTTGAGTCTGTCCTTTTCCCACCCCACTGTAAGTTGGAGGAGTTTCCTTCCAATTACCAAGGTCCAGAAGTCAGTTAAGAGTGTGTGTTTAATATCTGTTGTCAACTCTTGGACAGATTCACTCTGATATGGGTCAAGAACTGGCTGGGGGACCAGGCCCTGAGAGTGGTGGTGAATGGTGCCACATCCAGCTGGCAGCTGGCACCAGTGGTGTGCCCCAGAGATCAGTGCTGGGCACAGTCCTGTTCAGTATCTTTATTGATGATCTGGACCAGGGGATTGAGTCCAGCATCAGTAAGTTTGCAGATGACACCAAGTTAGGAGCAGCTGTGGATCTGTTGGCAGGTAGGAGAGCTCTGCAGAGGGACCTGGACAGGCTGGATGGGTGGGCAGAGGCCAATGGGATGAGATTGAACAAGGCTAAGTGCAGGGTTCTACACTTTGGCCACAACAACCCCAAGCAGTGCTCCAGGCTGGGGACAGAGTGGCTGGAGAGCAGCCAGGCAGAGAAGGATCTGGAGGTGCTGGGAGAGAGTAGCTNTCTGGAGGTATCTTCCAACCTGCCTGATCCTGTGATTCTAAGCATTAGATATTGGATCTTCCTTGAACTCTTCCTGAGGCTTCTCATTTGCAAGGTACCAGGAGGGAAATCAGTAGTGATGGATGTAAACTTTCTTCTTACCTTGCTAGTGACTGAATTTAGGACTTTTTTTTTTTTTTTTTTTGTCCTCAGCAATCATGTAAGAACACCATGATAGTACAACAGGGAAGTCTTTTGTTTCTCCAACAAGAAAGTTGTTTGAGGCAGAGATGGTTTTGGGAGGCCAAGAAAGGCTTAGGCAAGGTAGATTTATGTTCAAACTGGTACATGCTGCATCCAAGGTGGCTGCAGTGCAGGCTGATTGACATTGAAGTGTAAACCTTTGGCTTTGTTCCAAATGGTGGTTTCACAGCTGCCATGAAAAAAATTTCTTCAGCAGAGTGTGCTTGTAGGAAGCTGGGAGGTGGCACCAAGCTTTTAGTTCTTAAGGGGTGGCAGAGACCATCAGCTGAGACAGAGAAATGGCACCAATCTCTGCTCTGTCAGCAGAGCCTTTGTTTCACACATGCCTGTTGACAAGTAATGAATGTCATGTGGGATGGTAGACATGGGCCTCTATCAGTGCAGGTTGTGCTGGTAAGTTAGGTTTAGCTTTATGAAATCCTAGAATGGTAAGGTTGGAAGGGACCTCAAGGATCATCTAGTTCCAACCCCCTGCCATAGGCAGGGACACCTCCCACTAGAACAGGTCACTCAAAGCCTTGTTCAACCTGGCCTTGAACACCTCCAGGGAGGTGATCACGTTGGGTGATTCTGTGCTCCACAACCTCCCTGGGCAACCTGTGCCAGTGTCTCACCACCCTCACTGCAAACAACTTCCTCCTAATATCCAGTTTCAATCTCCCCTCTGCCAATTCAAACCCATTGCCCCTTGTCCTGGCATTACAAGACCTTGTCAATAGTCCCTCCCCAGCCTTCCTGGAGCCCCCTTCAGATCCTGGAAAGCTACTCTAAGGTCTCCTGGAAGCCTTCTCTTCTGCAGGCTGCAGAGCCCCAACTCTCTCAGCCTGTCCTCATAGCAGAGCTCCTGCAGCCCTCTGAGCATCTTGGTGGCCTCCTCTGGACCTGCTCCAACAGTTCCATGTCCTTCCTGTGCTGGGGGCTCCAGAACTGCACACAGGACTCCAGGTGGGTCTGAGGAGAGCAGAGGGCAGAATCCCTTCCCTTGCCCTGCTTCCCACACTGCTCTTGCTGCAGCCCAGCACACAGTTGCTGTCTGGGCTGCACTCATCTGCAGGGATGGCCTGGATCTTAATACTGTTCTTGTGTGTCAGGATTTTATCATATAAATGAAAGCTAAAACTTGAATTCTGGACATGAAGGGTGCTTACAAGTACCTGCCTAAGTGTTGCAGTGAGTGATGAGAGTTACCAAGTCTCCATCATCAGCTTCTGCTATGGTTCAGCTCAATACCTGCCTGTGGAGGCAGCAGCTGCTTACTGTCATAGAGGCAGTCTGAAAAGCACTTCTGTGCCAGAGCTTCTATGGCGCCAGGCTCAGACAATGTACTTGGCTGTGCTTGTGCTGTAACAGAGCCTAGTTGTGCTGTGATGGCTCTGACTATCCTGCTGAGGTCAGGGCCAGTCCTAAAACCTCCAGCAGGTTGAAGCTGACAAGTATGGAGTAGGATGCATGAAGACCTACCTCCTCTTTGTCAGGTGAAGGTGAAGCAAATCTTCCAAGGAAGTGCCTTCTCTGGGGGCCTTTGCATTCCTATGATTACAGAGGACTAAGGTCTGCACAGCAGGTATTGGGACAGATGGTGTTTCCAGAAAACCTTCAGCAACTCCTCGAAGCTATGGGACCTGCTAGCTGAAGAAAAAGGCACTGTTCATTCTTGTGCAAGGTAAATAAACCTTAACTACAGCACAGAGCCTTCTATCAGCCCTTTGCCGGGGATGTCTTTACTGAGGAAAACAGCTTTAGGCTGTAGCGTGGCAGATGATTGATACTGAGAGCTCCAGGGGAATGCCTGTGTTATTGAGGAAGCCAGGCTCTGTGGATTTCCAGATCCCTCAGAAGGGGTGCCACGAAGACAAGCTGTTCTGCTTTCCCTGGCAGCCAAGCTGCATTCCACCAAGTGCCAGAAGTGTAAGCGTGTGTGCTGCTGCCTCTGCCCAGGGGCTAGAAAGGCAGGACTTCCCAAAGCAAACGTGCTGAAAGCAACTTAGCATTGTATTCTGCTTGGTTTGTGCAGGATTCTATAAACTCCAGCATGGACTGGGCCTTAGGCTACACCACAGGCTCCGACTGAGTGTACCTCATCTGGCTTCAGAAGGGAAAATGAAGCTGCAGGTAAATGGACACAAAATTGTGTTTCTTGTTGACAACTTCAACTGGCTTGTGCAGTATGAACATACCAGTTACTGGGCATCTGAGAGGTCAGGACTGGTGTTGCCTTTGTGGATATTGTTGCCTAGGTGCTGACTTCAGCTTTATAAAGGCCCTGAGCATGATGAACAGTGGGTGGGATGCTAGGGCTATGATGCTTACTCTAATTTCCCTGTTAGGGAAAACATCCATGCTGCTTAGCATCTGCCTGGATATGTGAAAGCTGTGTGTGGCTACAGCCAAATGCAGAACACAGGTTTTGAGTGCAAGTACAGTGGAACTAACCTCCCCTTTCGTGTTCCTCAGCAAGTGTGCAGGTGACACCAAGCTGTGTGGCACAGTCGACTTGCTACAGGGCAGGGACCCATCCAGAGGGACCTGGACAGGCTGCAGAGGTGTGCCCAGGCCAACCTCACGACATTCAACAAGGCCAAGTGTAAGATCCTGCACCTGGGTAGGCACAATGCCAAGCACAAACACAGGCTGGGTGGGCAATGGCTGAGAGCAACCCTGAGGAATAGGCCCTGGAGGTCTGGGGTGATGAAAAGCTCAACCTGAGCCTGCAGTGTGAGTGCAGCCCAGACAGCAACTGAGTGCTGGGCTGCAGCAAGAGCAGTGTGGGCAGCAGGGCAAGGGAGGGGATTCTGCCCCTTTGCTCTGCTCTCCNGTAATGACAACTGTCTCTTATTGATGGGCTAGGGAAGGAGAGAGGAAGCCACAGCAGGTAGCTGTGGTCGCTATTCCACCAAGAGATGAAGTTTCAAGGTCTCTAACACCATTCTCGCTTATCTTTCTGTGAAAACAGTTCAAGGTGGGTTCTAATCTTTGTTTTGTGACTTGTGTAACATCTTTGCCTTTGCATGAGTATTCCTTGGATAATAATCACCAGGGTAGATCCAATTGACTCTAATTGTGGTTTTTATTCTTGTGCAGGCCCCTAGTTTTCAGCCATGCAGCTTCTCTGCCATGTGACTGCTGGAGACAACTAAATCTCATACTGCGGTCCCTGATGTGCTACCCATGGCATCCAGTCCCTCTGATGGTGTCTCTTCTGATAGACATACCAATGATGAGTGACTAGATTTCTTCAAGTTTTCAGAGCAATATCATTGCCATAAAGTGAGTCTTCCAGTAATGAAAAGGACAATTTGTCTGTCTTCAGCAGGCATTTAGCCTTCTTCCATAGGAACAGACCTTACCAGCTGGTTTATCTCACAGCCCACTCTTTCCTCCCAACCCCATCACCATGGGCTGACAAGCATAGACTTTTCCATGTTCAGAAACGTCCATCTCTGATGTTTCCAGCAGAGTCTCTTCAGCTCTGAGTGCCCAGCCTGCTGGAAGTATGCATTTTCTTTAGAAGTAAGATGTTAAGGTCCTTTTGAAGCTTATGCCTTTTCCTGCAACCTTTCAGGTGTGTGCTGAGATGTCCTTGCCTTGTGCTGTTAGCGCTTTTTTTCTCTCTCTCTTCTTTCTGCCTCCCACAGTCCCCCACATTGATCCAGAAAGATCTTTTGTATTTTGCTGTTCACTAAATTCCTCTTCCTTGACCTGATTTGTGTGCAGTGTTAACAAGATGCCTTTCAGGACCTTTGGACATTGCATTGTTGTGTTTAAACCCTCCTTTGTCTTGTGTCA
Source organism: Ramphastos sulfuratus (assembly GCA_013399055.1). Taxonomy (NCBI): domain Eukaryota; kingdom Metazoa; phylum Chordata; class Aves; order Piciformes; family Ramphastidae; genus Ramphastos; species Ramphastos sulfuratus. The sequence goes on from WBNM01005745.1 coordinate 10,090, forward strand.
GAGGTGGTGGCAATGTGAGCGTCACTTTCAGAACCGTGTTTCAGTGGTGAGAGATGTTCTCCAAGTCTTTGGGAGTAGCAGGGGAGATGCTATAGGCTGCCTTAGGTGGAGGGTGTCAGGCAAAAGTAAGATAGCTGCTGCTGTGCTGCAGTACAAGGGTGCATACTTCATCAAGTCCTTCAGTGGCACCACTGAAAGTGGAGCTGCTTTCACCCTGAGACTGACAATCTAAGCCCAAAGAAGTGAGACCTCCTGTGTACGTTTTCAGCTCTTCCTGACATCTTCATTTAATCAAAGCTGTGTACCCTGCAGGCTCTCCCTGGAGTTCACTGCAGCTCCTGCCTTTTGATTGAAGGAAATTAGTTTGACTTGGTGTAAATATAGCTTAGCTTTTTTGTGACTGTAGCTAAGATGTCTTCCTTCAGTGTGAATGGAGTGCACCAGCAGCAGTATTCCCTACACCACATTCTGCTGTCCTGCTCTTAGGATGTTTGCATGGCAGTAAGGGCAACAGTGATGGTGTTGTCCAGAGTGCTCTACCCAAACCCAAGCAGACTGAAAAGGTGACAAATAAGAACAGAGCATCTACTGCATGACAAGATTCAGCTGTCTGGTAGGGCACCAATTAATTTGTATTGGTTTGAGTTTAGCTTCTCAGGGGAAACCGATACAATAATAGTAGGATGCCTTCCCCTCTCCCCACCTTTTGGAAAGGGGGAAAGAAAGGAGGAGACAGAAGGGGTAAAACCACCCAAAGAACAGTCTGGCTATTGTTTGGAACATGAAAGAAAAGTTTAACAACAAATAAAAGGTATTTAAGGTAAGGAAGTTACAAATAGGTATAGGGAAGGGAAAACAAGATACAAAATATATCTACAACCAGGTGGATGGCAGTGGATTGAAGAGATGTGCACCCTGTGGTAGAGACTGGCCACGTGGTGAGACAGGAGAGTAGGAATGAGGATGGTGTCAGGCACACAGTCCATGAGGGGAGAGAGCAACAGGAAGCTCCTCTGTTTATATAGGCGGTCCAGACAGGCAGTGGGAGTGCAGTAAACACTACACCTGGGGTCGAGCAGATGTAGGGTCAACTTCTAACCACTCCCCCCACCCAGGAGGGTTAACCCTTTACACTTTAGTGTGAATGGAGCACACCAGCAGCAGTATTGCCTACACCACATTCTGCTGTCCTGCTCTTAGGATGTTTGCATGGCAGTAAGGGCAACAGTGATGGTGTTGTCCAGAGTGCTCTACCCAAACCCAAGCAGACTGAAAAGGTGACAAATAAGAACAGAGCATCTACTGCACGACAAGATTCAGCTGTTTGGTAGCTAAACACATTTAGACCACTAATAGCATGTTGATGTCACATTCTGTGTCGGGGTGTCCCTGCCAACCTCTCAGGCCCCAAACTGAGTTTTGATGCAGATACATACTTGGAGAGAGAGAAACTTCACATTCACAGATAAAGGATGACTTCAGAGCTTCAAGAAGAACTGAATCTGGCAGCTGTGGGATTTTAAAAGAGACATGCTGGCTCTGCTGTTGGACCTTGCAAAACTCTTCCCATGGTGTCAGAGGAGTGGGAAAGAGGAAGTTGTTTTGGGTAGGTGAGTGAAAGCTTTGATGCTAAGCAAGCTGTAAGTGTAGTTCTGCCATTGCTACCTTGATTTGTTGCTTCTGGAGCCTAGCTGTGTGTCACAGCCACATTGTTCATAGTGCTGGGCTGGGTATGCTCTGGCAGAGGCAGCACTTTGGTGTCCTGGCCAGGAAGGATGGGACTTTCTGTCCATGCAGGTAACAGTTTCCCCAGGTAGCCTTCATGCTCTGGAACCTGTAGGCTTTGCCCCTTCAGTGCTGCCTGCTTACAGTTCCTGGATGCTTTGCTTGCTGTGTTGGTTCAGGGCAGAAAAAATCCATATGGTTTGAGCTTCACACACTGACATCAGAGAGGCATGTGCTTCTTGAAGGCCCTTGGAGACCCTCTGCCTACATCTAGAACTGGGAAATGCATATTTTGTGCTGCTTACACTCAAGCCAGTTAGGAGATCATCTCCCTACTGCATCCACTGGTGCAGTGGGTTTTGGCAGCTGGAGCTGTCATTTTTCTCAGCTTAGATGTATTTAACAATTGGCTGCAGCAGTGACTGTTTAATTCCCTTGCTAACATTTCCAGAGCAGCTATTTGATTTTTTTTTTTTTTTTTTTTAAAATTTTAAACCCTCATGCTTCTGGAAATCCTGTAATCAAATCCAAGCTCTGTCAATCAATTAGTTTTGAAGTGCAGCATCTCCATAACTTACAGACCTAAATAAGCAGCTTAATATGAAAACCTAGCTTCTCTCCCAACATGTGATACTGTTTTGTATTCCCAACAGGCTTTCCTTCTGCACAACAGCCTGCTGCGATTGCTCTGCCTCTTTCTCTTGCTTAACCCTCTCCTCTCTTCCCTGGGTTCTGCCCTTGCTGTGTCCATCAGGAACTGAAATCACCATGTGCAACCCTCTCCTGCTCTGCATCAAACACTCTTTCATGGTGCTGCTTGCTTAAAAGATGCTGATGGCTCTTCGAATGGCAACGCAGAGAGGTCTGGGGGCGGCATGCAGCAGCTCCTTGTGCCACACAGGACCCGAGCTGGGCAGGGCAGCTGCACTTGCAGGCTGTGTGGTGATGTGCTCAGGCCCCACGTGTGATGTGGGGAATTGCCAGGGTTTATGGAGGGCAGGCTGTGTACTCATAGATTCATAGAATGGTAAGGTTGGAAGGGAGCTCAAGGATTATCTAGTTCCAACCCCCTGCCATAGGCAGGGACACCTCCCACTAGCACAGGTCACAGTAGTCCTTTAGAACCAAGCCCCACAGGGATGGAGAGTGGTCTGATGAGGTGCAGGAGAGGGCAGCTGCTGGGCAATGCCCCTTTGCTGAGGTGCCCCACTGCTTGGCTCTTTCCCAGGGTGCTGCAAGGAGTTGGTAGGCAAGGAAATAAATTACCTCCCTTTGTGCAGCATCCACCCTGGTTCCCAGCAGCATGTTGTTCACCTGAGCTTTCTGCTGCCTGCTGTGAAGGTGTCAGAATTTGTCAGAGATGTGCTGTTGGCCCAGACTACAAAGATTAGTGGAGCTATGCCTATAGAGAATCATAGGATGGTAAGGTTTGAAGGGACCTCAAGGATCATCTAGTTCCACCCCCCTGCCATAGGCAAGGACGCCTCCCACTAGTACAGGTCACTCAAGGCCTCATCCAACCTGGCCTTGAACACCTTCAGGGAGATTGTGGAGCACAGAATCACCCAATGTGATCAAAGATCACATGGGGTGATCCTGTGCCCCACAACCTCCCTGGGCAACCTGTGCCAGTGTCTCACCACCCTCACTGCAAACAACTTCCTCCTAACATCCAGTTTCAATCTCCCCTCTGCCAGTTCAAACCCATTACCCTTTGTCCTGTCATTGCAAGACCTTGTCAATAACGTAAATATAGAGGAGCAAGGGGTTTTAGCCCTTTTATGTGGGTAAAAGATCTTTAAAAAAGAAAAAAAAAAAAGAGAAGAATTAGAGCACTTTTTATTAGGCTAAGGTATGGGTATATGATCCAAGCTCCGATTATGCCCCACTGGCAGAGCAGATTCAGAAGAAGTGTGTTTGCCTGCTGCTGTAGCAGTGAAGTAGCAATAACCCACCCCACGTTTCTGGTGGACTGTGGTCTCTTTGCAGTGCCCTGGACAATTCTGTTCTGTATCTACTGGGATCTTGTTTGGCTCCAGCAGCCCAAGCCTAAAGCCCACGTAGCTGTGAGGTGAGCTCCCAGCAGAGAGAGAGCTTGGCTCCGGCAGGATCTGGAAGATTCAGGCATAGTTCATAGTTCATAGAATGGTAAGGTTGGAAGGGGCCTCAAGGATCATCTAGTTCCAACTCTAGTTCTAATGGGATATCTCCCATTAGAACAGGTCACTCAAGACCTCATCCAACCTGGCCTTGAACACGTCCAGGGAGGTCGTGGAGCACAGGAGACCATCAGGGAGGTTGTGGAGCACAGAATCACCCAACATTGGTGGGATTGAAGAGATGTGCACCGTGTGGTAGAGACTGGCCACATGGTAGGACAGGAGAGTAGGAACGAGGATGGTGACAGGCACACAGGCCATGAAGAGAGAGCAACAGGAAGCTCCTCTGTTTATATAGGGGGGTCTGGTCCAGACAGGCAGTGAGAGTGGGCTAAACACTACACCTAGGGTCTAGCAGATGTGGGGTCAAGTTCTGACCACTCCCCCCACCCAGGAGGGTTAACCTTTTACAGCCACCTTGCAAAGGGCAGCCACAGAGACCTCCTGCACTTCAGACTGCTCTTGCAATCAAGCAGGGAGGCAGAATACAGCCCAGAGAGACAGGCTGTAGGAAAGCTCTCCAAAAACCACCTCTAATGTGCTTCACAGATCTCAGGAGGTATGTCCCCTGCTCAGAAACGCCACTGCCGCACACCCGCAGTGACCGGTGAGGGCAGATGGACAGGGAGCGATGCAGTTTGCCGCCTCAAAAGAAAGGGTCTGGCAGCAGGCAGGGTGTGGGGGATGCAGGGAAGAGCGCAGCATTAGCTGGGATAATCTGGCAGTCTTGGGGGATGCGCCAGGAGCCTACAGATAATCAGGCGAGCTGGCACAACAGGCTTTGAAGTCTGCTGTCAGGTTTTCTCAGTCCGGCTCAGACATCAAAGGCAGCTGGTTGCTACCCCCAATTACAGAGTGAGGCATGGCCAGCTGCTTGGCTCCCCCAGGGCCAGCCAGCACAGCCACAATCCCCACAGCATGCTCTCACCAGCAGAAACTTCCAGTTCCAGAGAAGGCTTCCAGGAGACCTTAGAGTAGCCTTCCAGGATCTGAAGGGGGCTACAGGAAGGCTGGGGAGGGACTATTGACAAGGTCTTGTAATGCCAGGACAAGGGGCAATGGGTTTGAACTGGCAGAGGGGAGATTGGAAGTGGATGTTAGGAGGAAGTTGTTTGCAGTGAGACACTGGCACAGGTTGCCCAGGGAGGTTGTGGGGCACAGAATCACCCAATGTGATCTTTGATGACGTTGGGTGATTCTGTGCTCCACAACCTCCCTGCAGGTGTTCAAGGCCAGGTTGGATGAGGCCTTGAGTGACCTGTGCTAATGGGAGGTGTCCCTGCCTATGGCAGGGGGTTGGAACTGGACAATCCTTGAGGTCCCTTCCAACCTTCCCATTCTATGACTGGTGCCCTGTGAATGTTCCCATGATCAGAGAAATGAAGACTGTGCTTGTGGCACCAACCCCTGAGCCCCATGTAATCTGTATTCTCCTGTTCCTTGCAGTGTTCAGTGCAGTCTTCCCCTGCCACTGAAAGTATCGAACAGAATGCTCTCTGCTCCTGAGCCTTCAACCAATCACCTGACTGTCTTCAGGTCCTTTTTAATTGCTTTTGCACTTCTGTACTCATTCTCATTGCTTCCAACCTGTCTGATGAGTAATGGATAATAATCAGATGGCTGAACCAGACTTGAGAGTCTCTTAGTAACACCTCTGACCCGGGCCCCAGGGAGGCAGCAGACTCCCCCATAGGGTAGGTCTGGGTGGCATATGGGGTCCTCTGTTCCCCTCGGCTGGGAATCACCTACAACAGTTACTCTCCTTTTTAATTAATGCAAGTAGTTCTAATGTACTGAATCACCTAAAGACACCCCCCTGGATGGGCCTTCATCTACTTCCTCTGTAGCCTGGCCCTGCAGTTCTAGAGCCCCATATCTGTTGTGTAAGGGCAACGAGGAAGGTGAGGGAGGCTGGGAGAGGGTTTACCTGCTTCCCTGAGCAGAGACTTGTTTCCACTTCTCCCTGGCTTTTAGGTCTCTTACTGCCTGGTGGCAGGAGGGGAGGGGATCATCTGCTGCTTGACACAGCTCTATCTGCTACCTCTGGCTCAGGGTGTGGCTCTACCACTTTCTCTCTCTCTTGCACTTCCTGATATTCCTCAACCTTTCCAATTTCTCTTCCAGCTCTGCCACCCAGCTGAGCAGATCATTCTCCTGCTTATACTGCACACAGCCCTCCTCTTTGCTGTCCTCCTGTACCAGTGCCAGGCTCAGATGCTCCCTGCAACCAGACACTTGGACAGTTGAGCCACCTCATTGAGCATAGGCTCCAGAGCTCACTGTGCCTTCCAGAGCAGTTTGCTTTCAGCTAGGCTGTTGCATAACAATTGCAAAAACTCATAGGGGATCACTGCCTTCTGAGAGCTGAGTTGGGTTTTTGATTGTTTGGGGATTTTGGTGTGTGTGTGGTTTGGGGTTTGGTTGATTGGGTTTTTTTGTGTTTTTTTAGCAGCACAAGCAACCATGATAGTGGCTGAAAACTCTTCCCATACAAAGCCGAATTTGCTCAAAATGTAACTTGAGGTCTGCTCTTTAGAAGATTGGGGGTCACTGCTGCTTTTCAGAAGGTGGGGTAAGTTAGAATCATAGAATGGTAAGGTTGGAAGAGACCTCAAGGATCATCTAGTTCCAACCCCCTGCCATAGGCAGGGACACCTCCCACTAGCACAGGTCACTCAAGGCCTCCTCCAACCTGGCCTTGAACACCTCCAGGGAGGGAGCAGCCACAACCTCCCTGGGCAACCTGTGCCAGTGTCTCACCACCCTCACTGCAAACAACTTCCTCCTAACATCCAGTTTCAATCTCCCCTCTGCCACTTCAAACCCATTGCCCCTTGTCCTGGCATTGCAAGCCCTTGTCAATAGTCCCTCCCCAGCCTTCCTGGAGCCCCCTTCAGATCCTGGAAGGCTACTCTAAGGTCTCCTGGAAGCCTTCTCTTCTCCAGGCTGCAGAGCCCCAACTCTCTCAGCCTGTCCTCACAGCAGAGCTGCTCCAGCCCTCTGAGCATCTTGGTGACCTCCTCTGGACCTGCTCCAACAGTTCCATGTCCTTCCTGTGCTGGGGGCTCCAGAACTGCACACAGGACTGCAGGTGGGGTCTGAGGAGAGCAGAGCAAAGGGGCAGAATCCCCTCCCTTGCCCTGCTGGCCACGCTTCTCTTGATGCATCCCAAGTTGTGTTGTCTGCTGCAGTAGGGGAAAGTGTGATGGCTGCAGAGGAAACAACAGCTGTCCTAAACCCAGGCACATCTAAATGGGATGTGTGATCTCATGGGGGCCATATAGCCAGACAGAGAACTGGGACTGTAGCCTCACCTCTGCATGTACCTAATTGCTTTTGGGTCTCAACAGGTCTGTTCCCCTTACAAAATAACACTCATGTAGTCATCTCTTAATCCTCAATAGCTTCTTCTGTAGCACTTCTGTCCTGCTGTGGGAGTGATCCTGCCTTTTCCCAGTCCCTCCCTAGGCTCCTTACAGTGTGCAAGAAGAGGGTCTGGCCAGCACTTACCAGTCTGGGAGGTTTCCAAATGGGTGTTGCCAGTTGTCACTGAGCTCTTTTAGGTAGAGTCTGACTTCACCCCAGCTACAAGGGGCATGGCAAAACTTTCCATACTTCATTTTTGGTGGTATTTTTCTGAAAGCTTTGGCCCAAAGTGCCTGAGCAGCATCCAAAAAGCCTGCCTGTAAAGGCATCCAAGGAGGCAGGAATGAGGAGAATGGGTGTTTAGTCATGCAGCTAGAGATGGTCATAGCCTGTGTGAAAGCCAAAGCCTGATCTCCAACCCTGTGCTCTGAAGTGGGAGATGGTGTTTGTTGTGGAGGCAGGGAATTAATGTGGCCAGGTCAGGAATTATTAAAAACAGAATTAGTTTACTTTCCTGAAAGCCCTGCCCCAAACTCTATACAGAACCAGTTTAGATTTATTTACAGGTTCTAATTCGATCAGGAATTCTTCAACAGGATGTTATGGACAGAGTTAGAGATTTAGGCAGTCAGGCAATGGAAAAGGCTAAGCTACAAACACAGCTTCACCCCACTGTCAGTCAGGCTGAGCAGAGAATTAAGGTCCCAGCAGCAGGCTTTACTCACAGAGGTGAGATAGGCATTGGGTGATGCTCCCTTGCTGGGTTTCTCTGCAGCTCGGCTGCCTCCTGACGCTGCAAGCAATATCCAACAGTCTGGATCCAGGCAGCAGCAGCCCAAGGCAGGTGGAGAAGCTGCCAGAGTCAGGAGTGTCTCCAAACACGACTGCCACAGACAGGGATCTGTGGGAGCGACGCTGCCTCGGCAGGGCAGGGGAGAGCCAAACTGCTCAGGTCTGCCCAGTGCAGAACAGCAGCCAGGAAATGGGCTGCAGTATGGTCTGAGAGCAGCTGGGTCTGGGTGCTGCCAGCAGCTCTCTCAAAAGGACCCCAGGGCTTGCCAAGCCTGCAAGTTTGCACAGAGTGGTGCAGAAGTGAGGAGAGGAGTCCAAAGGCAGGGACGGTGCAAACCCAGAGCTGTGTGAAAGGTAGGAGCCATCCAAAAGTGAGGATGGTCCCAAACAGGAGCTCTGTCAAGGCAGGGGGCTCTTAAGGCAGGAACTCATCTAAGGCAGGCACCTGGCACCTTCTGCCTTGCTCTATTTATGCTTTTCTAGACAAAGTGTCCATTTGCCATTTACCCTGGGCACGCAGACCCAGCCAGCCCCCAGCCTGATTCCCAGTGTGGGCTGCCACATGGCTCAGCCTTTTGCTGTTCCCCTCTCAAGCCCACAGGGCTGGGATGGGGGAAGCAGTATTCACACTTCCTTTTTCTCCCCATTCAAACCCACAGGGAGAGGAGAAGGAAGGAATTTGGAGTGCTCCAGAACAGTGTTACCCTCCTGGGATGTACTGAGATGTGAGCCCACTGCTGAAATGCTGGCCAGGTTGTGTTAAGGGCTAGATGTCAATAGCTTTTAATCTCCATGGTCCTGGTGCAACACTTCACCTTGCTAAGCAGGGAGCATGGGCACATGCGCTGCTAGACTCAGAAGTGGCAAGTCCTCTGCTCCTTGCAAGTACAGACAGGGATCTCTTGTGCTATCCAAGAAGCATATTTCCCCCTCACTTCCCATTTGGTGTCGTCCTCAGGAAAAGTAAGGGGATCTTTCTCCTCACGGATTTGGCTTCCCTGGTGTGTTTTCTGGTGGCAATGCTGTCTTTGTAAACGGTTCTCTGATCCTCTACCCTGCCTCTTGTGGTTAATGGCCCTTCCATGTGTCTGATTGCTGTGAAGAGAGCAATTTTTAGATTGCACAGTTCTGGGAAGAGGGAGCTGTTGGTTTTGTCCACAGAGCATCATCACTACCAGTGATAGGGCTGGGCCAGGCCATCCTGTTCTCCCCAGGTCTCTACTGCAAATGTAAACAGCGACTCATGCATCATTAGAGGCGCAAGCTTGGAGTGAAACTGTCCTCGTGTGTGTGTTTATCTGCACGCTGACTGTCAGAAGCTCACTGAGCTTGAACTCCAAGTTTCCTTTCCATTTACTCTGTCACTGTAGCAGAGATGCTTTAGCCATAGGCAGGTTGGCTTTACTGTCAGTGGCAGCATCCCCAGGGCTCTGCTGGCAGTGGCTTGCTTTTGGAAAGCAAACTAATTCATGCCTTCCCTTCTGAGACAGGAGGATTTCATCCTGCAGGAGGGAGCCAAAGCCTACCTGCAGTTATGGCTGTATGTGTGGCTGTGTCCTACTTCCATAGGAATGCAGGCCCTCCACACCAATAGCCTGGGGCACTCCACTATTCCCCTGCCTCTGCTTTATCTGCTCGCCTCCTCTGAGGATCCAGGGCGTGGGTCTCAGCCTTGTGCTGCACCCACTTCCCCCAGAAGAGGTGCTGCTGTTCTTCTGCTCCACTTGATGGCAACGAGGGTAGGTGGCAGAGGACAGTTGCTGCCCTACAGGGCCTTTGTTGCTGCAGCAGCTCATCCCCTCCAGACTGTATTTGGCTTTTCTGCAGGGCTGCATGGTGCTGTGGGAGCTGCACAAGCAAGCTTCTGAGGAGCCTGCTAATGGAGGGGCAAGCCTTACAGAGAGTGAGGAACCTCTCTTGCTATCTCCTGGCCCTCCAGGCTGCCGTGTGAATCAGTTTATTAAATGGGGAAGAGAGACCTCATGTTTGTTTTGCTTCATTACATGAATCTTGTTCCCTCAAGGAGTCCTGTGGGATCAAGCAAAAGGACTTGTTTTATGGTTGGTTTTGCTTGTGAATCCCTGAGCTAATTGAATCATTCACAGCAGGGTGGGAGCAGCATGGCTCTGGGGTAAATGCTTTGTGCTACCATTCTTTCTGAGGGGAAAAAACCCAACAATCAAACAAAATACCTCAGACTAACCAACCAAAAAACCTCAAACCCAAAAATAACCATAACTAAAAGAAACCCTCCCCACCCCCACCCCACCCCCCAAACAAATCCTTTCAGAGAATGTCTCTGGTTTAAACCCCTCACTAGTATGTGGCTGCATGGCTGAGAGGCTGAGTTGCCCCTTGCCCAAGATGTGCCCCTGTCAGCCTCCCATCATGTCCCTGGTACCTGCCATCAGAGAAGCAGCTGTGCAGTGCCAACAACACAATGCCACATGGCAACTGATACCACCACAGCACTTGCCTCTGGGGCTGTGGACAGTAGGCTCCTGGCTTCAATTCCCCCAGTGCAGCTCCCTGTGGTAGTCTTGTCCATGTGAGTAGCACTGATCTGGGACCCCTTGCATCCAGATGCCTGCCCATGTGATGTGCTTGCAGGAGAGAGTGTTCCCAGCCAATTTCTGGCTGCGTGGTGTTCCTTTGAGAGCAGTTAAGTCCCCCAGGCCAGGCTGGCTGTTGTTATGGAGGGTGGGGGTGCTACGGGAGAGACTCAGGGTGTCCCACTGCACCTGGCTTTGGGAGTTACCTGCCCCCCCCCAAAAACTTTGTAAAAGACCCAGACTAGACTCAGCCAGCTGGAAGTTAAGGACTGAAGCTCTATTTACAGCTTAGCACAATGTACAAGCAGAGATAGACACAATAGACAGGAATAGTTACAGACATATACAAGTTAAAGGGAATACAGAAACACAATTCCCCTCCCAGAAATCAGAGTCCCCAGGAGGGGCTCCCAACCACCCTTCCACCTTCTCCCCACCCCTACACCTTACCCCAAGGTTTGCCTTACGTGCAAGATGAGTTTGGAGGATCGGCCGGGGGGTTAGAAGGAAAGTGGTTAGTGAGGTTACTCAGCAGAGAGAAGGAAACCAGAGGCTGCTAACAGCCTGAGAGATGGTAAGCCACTCAGGCTTGTCATCTCTCTATGTTTTGAGTACTTATTCTTATCCATCTCAGCAAGCCTATGAGTGAAGCAGACATCACCACTGTTTCCTTTTCTCAGCCTATAATATAATTTTCTCTATTAAAATATTCCAATTAGCCTCAAACCAGCACATCAAGGCAGAGCTTGGCCCTCAGGGAGCAGTGTGCAACACCAACATCTACCTAAGGCATCGTGCGTCTGAAGCTGTGAAAAATAAATAGTTGTGGGGAGCTTCAGCCCTAGAAATCTGGCCACATCCCTCCTTGGGAGCAAACAACCATGTAATGAAGTCACAAGGCAGAGGCTGAGCCTCTGAGTGACTGTCAGACACAAAGCCACAGCTGGTAGCACCAGGCACCTGGCATGCTCAGAGCAGCAGGAAAGGTCTTGAGCATCACCCTTGCCCAGGTGGCACGGGGATGGGGTGCTGGCTGTCACCTCCCAGAGGCGTGTTTCTTTGTTGTTCCTGCTCCCCAGCATCTCCCCAGCCTTTTAAAGCAGAGGAAACCACATATGTGGGGCAGCTTCCTCCCAGCTGCTTTCAAAATAGCAGAGTGGCTGTCACCATCACCCATGAGAGCCTTCCACTACCCCTCTGGGAGAAGACCCAAGCACAGTCATCTCTCATGGGGCTGGCAAGGTGTTTGGTGGCTGCCTTCCTTTCTTCTTCTCCTGGGTGAGTACCCTGCCTGCTGGTGGTGGTGGCTTTCCTGGGGTTAGGTGAGGGGGAAGTAAAGGACCCTCTCAATGTTAGTGGGTGGCTTTATGGAGCGTCTTGCTGGAGCTGCAGGGCCAGTAGGGCCTCTCCGTGGCAAGTGCTGCTCTGGCTCAGTGGCCATGGGAAGAAGTGCAGTGTCCTGTTCCTTCTGGCACTGTGGTTTGTCTCCAAAGCCACAGCCTGGACCCTAGTAAGAGACATGCATGCCTCCGTTTGGGGCTGCTTGGGGTAGGTACAGAGGGGGTTACCTCACATTCCCCTCCCTTGGAAGGGGGGTTCTGAGGGTTTCTTGGGCTCTGCTGCCAGTAGCTCTCTTCCCTGGCATTGTCTCCATGGTTGTTTTTTGACTCAGTGCCCACATCATGTGAACATTTTGCTGGGTTTGCATGCTGGGCACCAGAATAGAGCAAATATCACCACTAGGAAAGGAGGGCGCACATGTGGCCATTACCTCCCAGATACTTTGCAGGCAGAAATGAAGGGAGGCTTTGATGCCTCCTGATGCCCCTTGCCTTCAGAGGAGCTCTTGTGGGCTCCCTCTCTCATCCCTTCCCCAGTTTCTGTCCATGGAGCACCTCTGCAGCACGCAGTCTGCCAATTCCCTCTGCTGTCCTGTGTCCATTGGCTTCTGCATTGTATTTCTTTCTGTGGTGTTAGGTCAACCCTGGTAGCTGTTCCCTCTCCCCACAAGTCTGTGCGTGGTTCTCTTGATTTTGACACACCACAAGCTTCTTCCAGTGCTCTCAACCTGGTTGCTGCTCTCTCTGAGCAGCTGGCTGAGAGATGCTTTCCAGCCATGAACAGGCTTAACAGTCCTCTGGCTGTGATGCTCTGGCCTCTGTTGTGTGACCCTCAGCGTGCTAAGAGACAAAACTTGGAGGTCTGTTGTTACAAGTCTCACCACCCTCACTGTAAAGAACTTCCTCCTAACATCCAATTTCAATCTCCCCTCTGCCAGTTCAAACCCATTGCCCCTTGTCTTATCACTACAAGACCTTGTCAATAGTCCCTCCCCAGCCTTCCTGTAGCCCCCTTCAGATACTGGAAGGCTACTCTAAGGTCTCCTGGAAGCCTTCTCTTCTCCAGGCTGCAGAGCCCCAACTCTCTCAGCCTGTCCTCACAGCAGAGCTGCTGCAGCCCTCTCAGCATCTTCATGGTCTCCTCTGGACCTACTCCAACAGTTCCATGTCCTTCCTGTGCTGGGGGCTCCAGAACTGTACACAGTACTCCAAATGGGGTCTGAGGAGAGCAGAGCAAAGGGGCAGAATCCCCTCCCTTGCCCTGCTGCCCACACTGCTCTTGCTGCAGCCCAGCACACAGTTGCTGTCTGGGCTGCACTCACACTGCAGCCTCATGTTGAGCTTTTCATCACCCCAGACCCCCAGGGCCTTTTCCTCAGGGCTGCTCTCAGCCATTCCCTACGCAGCCTGAAGTTGTGCTTGGCATTGTGCCTACCCAGGTGCAGGATCTTATGCTTGACCTTGTTGTATTTCATGAGGTTGGCTTGGGCCAACCTCTGCAGCCTGTCCAGGTCCCTCTGGATGGATCCCTGCCCTCTAGCAAGTCGACTGTGCCACACAGCTTGGTGCCATCTGCACACTTGCTGAGGCTGCACTGATTCCTTTCTCCATGTCACTGACAAAGATGTCAAACAGCACTGGTGCCAGTACTGACCCCTGAGGGATGCCACTTGGCACTGGTCTCCAGGTGGACGTTGTGCCCTTGATCACCACTCTCAGGCTGTCTACTCCTGTACACATGTGCTGATTGTTTGCCACTAGGTTTCAGTACTGCCCAACGGGTGGTGACTGTTCAGCAGGGACCTCTCTACCGTGTGAGGGGATCCCACATCACGCTGTGGTGCAAGGTGAGCGGCTACCAAGGTCCAGCAGAGCAGAACTTCCAGTGGTCCATCTACCTGCCGTCCGCCCCGGAGCGGGAGGTGCAGATCGTCAGCACTGTCGACCCCTCCTTCCCCTACGCCATCTACACCCAGCGTGTGCGCAGCCGAGGGATCTACGTGGAGCGAGTGCAGGGGGATGCTGTCCTGCTGCACATCACCGAGCTGCAGGAGCGGGACGCTGGGGAGTACGAGTGCCACACGCCCAACACTGACCAGAGGTACTTTGGCAGTTACAGCGCCAAGACAAATCTTTCAGGTGGGTCCTGATATAACCCTGCCTGGCAGGGATGCAAGCAGGCTTCTGCTGCCCCCACCTTTGCACTGGGGAGTAATGCTCATCTCTAGGTCTCTGATAGAGGGGCAGCTGCGAAAAGGAGTGATTAATGGGACTGATGAACACTAAGTTTCCTTCTCTCCCCACTGTAGGATTGCTATTCAGCCTGGAGAAGAGAAGGCTTCCAGGAGACCTTAGAGTAGCCTTCCAGTATCTGAAAGGGGCTACAGGAAGGCTGGGAAGGGACTATTGACAAGGTCTTGCAATGACAGGACAAGAGGCAATGGGTTTGAACTGGCAGAGGGGAGATTTAGACTGGATGTTAGGAAGAAGTTGTTTGCAGTGAGGGTGGTGAGACACTGGCACAGGTTGCCCAGGGAGGTCATAGAGATCAAAGATCATGTTGGGTGATTCTGTGCTCCACAACCTCCCTGGAGGTGTTCAAGGCCAGGTTGGATGAGGCCTTGATTGACCTGCCCTAGTGGGAGGTGTCCCTGCCTATGTCAGGGGGTTGGAACTAGATGATCCTTGAGGTCCCTTCCAACCTTACCATTCTATGATTCTATTCTACTCCTGAGTGGCCAAGTTAGGAACACCCAGGTGCCCCCTTGCAGGTAGCTCTGGCTGTTGCCTCCAAGACAGGACAAGGGAAGGGAAAAGAAAGTCTCTGCTGTCTCACAGCCCAGTGTTAACTTCAGCTCCTGACAAAGCTACCACATTTCATAGCTAAGCACTTAGGAGAACAGGAATTTTTAGGCTCTCTGTATTTGCTGTTGATGCCCTCTCAGGTTGGGGTGTGGGACTTGACCCAAGCGGGATACCTACAAAGGGAGGAAGTGGTCTTGCAGAGCACTGGGAGAGGGAGAGTAATCAAATGGAAAGGAAAAGTGAAAGGCCTTACTGTGAGGCAGCCGAGGCAGCCAAATCAACATGGTGGCATGGTACTTCCATTTTGGTATCTGCACTTGCTTCCTCCTGTATTCTGGTATTGTGTGAAACTGCATTTCAGATCATGAGGTGCTGGATGTTAGTCTCTTTAGAGCTGCTTAAGTAATACTAACACTTCAGGCCTTGGCACAGGCTGATGGAAGCCTTGTCAATCAGCTATTTCTCCTATGTTGATAGATCTCCTAGGGCCTGGCTATGGTTTTGGAGTGGATGGTTGCCGGATGAGGCCAAGAAATTATTTTTCCTGTGTTTTTTCCCTCTTTTTTTTCTTTTCTTTTCCTGTGCTCAGTGATTGCAGACACTCTCTCAGCTTCCATGGCACCCCAGGTCCTCACCCACACTGAAGGGGACACAGTGGAGCTCACCTGTGAGGTGTCCAAGTCCACTGCCCAGCACACACACCTCTCTGTTGGCTGGTACCATCTTCAGGGAGCAAGAGAACGCCATGCTGAGGAGGTCCTCACCCTCTCCAAGGACTTTGTTTTGAGCCCAGGGCCCTCTTACCTGCAGAGGTTTCTGGCAGGAGATGTGCAGCTGAACAAGGTTGGGAACACCACATACAAGCTCTTCATCTCGGGCGTGCAGCCGCTTGACCAGGGGCAGCTGTACTGTGAAGCAGCTGAGTGGATTGAGGATCCTGATGAGACGTGGAAGGACATCTCCCACAAGCAGACAGACAGGACATCACTAGTGGTCACGAGTTGGGGTAAGGCCCTTGCAAACTCACCTGTTGGCTCCAGCTACTTTGTGTGCATTTAAGGTGTTATAAGCAGCAGCCTTCAATGGCCTTTGCCTGCTTCTACTGCAGCCCAGGGTCCCACCTGTGGGTCTGGCCCCCTCCACTGGGCACTGAGGGCAGAAAACAAGGCTTGAGGCCATAGCAGCCCTGGTTCAGGAGCTGTTGGTGTTTCTCACTTTGGAGATTCATGGAGGTGAATCTGAAATGCTGGCAGTGATGATGCAGCCTTGTGGGCTCACGTGAGCTGTTAGCAGAGAGAACAACACACGCCCACAGCAGGCTGGCTCCTTGGCAATGTTAAGCCCCAGTGCATAACAAACTGCAATTGTTAAATTGTCTTGAGGGTCTCGTGGCCTCAAGAACTGAGGTAAATAACAGCCAGCTGCCCATCACAGTGCCTCAGCCACTCCACTATCTCCACTGGAGATAGCTTGTCTGTGCTGTCACAAGTCTGCCAGCCTCCAGCACAACTGGTGTTGGTTTTAGACCATCTCTGTGTCTTCTAAGTAGTTCATGTACAGTGGTACTGGGAGCGTGGGTCAGACTGTGCTTTGAAATGAGTACACACCAAGCTCCTGGATTGTGCTGCAGGAAAACATACTAGGTGCTTAGAGAGAGGAGACTTAGGTCTGCTATGATGTATGAAATGGATTAAAACAGGGAAGTTTGAAAAACAGCCCCTTGTCAGTGCTGCCCATCCACCCCTGCTCCACTCTGTCCCTGCCAGGTACTTCCCGTTCCCTCTGCTCAGCAGCTTCCCATGGCTGCTGGCATCTGCAAGCTCTGTGCTGGCTCACCCAAGGCTGGTGTGGAAACTCCTCTGACCCAACCTTCCTAGGATAGTTATAGCTCTGTTACTTCTGTTCTCCATCCCTCCAGTCTCTCACCCTGCTTGTCCCCAGCTGTGTGTGGGTAGCTGTGCCCAGAGGAAGTGAAAGCCTGACTTTCCCACCAGCAAGTTTTACCTCGAAGCAGCCAAGACATGGTTGTGTCTAGCTGATGCCCTTTAACATATGCAGTAGTATGCAGTAAAACAGAAGCATGTCTCTGTCTGAAAGCCTGCCTTTGGTGGTGATGCACCCCATTGCCACAGCTCTGGTGGGGTGGAGGAGCCAGGGTGGTGAGGGGAACTTGTGTCTCACTGCAGACTGTTGAGTGAGTCAGAGCAGGAAACCAAAGAAAGGAAAGAGCAAGGACCAAGCACCCATGCGCAGCTCGGGAGGGCAAGGTATCAGAGGGAGCAAAGTGAAGTCTCTCCATCACATCTACAGGATCATCTCCAGCACCCTGTATGACAGCCTGGGCTTCACAGCACCCCATTGCACTGGGAGCCCGTGGCTGCTGACCAGAGCCAGCTGCTCCATTGGTTTCTATAAACTCTCCAAACATGTCTGCAGTGGCTGAGATTCCTGGTCACAAACTGTTTATGAACCAGCGTTTAAATTCACGGGACACTGCCCTCCCCGTGGCAGTCTGGGAGCTAGTCTGTTCTACCTCCAAACTGCAGCATACAGCCCTGCCCTTGTTAGTCACAGAGAGGGCACCACAGTGACCCAAGGAGATGGAGTGATATGAGCCAGGCTGCTTGTCCAGGGAGTTGGCACTCAGCCCTCCTCATTTGTGCCACTGCAATCTGGTGTCACGGTGCGGAGTTTTGGGGTACCCTGTGGGTCTCTGCCTGTAGCTGCTCTCCAGTCAAGGCAATACCAGGAACCAGGGGGCATTACTGGCAGAGGCTTTGAATGCCCTGCAAGGAAGATGAATTATGTCACAGGACCCAGAAACAGGGTCCTTACTTCAAGTGCAACTGACTGCCCAAGAGAGCCTGTGTAAGGGGAACATGACCATGCCCCTGTTGTGCTCCTCTTTGCTGGTCAATATGGCAAGCAGCACACAGACTAGGAGCTGATCTCCACCTCTTCTTGCTTCTCTCTGACCCTGCTGTGCTGTGACAAGTCTTGACACTTCTGCTTTCTGTAAGAACTAACCCAAAACCTTTCCAACTTGAAGAGGATCTCTTGTCCACATTCTGTAGCAGCCAATGAGGACTGAAGCATGTGGGGACCAGCAGCATCACATTCAGACAATGAATGCCAGCCCTATGTGCAACATCTCCCACCACAGACAGCAGGATTAAGAAGCCCACTGTGTGATAAAGTCCTGTTGTGTCCCTTCCTCATTTAAGGGTTCTTTGTTACATGAAGCAGAACACGCTCGCCCCCAGGAGCGGGAGGATGGAGCAGCTGCCCTACAAAAGCCAGTGCCTCTGAGTTAGGGCAGCACTCAGTTCAGATGGCTGAGTTGGGCAGGGGGTGACTGTGGCCCAAGCTATCCCAGTGGGTGCTCTGCTCTGGGAGAGTTAGCTGCTCTGAAAGGGGGAGCTGAGCTGCTCGAGGCTCTGACTCTTCCTTTACCTGCAACTGTTGATTAGTGCCTGGAGCTACCAACCACCTCCCCATGGGCAAAATTTTCCATCCTCATCACTTCTCTCATGTAAGAAAATGTCTCAGTAGAGAATTCCCTCTTATTTCCCTCTAGAAAGTCATTGGTGCTGTCAGGTGGGAACCACAGGCAGGGCCACCCAGCACCCAATTTGTTTTTGATTGACCACAGGCAGAGACCTCTCCGTGGACATTACTGCTGCTGAAAGCTCCCTTTTGGAAGGTGATACCTTGCAGCTAAATTGCGTGGTGGGATCCCAGAAGAGCAGCAGCAAGGACTTCCAAGTGCTCTGGCTCCTTGATGGTGTGGAAGTGGCCAGGGTAGACCCCAAGGGAGTATTGATCTGGGAGGATGACTATGAGGAGAGAGCCAAGCTGGGGCAACTCCGAGCATTCAAGCAAAGCAATGTGATTTATGTCCTCACCATCTGTGAGGTGGGGCTGAAGGACAATGGCATGTACCAGTGCTCAGTTTCTGAGATGAGGACTCCTGGAGACTCTTACAGCATCCAAACGAATCTGACATCAGGCATCCAAGTCGAGGTGAAGCCAAAAGGTTAGTAAGTCCTAATGGCTGCTCTGCTGGGTAAAGCCTGCAGTGATCCCTGGGTGGGGAATGCTTCAGGTCTGGCCTCATCTCAACAAGGGTGGCACACTTGAGTGTAAATGCATCATAGGTGTTTTTAGTAGATAATAATGGGGAAAACACTCGTTCTGGCAAACATTAGCATGACATGCAACAGCTCCAAATGAAGGATAAACCTTTAGCTCAGTCTCTTGGCAATATGCCTGGGGGCAAATAGGTAAAGTTTAGGGGAAACTCAGTCTTCTTGTGTCTTTGGTACAAAAAACTGTGAGCAATGTCTGTTGTTACTCCTGGAGATCATGAGATGACCCAGAAGAACAGGCACTTCTCTGGTGGTGGTGGTGGTAAGGGATCATTGCTGGTTTCATCAGACTGTTCTCCCTGTTTTGAGGGATGAGTTGTGAGAAACCACTCTAAAAAAGCCATGTAGGAGACCCTTGATTTCCTTCTTATAGCTAGATGGTGTCTGTTCTGATGTACCAGGAGCTGCCTATTGGGACTCTATTCCTTAAGTATTTCTTTATATATCCATGTCCCAGGAAGTGTATTAAAGGGAGGGAAAAAACAAAACAAACCCCAACAAAACCCTGAAACAGAATGTGATAGTTTGGGAATTACCACCCCCCACGCCACCCACCACCCCCCACTCTAGGAAAATCCCCCAGACTAGACTCAAGCAGCTGGAAATTAAGGACTGAAGCTCTATTTACAGCTCAGCACAATGTACAAGCAGAGATAGACACAATAGACAGGAATAGTTACAGACATATACAAGTTAAAGGGAATACAGAAACACAATCCCCCTCCCAGAAATCAGAGTCCCCAGNTCAGTCCTTAACTTCCAGCTGGCTGAGTCTAGTCTGGGGGATTTTACAAAATGCGTGTGGGGGGCAGGGAACTCCCAAACCATCACACCTGGTCTCTTCCTTTAATGGCACAGTATGTCTGGCTTTCTTGGAGCAGCACAACAATGTCCCTCCCCACCATGCAGTAACTGTTGTTTGCAGAGAGCCGCATGAACCTGTCAGTGTCCACCAGCACACCACAGGTTGTGGCCGGAGATGCTTTGATCCTCCTTTGTGAGGTGCAAGGAGGGACCAGCCCCGTGTCTGTGCAGTGGTGGCACCTGCCACTGGAACACCCAGGTCCCCGGGTGCTGGTGGCTGCCATGGAGCAGGACGGCACCCTGAGCCTGGGCAGCACCTACCGGGACAGCAGGACTCGGGGCAGCCTCCGGCTGGAGAAAGCAGGCTCAGGCACTTTCACCCTGGTGATCCCTACCACGCTGGACGAGGGCGACGGCGGGCACTACTGGTGCAGGGCGACGGAGTGGTTCCGAGGGCAGAGCTGGACGCAGGAGGGCGAGACAGCAGTCAAAGTCAGCTCCGTGGGTAAGCTGAGCCTCCTCTGTTTCTGCACTTTCAGAAGGGCCGCACTGGAGACAGGCTGGAGAAGCGAGTGGACACTTTTTGGTAGGACTTCTGTGCTCTGACCTTCACTGCTGCTGTAGGGTGATCTGACAATGACACATTTTATACCAGACAAGTGGGGCACAGCATCTTAGTGTCCAGAGACCTAAAAGGCAGTGGCTTGCTCAGCAGGTCTTTGAGTGTCTCCTTCTCTTGAAATACAAAAGATCTATTCTAGCAGCATAATTACTTACAGTAATTAAGCTCAGCCAAGGCACTTGTGAAGTTGCATGATGGCCTTTGTCAGAGGTACACCTCTGGTGTTGGTATCTAATTGCTTCTCCTACCTTCCTGTCTGAGCACTGAGCCATTAACCTCCCCAGCACACAATTCCCCTACTGTTTCTTCTTTTGACTGCTGCAGTGGTTGCCTTGATGGAGAGGAAGCTTTTAGCTGCGTTTTGAGGTGTTTTACCTTTTTTATTGCTGTGCTGTGTGCATGAGAGCACCAGTCAGGCTCAGGAGTCATTAGGCCTTTGTGGACAGTGAAAAGAAACAGCTAACAGGGCAGCAGCATCAGCAGAGCATTGCTGGCTCCCAGCCATGGAGTGGGACTACAGATCCTGAAAGAGAGGGTACTCAGGGTTGCCATGGGGAACTGAGGGTGGGAGACTGGGAATATTAGGTATGAGAGGGCCAGGTACCACCCGAGGCTGGAAGAGCACAGTGCAACTTGAGGAAGAATGGCAGTGACAGAGGAGCAGCAGGCTGCCGTGGGGCTGAGGTGGCAGGGGCAGTAGGGGCGGTGCTGCTGGGGAAGGATGGTGGCAAGGGGAAGACTTTCTGTCCCTGCTCTCTTCTCCTGAGCAGGTCTTGGTCTGCAAGCCACTCTGAGAAGCAGAATTGCCACCATCACCTACGGGAGGAGTTTTGAACTTGTCTGCCAAGCGAGCGCCAACTATAGCCTTGAAGAAGTGCCAATGTCCGTGGGGTGGTTCTTCCGGCCCGGCTCACCTGCTGGCCACTACCATGAGTTGGTCAGGGTCTCTCCCAGTGGCACTGTGGCCTGGCAGGCAGCACAGCCACACTTTCAGAGCAGAGCCCAGCTGATGAAGACTGCTACCTCCTTCAGGCTGCACATCCACAGTGCTGTGACTGCTGATGAGGGAACATATCGGTGTGAGGTGGAGGTCTGGAGGAGGAACACTCTGCCATTGGGGCAGCCTGCAGCTACCACCAGGTCCAATCCCGTAGGGATAAAGGTGGTGTTGCCAGGTAAGCAGCTCCAGGAACACTTCTTCATTAGAGATCATAAAATCATAGAATGGTAAGGTTGGAAGGGACCTCAAGGATCATCTAGTTCCAACCCCCTGCCATAGGCAGGGACACCTCCCACTAGTACAGNAAAAGATCTCTCCTTCTGCAACTTTAAATCCATCAAACATGAACAGAAGCAACTATAACCATTGACGACTGGGGCGTCCCCTGTGAGGTCACCTCTCAGGGCCACAGCTCCTGATGACATTCCTGGAGGCAAGTTTGGTGTTGGGAATGTGTGGTAATGTCCATTAGTTTGCAAATTATGCCAAGCATATAGGGATCACCTTGCTGCTAGGATTTAAGCCTTGTTTCGGGGAAGCAGTAGTCCCTTCCAAGGAACCCAACTGAATGCTACAGTTGTGAGGTGCCTCACATGGTGTGGGCTTGTAGGGGTTGAAAGGTGATGACGAGAGACCAGCCCCTAAAGCTGGTACTAGGATATGTCTGTGTCATCCTGAGCTTCCCTTGGTACGTTTGAGGTGCCCTGAGAAAGTACCAGGGCCCTCTCCTGGGCTTGAACTGGCACTGAGCTGCAAGGTGCTAGGGGCTCGCTTTGGAGGTATCTCCTCCCAGGCACAGCTGGACTGCACAGCCAGGGGATCTGCCCAGGATTCCCTTTTATGGCCACCTCTGCAGGCAGTGTCTGTGCTGCCACGGTGCCTGCCAGCACTGTGCAGGGAGTCTTGTCCTCTTATGGAAGAGAGATGTTGTGAATGCACCGCAGCCTATGCCAGCCGTCCCGCTGGGCGCCTGCTCCCCACCACCCCTGGCAGCAGCATGGTGTCTTTGGCTTGTCCTACTTGTGGCTGGGGCTGCTGGAGGAGCTGAAGGGGTTCTCCTCTCCAAAACCTCTGAGTCTGTGGAGGCAAGTGTAAGAACATGGTTGGTTATTTCCCCCCTTATGTCTGTTCTGCCAGCAAAGCATGCATTTTTTAATTTTTCCATGCATTAAGTGCTCCCTCCTCTAATCCCTGAATTTTTGGGATCACAACCCAGCAAACTGAAATTAAGCATTTCACATGTTTTTCAGTCTTGATGGGTTTGCAGAAGCATAAACTGGTGTATTTCCTTCCCTATTCTGTCTGGTTTCCATGGTGCTGCTCTTCCTTCTCCGCTGCTGCTTCCTTGTCTATGTGGAAATGGGTGCTGGGGTGCTCCATGTTACACCTGAGCTACAGCCAGCTGGGGGCAGGAGGCTTGTGGGGTGGTACCAAGGCTAAGGGTAACATCAGGCAGCACCTGTGAGAGTACAGTTAGTAGTGTGAAGAGCATTAAAAGGAGCAGGTGTAATTGTAGAGCACCTACACAGAGGATATAGTAGCAATGGAGCAGTGAGATATTACAACATTTAACTCTGAATGTATTGCAGGTGTTAGTGGACGCTGTGATGCTGTAAAGATAGCAGAAGTTGGGAGGGGGTGATGTGCAGTGGGAGGTAGCTGCTTGCTGTAGTACCATCTCCCTCAGAAATGCAACAAGAGCCAGGGAAGGATGTTTGGGAAGATAGAGGAGGAAGTCTGAGAAGGAAGCTGGCTCTAACAGCAACAAGATGAGGCAAGGCTACAGAAAATTAAGCTGCAAATCATGAAAATCACCATCCTGTTTTTTCATATATAAAACCTTATGGCTGAAGCCTGCAGAGATTTTGTCAAGAGTTCTTGACTTTTGCTTCAGCACTTTATTTACCACTCGGTGTCAGCTGGTGCTTTAGGAGTTTAAATGCCACTGTGGATCTGGCCTGTAGCTTCAGATGTGAGGGATGTGTATTGAAAGGTCATAACATGAGGTGAAGGAGGACAGGTCTTTTCCATTTCTGGCTTCTTAAGTATTCAGCATCTGACTCTTGGTGGACTCCCATAATAATGCCCTGAACAGACAGATGCTGCCCAGCCCTAGCAGGGATGCTCCCATCAGTCTGTGAGTGTAGATGCTTGTGGTGTCAGCAGGCAGGGTTCACAAGGAGCTGGGCAGCAAGAGGCTCAGCTTGATTAATTAAATTGAAAATGAGAGGAAAACAGCACCATGCCTTTCTGTGCCAAAGGAAGAGGGGGGCAGCTGCTCTGCCTTTTTCAGTAATTCATCTTTAGCAGTGAGAAGAGACCTGGGGCTGAAACAAAGGAGCTTTGCAGCAAGTGCTCTGCTGTGGCTTGAGGTGATCCTCTCCAAGAGCATAACAGCAGTTTTCCTCATTGAAATCAAGTGCTCACAGCAGTAACCCCCATGGTTCCTCTCTAAGCTCCAGTAGCTTTTGCTTCCTTGGAGGATTTTGTACCTCAGTGGATGCCAGACCCACTGGTGAGAGGCTGCTGCCCCACAAAGTTTGTTGTGTCCTGTGCTGGAAGCCTCTCTGGGCTTGGGGAAAGACTGGGTTTTATTTGCCTGCCCCTGACTACAGCACTGCTGCTCAGAGGAGCTCAGGTGGAGGGAGACACACATTTTGGTCCAGCATAGCCCCACAGCTGACTTTCCTTGAGTTCCTTTTTGCTGGGAGAGGTGGCAGAGCTCCTTATGATGAGTGGTGGGGCTGCTCTGCCAGCATAGACTCCCTAGCAGGTGTGACTGGGGATGACACATAGGGAAGGTGTCCCTGATGTCCACATCCAGCCCTGGTCCTGTCTGCTTCTCTCCTGTGGCTTTTGAAAAGGGAATAAATTCTTCAGTTGAAATACTGGAGTATTTGTAGTTTCCCTTTGTCAGAACTGACTTCTAGGTCCCTGAATAAAGCTCCTGGATTCAACAGGCTGAGTGATATTCCCCTGTACTGAGCAGCTGGAGTTAAGGTTTTGTTTTGTTTTTTTCATGGTGATCAGTTCACCTATTGCCTCCCTCAGGGATGTGCCACAGAGGAGAGGACCCTGCTGACCTGCTGCTGAGGACACAGGGCTGAGACACTCTGCAGGAGCATCTCAGTGTGTCTTCTGCAGCCTGTCCCCAAACCAGCACCTGGGGCCTGAGCTTCAGGGAGCTTGGTCGCCCCCAGCCTCTGTGGCAGAGTGTTCTGCTGCTCTGCTTATACGTAAGGAAAATGCCAAGAATGAAAACTCAACCTACAGTCCCTTAAAACCCTAATGGTGTCTTCTGCTACGTGATTTCTATCTACTAACAGGTAGACTTCTGTGTGTAGTCCTTCACCTGACTGCTGTTCCTATCTGACAGAGATGGTATCTCAGAAAGGAGAGGAGGGCTGAGGGGAAATGTAGGTTGTTGGAGGCCTGTCAAAGAAACTAGTTTGCAGCCTTTCTGCTTCTGGAGGAGAAGGAAAGGCGCTAGCAGAGGGTAACGTGCAGTAGGAACGGGGGCCTTCAAACCAGGAGCGACACAGGAGCAGTGGGAGTAACTGTACTGTGCCCCAGGGACAGCACCACAGCTCTGCTCTGCTGAACTGCTCAGCACTAAGTTGGACAATCGCTGGGTGCAAGGGCAGCAGATGTTCAAGGCTGCGTTCCATGGCTTTTGATTAATAACCACAGCAAAATCCTGAGATGGGGACTGTAGTGAAAACCACACAGGCTCTGCAGTCAGTCTGAGATAAGAATCTTGTTCACAGTCTGCAAAGCTGTGGGCTGGGTTTGTCACTTAGGTGCGAGCCTGCTGACAGAAGCCATGGTAGACAGACACATTGCTTCAGACAGAAGCTTTACCACCAAACTCCAACACAGTGGCTGTCTCCATCTCCTTGTTCCCACCCCATGACCCTCCAAGTGCTTCCTCCACTACCGCCCTGCTCAGTAGCACCCCTCCATAGTTCACATAAAGCTGTGTGGACTTACTCTTCTCCTCTCCCCATCTCCCTTGCTCCATCATCCCCTAAAGGGTCTTTGTCCCCTGAGCAGCCTCGTCCTGCCCCTTCTTTCTGAAGCTCTCTCAGACCAGCCTTATTCCTCTCCTTGCTAGCACCCATGTCCTGGCAGCTGAAGCCAGCATAATTATTTTATTTCTCTGGTTTTAGAGAGCAAGCTTCGTGTGGCTACAAAAGAGAGCTCCGTGGAGATCGCCGGCGGTGCTGACACAGCCATCGAGTGCAGAATCACATCTGCCCAGAATCATTCTCTCTTTGCTGTTACCTGGTACCTCCTGCCTCCTGCAGGAGATGCAGCCCCCCTGCAAATCCTGAGGGCTGACTACAGCGGCATACTGCAATACGGAGCCGAGTTCAGCTCTCCTGCACAGAAGTCTCGTTTCCTGAGCCAGAGAGTGTCCAGCACCGCTTTCTGGCTGCGCATACTCTCTGCGAACCCCAGGGACCAGGGCAGGTACTACTGTGTGGTAGAGGAGTGGCTCTGGCTGGGCGATGGCTGCTACAAACTCGGAGAGGGAGCGTCGGGAAGGACCACGCTGGAGTTCAAGCTCCCAGGTGAGCAGGCAGTTGTCTCCTCTATAGATGCCTCTAGAGAAACCTATGCTGGAGCTTCCAGCAGGGCTTAGGAGAAGCAACATCTCCAGCAGTGGATCTGAGGGATGCAGGAGGGTCTTTTCCAACCTAAATGTTTCTGTGATTCTGAGATGTTAGTGCCCCTCAAGGGAAAACAGAGCATCAGGAGGATTTACCACATCCTCCAAAAGCAACCAAGCTGTGGTATTTTTGCCACTGGCAGGTGATGTCTAATGTGTCACCACAAAGTGAATTGTGACATTTTCTTATCTCTCCAGTGCATGGTCCACTTGTCTGGTTGTGCAGTGCTATGAGTAGAGCTCCCGTGCTAGTAGTGCTTCTGAACATCCTGAAGCAAGGTGCTTAGTTTTCCTTACCCTACAGCACATTGCTGCTGAGAACAAGGCCCAGCTGCCTCCAGATTAGCCACTGCACCACTGACTGATGTGCATGGTGGGTCTCTGTGGCTCAGTTCTTCCCTCTCTCAGCCTCATCTGGCTTATCCTAAATAAAATGGATCAGAGAATTCCAGCTTCCTAAACAGCTTTTGGCCCAGAAGATATCTTATCACTTATGAGGGTAATGGGAAGTGTTGCAGCAGAAGTTGGTGAACATGGTCAGAGATGGTGGTGAAGGGAGAAACCATCCCAGGCAGAATGAGTCACGAGAGTAAGGGGCCTGTGAGTGTCCTGAAGAGGCTCTTGCAAATGGCCACCCCAACTCCCCCACACTTTGCCTCTGAAGATTTCTAACTGCCTGCTGGTGTGGGCAGGAGCATTTCTACAGTAGTGCAACACCACAACATCTTCCTCTGCTTGCATCCTACCCCAGAGCGTCAACTTCAGCTGGAGACAGCAAACCACAGCACTTCAGCAAGGGAAGGTGAGGATGTGACACTGCATTGCCTGCTGCAAGGTGCCCGAGTGCCTGACACCCACCTGTCTGTCACCTGGTTTCGGGGCGAGGACAACCTGCTCACCCTCCATTGGGACAGCACCATCGAGTACCACAGGGAGAGCCTGGCAGGGAGGCTGTACCTCCGCCGCCCTGCTGCCGGTGACTTCAGCCTGACGCTGAGCAGAGTGCAGGGCAGTGATGCTGGAGTCTATCACTGCCAGGTGGAGGAGTGGCAGCAGCTGAGCCAGGAGAAGGGCTGGGTTCTGCAAGCCTTGGCACGCTCGGGGTACACCCAGCTCACTACCATCCCAAGAGGTAATGCTTCTGAGTGTGATGGGCTGATCCCCCACCTTTAGCCATGCTGTAGGGTGTGTGGGAGACAGTGTCAGCTTTCCGCTGGTGGAGTCAGCTGCAATAACAAGAATGCAGAGGTGTTCAGTACTAGGGAGATTGCCAGAGTTATACTGGGAACCAGGGAAGGCAGGGAAGCCCTTCAAGGGACACATGCTATGGGCCTGGTGGGGGGAAGCAATGAGATCCCATTTCCAGTCCTGTCGATCTGCCAGGGCTGAAGCTCAGGTGCTTGTCATTGTAAATGTTAGAGGTGAGATACAGAATCATAGAACAGTAAGGTTGGAAGGGACCTCAAAGATCATCTAGTTCCA
>WBNM01005745.1:37604-65691 GCA_013399055.1 Ramphastos sulfuratus
TGTGCTTGGGATTGTGCCTACCCAGGTGCAGGACCTTACACTTGGCCTTGCTGAATGCCATGAGGTTGGCCTGGGCACACCTCTGCAGCCTGTCCAGGTCCCTCTGGATGGATCCCTGCCCTCTAGCAAGTCGACTGTGCCACACAGCTTGGTGCCATCTGCACACTTGCTGAGGCTGCACTGATTCCTCTGTCCATGTCACTAACAAAGATGTCAAACAGCACTGGTGCCAGCACTGACCCCTGAGGGATGCCACTTGGCACTGGTCTCCAGGTGGACATTGTGCCCTTGATCACCACTCTGTGTGCCACCATCCAACCAATTCCTTATCCAGCAATGGGTCTTGAGTAAAGAAGACAGTTGAGGAGCAACACTTTGAGATAGATAAAACAGACCCAAAGGAGTTTGTATGACCCTTCATGGCAGACCAGGTGCATCTGAGGTCAGTTTGTGGTGTTAAATCTGTGTGTCAAGTGAGGGGATTTTTGATGGGCAGGATTAAACAGTGGCTAGGGCTACAATGGAGAGGCTGCAAATGAGACTTTTTCAGCTAGCATGGAACTGGTCAATCATGGTTGTTGTAAGTACTCAGAGGGTCCAGCAGCAGTACAGGCAGCCTCCACCTCACCTGGAGAGCTGTTCTGTAGGAACTGCCAGGGAAAGAGTTCACAGCTGCCTGCAGCTCAGCATGGCTGAAATCAGATAGCAAAGCCACAGAAGCAAGGAAGGGTAGGGGGGGGTGTGTGTGTGTGAGACAGAGACCTCTTGTGATCTGCTTCCCTCTGCTTTCCTCTTGTGATCTGCTTCCCTCTGCTTTCCTCTTGTGATCTGCTTCCCTCTGCTTTCCTCTTGTGATCTGCTTCCCTCTGCTTTCCTCTTGTGATCTGCTTCCCTCTGCTTTCCTCTTGTGATNGGGGGTGTTCTGCTTCCCGCTGCTTTCCTCTTGTGATCTGCTTCCCTCTGCTTTCCTCTTGTGATCTGCTTCCCTCTTGTGATCTGCTTCCCTCTTGTCCATCCTTGTTCAGTGGTGCAGCCTCTAATACACTTGTGCCTCACCCTGCCATCATTGGTGCCCAGGATGTGAAGGAGATATGGCTTTTCCTTACTGAGCCCAGGCTGGAGTAGGTTAACTGAAGAGTCATGCTGCTTCAGTTGGGAAATTTCAGCTGAATGAGATGAGTCTCTGACCTCCCAAAACAAGAAATTGAGGCAAATTGCCTGTTTTCTCTCTCCCTTCTCCCCATGTAGCCTGTATGAATTTAAAAAAATTGGTAGCTGTTGAGAATTGAGGGAAAGGTGATAAGAAGATAACCTACAGAAACAGTAGGAGAGAGAGACTCAAACTGCCTTGGGGCCTCACATTATTTTTTTCCTTTTTTTTTTTTCCTGCAGAGTTATCTGGTTTGTCTAGGATCTGCTCATCCCCACCACTGCTGAACCTCATCCTATACTTACCACTAATTCTGATCCTTCTACTGGCCTTTGCTGCCTTCTGCTGGTACTTCAAATTCAGAAAAACCAAGAAGGGCAGCATCACAGGAGATGAGCTCATGGAACTGCAAGGGGCTGGAGGAGTCAAGAAAACTTAGCTGGTCAACAACAGCAGGTGTAACTTGAAGGAGCAGAGGTTTACAGCTGAGGAGGACCAACTGCTTGGAGGGGGATGCTTTTTATTGTTTTATAGTCACTCTTGCAGTGAATCCATTTAATTGTATGTTTGCTTTGAATGGAACAAAGAAGCTTTGAATTGTTTTCATAACAGGTGTTCTTCTCTCTTAGGTTAGGGACCCACTCATGTCACCTTTGTTGTGGTATACTCGATGCCCTTGCAGTACGTCTCCCACTGTGGATGGAAGTGGTGTCACTTCTCTGCAAGGACAAGGGAAAAAACAGCTCTGCCACACAAAAGTATCAAATTGCTGCTCGTTTTAGGTACTTCATAAAATCCATGTGATGTGCTGACAAAAAAAAAATAACAGTGGCAGAGCTGAAAATGGAGTTATTAAGGTCTTGCTCTTGTGTTTGCCCACCCTTTGCTGGTGATGCTGTCGGACACCTTGTCCTGAGAATGCCTGTGCCCAAAAAGCATCTTCTCAAAAGGAAATGGGTCCTCAGCACAAAACCCATAGCAGGAACATGAAGACTCATTAAGGCTGACTGATGCTAAAGAAAGTCTGTGGCAGGGGTACCACAGCCATCCACAAAAACTGAATCCTGTTGAGTCAGTATAACTCACATGGAGTCTTGGGTCCCAGATGGAAGAAGTGGACATGAAGCCATCTTTGAGATGTGTACAAAGACTTTCTAGCCTCTTCCTTTGTTGAGATCATTGAGACACCATCCAGCTTCTCATGTCTAGGTGGTCTGTGGGTCTGGAAGCTGCATGACCAGGACTTGAATGCCTCCGGGTTTTGCTGTGTAATAAAAAAGTCCTGTCTGTGCTTGCAGGGCAGCTCTTCTACACTCTGAGATCCAGCTCAGGATCACCTTTTTCAAGGCTGAGGAGCTTTAGTGCCCAAAGCTTGGCTGGCTGATGCATTAGAGGAAAGGAGATTTCAATCCATTCCTGTAAGACAAGAGACAATACCCGGCCCATAACTGGGCAAAGTGGGATGTGGTCCCAGCAAGCTGTAAGGCCAGGTGGGAGGGCATCCTCAGACAAAAGCAGCCTTAGTCAGAAGCACCCAGTCATGGCAGATTTTTATGACCTTGCCTCCTTTGACCAGAGGGAGGGTTCAAGACAGCTCCTCTGTTCAAGCATTTTGCTTTCTGTGCAGCTAGAAAAGCTGCCAACCCTGTACCCCAAGAAACTGGGATGTGGTCCCAGCAAGCTGTAAGGCTGGGTGGAAGGGCATCCTCAGAGAAAAGCAGCCCTAGGCAGAAGCACCCAGTGATGGCAGATGTTTATGACCCTGCCTCCTTTTGACCATGTGATGGTTTGGGAGTTCCCTGCTGCCCCCACACTTTGTAAGATCCCCCAGACTAGACTCAACCAGCTGGAAGTTAAGGACTGAAGCTCTATTTACAGCTCAGCACAATGTACAAGCAGAGATAGACACAATAGACAGGAATAGTTACAGACATACACAAGTTAAAGGTAATATAGAAACACAATCCCCCTCCCAGAAATCAGAGTGCCCAGGAGGGGCTCCCAACCACCCTTCCACCTTCTTTCCACCCCTCTGCCTTACCCCAGGGTCTGCCTTACATGCAAGGTGAGTTTGGAGGATGGGCAAGGGGGGTTAGAAGCAGAGTGGTTAGTTAGGTTATTCAGCAGAGAGGCCAAGACCAAAACCAGATAGAGAGCCCAAGACTCTCTGAGAGTCTTATCTATGTTTGTATCCTTGTTCTTATCCATCTCAGCAAGCCTATGAGTGAAGCAGACATCACCATTGTTTTCCTTTCACAGCCTATAATCTAATTTTCTCTATTAAAATATTCCAATTAGCCTCAAACCAGCACATTCAAGGTTCAAGACAGCTGCTCTGTTCAAGCATTTTGCTTTCTGTGCAGCTAGAAAAGCTGCCAACCCTGTACCCCAAGAAACTGGGAGGTGCTCCAATCCCTTTCCCCTTGAAAAAGCACTTTTTGCCTGAGTTGGAAGACTACTGCTCGTTTCCCTATTCAGCCACCTCCATCTGTACTGGCTGGCTCTGTCTTGCTCAGCCTTTTCCTTCAGCTTGTTTTTTGAACTTCATGTAGTTTTCCCTTTGCTGCTTTGACCCGAGCTGTCTTTTCTGTGGCTGGAGTGCTCAGAGCCACGTGTGGGGATCTCTGCAGAGGTTTCCCCCCTGCCTGGTGGGTTACATCCCATTTACACATCCCAGCAGGGTGTTTGGTTTTGTGTGAGCGTGTGACAGCAGGGCACTGCTTGTGCTTGGCTCACCATCAGGAGGATTCTCTCAGGCAGATTTGCTGTCTAGCAAGTTGTTTCTGCACTGTGTGTACAGGCTGTTGACTCTTCCTATCTAACTGAAGCACTGTTAACATGGATCTGTGAACAGCTTTCTGCACCAGTTTGTGAAAGATCCTGCTGTCTGTCTTAGTCTTGTCTTGATGATGTTTTAACTCAGGGACTAGTTCCAATCTGTTTAGACAGAGAGACAGATGCTCCCAGGACATTACACTTGTAAAAGTTTCACAAAAGTGGTAGCTGGATGAAAGAGAGGGGGCAGGCAATTGTGCCAGCAAGGGAAAGCTGCAAGGTGAGTTGCTGGCCAGCCCCAAGCCAGCTGCACATTGGGTGCCTGGCACTCAGCTTGTAATCAGAGGATACAGAAAGGAGATGTGGGTGTGCTAGGACATAGGAAAGGAGATGGAACTGGTTGTGATGATCAGCTTTTAACAATTAACCATAGAATTAACCANGCAAACAAAAATCAAGCTGTTGGGGTTTTTCCTTGCATTCTTCTAGGTTGTAAGTACTTGCTGCCTGTATCTCCCTAAGAATTGCAGTTAAGAGGATGCAAGTGTTCAGTTTCCCCTTCTTTTTAAAAACTGTTTTGCCCTTTTCTTATCACTTGGTGACTCACCTCCTCAGGGGATGCCACAGCAAGCCACTAACAGATGGCTTGACAGCTCAGTTTTTGCAGGTCTTAGGATAAACCTCATCAGGATTGGCCTTCTGCTCAAAAATCTAAGAGGTTGTTACTCAGTACCAGGGTGCTGAGGTGGTGGCATGGAACAGCCTTGAGTCTGCCACAGCAATCACCTCTCTGGATCAGTCTTTGTGAACCATGCAAGCCCTACGAGTGGGTGGGTTTGGTGCACCCTCTAGGCCTAATCCTTTGCTCATCCACCTCAGCACTCTGTTGTAGGTCAGGGCAGGAGTCTCTGATGCAGTCTGAGCTGCAGGCTCTACTGCAACATGAGATTTTTGGATCTAGGGGACTAAGGGTCAGAAGGTGGGCAGGAAGAGGTGGGGAAGTTTCTCCATCAACAGAGCACTTTCTTCTTCTGTCTGATTTTCACTCAGTTAACCAGAGGCCTGTGTAAGGAGGAACATTTTATCCATGCAGGTTTAGAGGTTTTAATTTAAGTTTGCAAAGTGTACCTAGAGTTTTGCAGTGGTGGTTTTCTTCTCTTAGTTTTCGGTTGGTTTTGTTTGTGGCTTTTTTTTTTTCCTTCAGTGGGAAAACCAAAACAAAGCAAAACCAACCAACCAAACCACCCTCCCCAACATTTTTAGATGTATTTTTTGAATATGTATTTTTTCCATGAGTGAACTGAGAGTTGTCACTTATCAAAGAAAATGCTCCTAAAGAGTTCTGTTTTTAAAGAGAATGTTTAACTTGGCTGAGATAAATGAAAGTGAGGGAGAAAGACATGGGTCTGGGTCTCTTGGCCACCTCCACCCACACCTAATGACATTTTTTTTTCCCAAGTCTTGCCTCTGATGTAGATTAGAGCAAGTAATAAAAATGTGTATCCATCTGTTACAGCCCTGTGGGGGGAATCCAGTGAAACAGCACAGCGGTGACCATCACACACAGTCCCCCAGATGCACCCTTGCCCAGGAAAGGTCCTGTGTTGAGGGCAGTGTGCAGTGGGGAGATCCTTTCATAGCATTTAAAGCTGCTCAAAGGGGCTACAGGGCAATGCAGAGCTGGGGCTAAAAGGAATCAATCCCTTGGGAAGCAGTTGCACAGGGTTACAGAAACCCAAGAGCTGTGTTGTGCTCTTGTGTTTCTGTAGGAAGGTATGGAAACTGCAAGGCAAGGGGAGAGCACAGCTCAGGCAAGTGAGCACAACTCAGCAGCTTGGCAGGCCCTCACTGTTCAGAAGATGGAAGAGAGGAGAGCAGGATGGGTGGGAATATGCCCTCTACATTGGTGCCTTCCTGGAACCCTTTTATGACAGCTGCCTTTGGGCAGCAGCAAGGCCAGTATTTGGTGACTGCTGAGGTGCTTACCCAACTTGCAGTGGGACAAAGGATGGCACCAGTCACTCCCTCACCTGAAGATGGGAGTAGTGAAGACCTTTTGCTGCAAGGCTCCTCTGGCCTGCGAGAATGGAGGGTGGGTGAGGAGTTAGTCATTGTGCATGAGTAGTGGGAAGTGGCTTGCAAGGAAGGAGATAACTTTGCATCCTCTAGAAGTCAATGGCTCAGTCTCCTGGCCTGCCCAGCTCCTTGGGAGAAGTGGGCACAGGCACAGCATCCTGACCTGTACTGCCAGGGCAAAGTTGTTGAGGAAAGTTGCCAAACTTTCAGTAAATACTTCCAAGCAAATGACTTGGGGTTCTTCTGGGATATCCCTCTCAAGCACTCTCTCTTCATTCCTTCCTATTAACTCTGAGTTGCTTTTGAAATCTGACATTCCACTTTCTTCTTGTGATGAAATATTTAAAAACTGGAAATAAAAGATGCAGTTTTGATGTGTTTTGCTCTCACTTGAGGCCATTTTGCATTCCAGCTGCTTCCTTCAGCATCTGCTTAGTTTTTTTTGTGTGTCCTCTGACCTAAGATGAAGCAGAACTGCTTCTAGGACTCCAAAACTTTCTTAACCGCTAAGAAACTGCTGCATTGTATTTACTCACTGCTGTTTTTTTCTGGTCATTCTCCTCCAATCCCCTCTTCCAGCAGATATGGGGTTCCAGTCCTGCAGCATGGACAGGAAAAGGCAACCCTTTCTCTAGAGTGATGCTTTCCAAGGCACAGGCAGAACAGGTTGTGGAAAGGATGTATGAGAGGTAATGTGGTACCTGTATTGCTTTGCTACAGCAGTGAGCAGAGACACCAACTCAGTGTCCTCTCAGCCAGCTGCACTCAGCAGCAGAGAGGTCAGTTCTAGTGGTGTGAGGCTAACAAGATTAATGATCCCCTACCTGCTTAAGCATTAAAAAAAGGAAAAAAAAAGTCCATGGACATCATTTAAACCAAACACAAATGCATTCTCCTCTTTAGAAATGCAAACTAGAAAGTGAGGTCCAGACACTATTTTCTTCTGCAAACAATACCACAAGCAGCAAGTTCAGACATGCTCATCTGTCTTGATTTTATTAATTTATTTCATTTTTTTTTACTGTATGTTTCTAATGAGGGCTATATGAGGTGTTCAAGGCCAGGTTGGATGAGGCCTTGAGTGACCTATTCTAGTGGGAGGTGTCCCTGCCTATGGCAGGGGGTTGGAACTAGATGATCTTTGAGGTCCCTTCCAACCTGGCACAGGTTGCCCAGGGAGGTTGCGGAGCACAGAATCACCCAACATAATCTTTGATCACATTGGGTGATTCTGTGCTCCACAACCTCCCTGGAGGTGTTCAAGGCCAGGTTGGACGAGGCCTTGAGTGACCTGTCCTAGTGTGAGGTGTCCCTGCCTATGGCAGGGGGTTGGAACTGGATGATCCTTGAGATCCCTTCCAACCTTACCATTCTATGATTCTATATGCTTATAAGTGACACTGGCAGAGAGCTGAGCCCTACAGTACAGCCAGTGCCAGTGAGCTCTCCAGGGATGTGTGGGTGTAAGCTTGCCACTGCCTTTGCAAACCACTAACCTCCAGCAGCAGCTTTATTTAAAAGAATAATCCAAGCAGGGGATGTTTTGGTTTTTTTAGTTGGCAATGTGCTTGTCAGACCCCATCTGGAGTCCTGTGTGCAGTTCTGGAGCCCCCAGCACAGGAAGGACATGGAACTGTTGGAGCAGGTCCAGAGGAGGCCACAAAGATGCTCAGAGGGCTGCAGCAGCTCTGCTGTGAGGACAGGCTGAGAGAGTTGGGGCTGTGCAGCCTGGAGAAGAGAAGGCTTCCAGGAGACCTTAGAGTAGCCTTCCAGGATCTGAAGGGGGCCTACAGGAAGGCTGTGGAGGGGCTATTGACAAGGTCTTGCAATGCCAGGACAAGGGGCAATGGGTTTGAAGTGGCAGAGGGGAGATTGAAACTGGATGTTAGGAGGAAGTTGTTTGCAGTGAGGGTGGTGAGACACTGGCACAGGTTGCCCAGGGAGGTTGTGGAGCACAGAATCACCCAACGTGATCTTTGATCTGTGCTCCACAACCTCCCTGGAGGTGTTCAAGGCCAGGTCGGACAAGGCCTTGAGTGACCTGCCCTAGTGGGAGGTGTCCCTGCCTATGTCAGGGGGTTGGAACTAGATGATCCTTGAGGTCCCTTCCAACCTTACCATTCTATGATTCTATAGTTCCCAGCCTGGGACACCCAGGAGGGACAGTGACTCTGCACAGCCCCCTCATGGGCTGCTGGCAGGGAGTGGCTCACTGTCTCATTTGAAACAGAGAGGCTGTGACCAATTGCTGTTAAACGTGGCAGCCATGCCTGACACAGAGGCCACAGGATGAAAAGCAGAGAGAGGCTGAGCTGTAAAGACGTTTCATTTCCCTGGTAATGAGGGAGACACAGTGTGGCAATGGAAGCAGGGAGGGAGAGACCGTGAGATGCTAATTTCTGTTCCTCTGCCACTGCGGCTTTGATGTGAAGCAAATGCCCGTTTTAAATTGCAAAGGGATGCCAGTCAGATATCAGCCACCAAGTGGCTTACAGGCTTAATGAAGTGGGACCTACACTTCTGCCTGATAGTGTTAGGAGAGGCAAGCAATCCAGAGAGGAATTACTGAAGGTCTAAGGAGACAGGGAGGAAGGCAAAGGATGTCACAGGGTAATTCTGACCACTGTCAGTGTGGGGAAAATTCCCCTGTTTTCTGTCCCTGGGAAGCTATACCTGTGCTTAAGCCCATAGCCACTCTGTGCCTAAAGAGAAAGCTACTATTACATAGAATCATAGAATGGTAAGGTTGGAAGGGACCTCAAGGATCATCCAGCTCCAACCCTCTGCCATAGGCAGGGACACCTCCCACTAGCACAGGTCACTCAAGGCCTCGTCCAACCTGGCCTTGAACACCTCCAGGGAGGTTGTGGAGCACTGAAGACCTTCAGGGAGGTTGTGGAGCACAGAATCACCCAACGTGATCTTTGATCACGTTGGGTGATTCTGTGCTCCACAACCTCCCTGGGCAACCTGTGCCAGTGTCTCACCACCCTCACTGCAAAGAGCTTCCTGCCTCTTCCTACATGAGAGCAGTGGGATGCTGAAGAAGCTAGCTGGCAGCAGCCTCAAAACAAACAGAAAGGAGAATGGACATGAAAATAATTTGGAAAGCTTGTTATGGAATATTGTGGTCTAAATTTTTGTTTCCCAGGAAAAAATAATGACCAAGAATGGAACCTACTGAGCATTGCCAACCATGAAGTAACCATCCTGGTTAAGTCCTTGATCTGTGAGTTGATAAGGGTTTGGGGAAGCATCACTCTGCTTTTCTGTATTGGGTTTGTGCTTTGGCCATTGCTCAGAAAAAGCAAGGAGGTACACAGCCTCACCATGCAGAATTTTTTAATGCTCTTACTCCACATTTACTTTGCAGATGTACAAATAACTGTTAAGATTTAAAAAAAAAAAAAAAAAAGGCACAAATCCTGTCAGATTTTCACATTTTCTCTTCCTTTTATGGAGCTTGCTTTTTTTTTTTTTTTGGTCCCCTAAAAATGGTCTAAAAGGATTAGAATTCTTTTTCAGTGCTACTTTGCAGGCTACCAGGCAAGATGAAGTTTTTAGATCACACTTTCTTTTTCTGTAATATCTTCCATTCAAGGACTTCACATCATCATGATAGCACAATTGAGAATTCCCTCTGCTTAACAAATGAGGGAACTTAGACACAGTAGTTTACTGTGAAACAGGCAAAGAAATCAAAAGTCTGGTTTTTTTTTTTTTTTAAGAACACCTGTAGAGAAGGAGACAGGAGGAAAAACTGACTCTAAGGGAAATTTTTCTCTGCTGGATCTAAAATAAATCTCCAGATCAATTTTTTTTTTCCCCAAAAAATTAATTACTGCAGGATGAAATAAAGATGATGGATCCCACCTGAATGCATTCCTCTGTGGCCTGCCCCAGGTGATCCTGCTTTGGCAGGGGGATTGGACTCGATGATCTTTGGAGGTTCCTTCCAATCCCTAATATTCTATGATCCCATGATCTAATTCTGCAATACATTTAAGTCTGTTCTTTGCATATCTCTATTCTGCTCAGGATACAAGGATGTGATTGCCATGGAAGCTTATGTGCTTTGTTTGATGGAGGTAGAAATAAGGGTAAGCTGTGTCAAATTGGAATCTGGGCCTTCCTGAGCTTCCTTGCCACTGGCAAACCTGCACCTTCATTTTAATGACAACACTGATTTCTTTGCTGCTGAAGGAACAGACTGGGGTTCTGCTTCAATCGCTTCACTCAATTCACCACAAAGGTCCAGCAGACTCTTCTCACTAGTGGGAAGTGGAGTCAGCAGAGTGTTTACATTGTTGGGTACTTTATTGTTTTGTTAATTAACTCATTTTCTATTTACATGCAGACTTAAATTTACATGGGATATTTATTGTGTAAATGAACACCATGGTGATTACAAGATAATTAACTTAGGAACTGATGACATAAGAGGTTGAGATTTGTTCCTAATCTATCTTTTGTGTACCTCTATTTGTGGCTCATAGACTTTTTAAAGACCAGATAGGTTCTTAATATCTTGCATGCTAATTGCTTTTATTGTGACTGTGTGCTGGCAAATTATTTGGTTTAGTTTAAGCTATTTAAGGCTGTTTTGCTTTTTAAGACTGTTTCGTGCATCTTTTCCCCCCCCTTCTGTTGTGACTTTATGCTTAGCCAGATTAATAGGACAAATATGGTCTGACTCAGAGTTCTATTCCATTTGCTGTACTTGGAATAGATGAAGCTTTTTTGAGGGCATGCTGTGGCAACTCTTCACTTGAACTTTACATGTTCTTAATCCCTCTCTATTTCACACTGATGTTAAAGTTTTTACATGGGGAAGTGTCTACTTTGTAGACCACCCTGAAACAATTCCAAGGAGCACTTTGTAGGCTCACATAATGAATTTAAGCCCACTGATGATGGCACTTTAGGATTCTCTTTGGATGCTGAAAACCAAACAATCCTCCAGGAAATTGTATCTGGTTTTCCTGTTCCCTCTGCCCGAGTCCCTGTGCCTGTCCCAGCCAGAATAAACTCTCAAGGCATTTAAATAATCCATCTTAATGTAACCTTCCACATGGAAGCTGTTGACTTGCTGTTGAGTCCCTATGAACAACCTCCCCAGCTTGTCACCCATCAGGCCATCAGTTATGTCACTGCACTGGGCTGTTGATGGAACCAGGGTGGTGACAGTCACTGATGGTGAAGCCAGTGGTGGAGCCTGAACTGTCAGCAGAGGGTCAGCAGCAGCAGCACTGCTGTGCTTTGGTTTTCCCTTACCACCAGAAACTATTCTTAAAAATCTTCTCTGGCAGGGAGGTGGAAGACAAGCTTCAACTCTTGGGGATTCAGTAGCAGTTGCTGAGAGCCACACTTCTTTTGCAGGCATCCTCTCCCTCTGTGGCAGAGTTGCACGACACCTGTGATGGCTGGGGACGGGGTGGAGGACAACGCGAGATGAGACGAGCAGCCAAGATCAATGTGGTACATCCAAGGTCGCCCCTTTATTGAAGGTGAGTATGCCCTTAAGTACTTTCTAACAGACTAGGAGGGTTAGCTCAGTGTTAGGCAATTGGTCCAAATCATTAAGGCACAAACTCTGTGGCATTAAGTAGTTGGCTAAAATCGTTAAGGGACAAGCTGTTGGCCATAGGCAATTGGTGTAAACCATTGAGGGGTGAGGTGTGAGGGCACTAAGCAATTGACCCATCCTTATCTGTTCAGACAGAGTCCTTGTTTTGGTTTCAATGTCCTGTTGTTGTTCAGTTCTTCTGTGGGCTGCTGTAGCTGGTGTCCTTGCCCTCTGGATGACCCTTCATGCAGACTGTGAAACTTCAGCTTACAATTAGCAGTTAGCACAGATTGGATTGCTCACATGTCTAGTTAATACAAAGTGCTTCCCTACATCACTCTTCATAGAATCGTAGAATGGCAAGGTTGGAAGGTGTGTGTACTTCTGTTGCCCATGCTGCCCTACCTGAACTCAGCAATAGCTCCCCTCTAGCTCAGCAAGGAACGTTTCTACCCCATCATGTCAGCAAAGTCCAGATCTGGGTATTCTGTTCTGGATCCTTCATACCACTCATAGAATCATAGAATGGTAAGGCTGGAAGGGACCTCAAAGATCATCTAGTTCCAACCCCTGCCATAGGCAGGGACACCTCCCACTAGCACAGGTCATTCAAGGCCTTGCCCAACCTGGCCTTGAACACCTCCAGGGAGGGAGCAGCCACAGCCTCCCTGGGCAACCTGTGCCAGTGTCTCACCGCCCTCGCTGTAAAGAACTTCCTCTTAACATCCAGGCTCTTCCTCGTCCCTGCTTTGGGACAGGTTTGTTTTTTGTTTTGTCATGTCATTACCATCAGAAGTGCACTCTGGAAATGGCAGCAGTTATGTCTCTCCTTTGGTGGTGGTTTCAGCTCCAAAGTTTTTCGAGGTTGGAGGAAAGGATGCTGCCAAAGGAAATTACATCCCTCCAGCAAGACTGATGAGGGTTTCTACATGTGCCTGGTGGGCAGTTATTGTCCTCAGTCACTTTCAGATCCCTGAGGAGACTGGGGCAGGGCACACCCAAGTCCCTGCCACACTGGAGGTTTGAATGGGGCGTGAAACTGTTTTGCTTCCCTCCACCTCTGGCTCCAGGGGTTTGGAATGTGGAAAGAAGTAGGTGCCAAGTTCCTTAACCCATCCCCATGGGCTTGAATGGGGAAGAGCAAATCTCCCCAGCATATAGATATGGCAACTGGGCACAGTGTCTAGTCGGACTTTGACTGGGACTTGGACTTGGACCTTGAGGGGGACCTTGAGTCAGACCTGGAGTTGGACTAGAGTCGGACCTTGAGGGGTACCTGGAGTCAGACCTCGAGGGGCACCTGGCAGCAGGGTGAGGAGCAAGCACAGTCCCTGCTTTGGGACCACCACATCCTGGCTGCCTGCTGCAGGGAGCTGCCTCTGCCGCAAAGCGCCGCCGGTGCTGGGCACACTGCCAGCAGCCTGGCTGGGCCCTGTGCTGCCCCACGCTCTGTGCCCGTGGCAGCAGTGTCTGCAGGCACTTTGGGCTCTGGCAGGTTCACTCACACTGGATCCTGTGCTGTGTTGATCCCCTGCTGGATTACAATTTTCAGTTGCAGACACTGCTGCAAAGGAGCCAAGGAACCAGCTCCAAACTCCTACTGCACCTCCGTGAGTAGCACAGACCTGCCCTAGGGCTCCAGGCTGCCTTCAGTTGTAAGTGTGGCAAAGCTGTTTTGTGGCAAACCTTTTCCAACTTTCTGATTTTCCTGCATCACTAAATTCCCTGTAAGCATCCTTGTGAAGATCTTCCCAAACGAATTTTGAACCCAATCTAACTAATTTGCGTCTAGTTTGTGGGTGGGGCTTTGGGGAAATAAAATAACTACAGATTTTATAATTCCCACCTCGTTTATTCCCACAACCAATTCAGAGACTCATAACCTACATCAGCATACAAAGTACTGAACAAGACTGAAGAGCAACTTTTGTCACCCTTTTGCTGCCTCCTCAGATCCAAGTGGAGCCTCTGATCCCAAGTGCCAAGCAGCAATAGGCACCCAGCACAGAAGCTAACCCTGACTAGCTATTCCTGCCCAGGTCCCCGTGGGAGGCATCTCAGGCCCCTGAAACAAGTCACAGTGCTGCACATACCTTTTTTCATGCTGCAGACATGAGCCTGGTGGGTGCATCCCCATGTAGGCCACCACCACTGGCCTCCTGTTCAGGCACATTTTCCTTCTGAGCTTTCAATGCCTGGCGTGTAGATGCTAAATTGAAGTAATGAGAACAACACTTGGCTTTTTTTTTTTTTTGCATAATGAGTTCTGTTTTCTGCTAATGATCTGAAATGTAGCCTCTATTCCTGCCTTGGAGTGTTACTTTGATAACCAGAATTGAGGAAGAAGATTAAGACTGTGGCTAGCAGTGAAGGCTACAGGACATATGGGCACTGCAGATCTGCTAGTGATAGACAGAAAGTTGTTTTGAGGCAGTGGGAC
This sequence comes from Ramphastos sulfuratus, assembly GCA_013399055.1. Lineage (NCBI taxonomy): Eukaryota > Metazoa > Chordata > Aves > Piciformes > Ramphastidae > Ramphastos > Ramphastos sulfuratus. Next base: position 51,612 of record WBNM01005745.1, read on the forward strand.
AGATTGTCTGGGAATCCTGGCTTAGTAGCAATGAAAGGCTGATGAGGTAAGTAGTGCTAGGAAAATCCTGTTAGGGAAGGAAAAAAGCAGACTGGAACTGAGTGATCACAGGATGCCTGGTATTGAATATGCAGTTTCTCTGCAAAATTGAATTCACTTTTTGGCACAGAAATGGGATTTGTATTTCTCTCCCTATTGCACTTGCTTCATTAGCAGGCTTGTAAGGCACTCTGAACTTCCCAGCATTTAGTAATGGATTTGAACCAAAAACTTGTTCTGAGCCTTCAAAGCAAGTTGTTCCAGGTTTGGAACATTTCCACCTCCATCTTATTTGCTGATGCCATGGAGTGGGTTTAAACTGACAGAGGGTAGATTTAAAGTGGATGTTAGGAGGAAGTTGTTTGCAGTGAGGGTGGTGAGACACTGGAACAGGTTGCCCAGGGAGGTTGTGGAGCACAGAATCACCCAATGTGATCAAAGATCACGTTGGGTGATTCTGCACTCCACAAGCTCCCTGGAGGTGTTCAAGGCCAGGTTGGACGAGGCCTTGAGTGACCTGTGCTAGCAGGAGGTGTCCCTGCCTGTGGCAGGGGGTTGGAACTGGATGATCCTTGAGGTCCCTTCCAACCTTACCATTCTATTCTAGGATATGCAGCATGTGCTGCACAGCTCTGATGTCCACTGGAACAGATTGCCCAGGGAGGCTGTGGCTGCTCCCTCCCTGGAGGTGTTCAAGGCCAGGTTGGACGAGGCCTTGAGTGACCTGTGCTAGCAGGAGGTGTCCCTGCCTGTGGCAGGGGGTTGGAACTGGATGATCCTTGAGGTCCCTTCCAACCTTACCATTCTATGATTCTGTGGGATGAAGGATCCAGAATAGAATACCCAGATGTGGACCTTGCTGACATGATTGGGTAGAAACATTCCTTGCTGAGCTAGAGGGGAGCTATTGCTGAATTGAGGCAGGGCAGCATGGGCAATAGAGGTACACACACACACGGTGAAACCGGTGGGTAACTACCAGCACCATCTCTCCAGTGCTGTGAGCTGCCTGGTATCTGGGAGCCTATGTTTCCATGTTGGGTACAGTTTGCAGCTGTCCTGGTTTTAACTGGGCAGCTGAGCCCTGGCAGTCCATTCAGGACATCTTTCCCCTCNAGAAAGGGAAGAAAGGCAAGGCAAGACAAACAAGCAAAACAAACCAAACCAACCCAAAACGACAACCCAACATGAAAAGCCCAGAAGAGGAAACTTTACAAGCTATGGAATATACTTCAAGTCCCATGAGGCCTGCCCAAATCCTTGCTGTCATGCAGTGCATGTGATGTTAGACTGGTGTAGAATAACAATCTGTCTGGCACTGCACCAGTGTGGGGGTTCGTGGAGCAGCCCTGTCCTCTCTAGAGGGGCCAGTCAGCTTGACCCAACCCAGCAGCACTCCTCTTAAAGCACTTGCTTTAGGACTCTCTTTGGTCAGTGGCTGATTTGTTGCCTGTTCCTCTACAGCAGCTAGACTAACTGGGATTTATCCAGGACAGGGTTGAGAGTGATGCTGCTCTGAGGTGTGAGATCTCATAGTGAAGAGTGATTGTAGTGTGCACCACAAGGGGACAGGTTGGGATAAAAGACACAGGAGTCTGGATCAACCTGTGTAATAGGTATGTGAGGAGGTGATCTAAAATCCTTTGGGTGTGTTCCTGAATGCAGCCTCCTTCACTCCCTGCACTCTTCTGATTAGGGGCAACAAAGTGGCAGGGTTGTCTCTGTTTTTATTCTCTGCTTTCCAGGAGGAGATGGGAGGACAAGCAAGGGAACAAATCCTTCTGCAGGAGAAGCAGCCTGCAAGCAAAGACAGCACTTCTCCTGTCAAGGGCACATGCTCTCTGGGGACAACTCAGTCATGATTCACCCTCATAAGAGTCAGAGGAGAGAGCAGGAATGGCTGGAGGCAGCATCCCTGGGTAGCAGAGGAATGCCTGGGAGGTGAGCTGCACAAGGGTGAGGCTGTGAATAGACCCAGAGGGAGGCTGGGATCTGGAGATGGGATAAGTCTCATAAAAGCAGAGAAGAGCTGCTAGGTTGGAAGGAATCTCAAAAGTTATCATCTGGTCCAACCTTTCACAGGAGATGGAAGCTAGGTGAGAGCATATGGCACCCTATCCAGTTGCAGCTTGAAAACCTGCAGTGATGAGGACTCCACCACCTCCCTAGGAAGGTTGTGTCACTGATTGATTGTTCTCACAGTAAAAACCTTATTTCTTGTACCAAGATAAAACATCTCCTAGGAGAGCTTGCATTCACTGCCTCTCATCCTCCTTGTGTCACTCCTTGTGAAGAGAGCCTCTGTCTAGTTTGCAGCCACCTTTTGTGTATTGGAAAACTGTGATTAGGTACCCCTTGATCAAAAAAGACCAAACTCCTGCAGTCTTTCCTTATAGTGCAAGTTCTCCAATCTTTTGATCATCTTTGTGACCCTTCTTTGGATCACCTCCAGTCTGTCCATGTCTTTTTTTGAATCGTGGGGACCAGAACTGGACACAATATGCTAGATGTGATCTGGCAAGCAGAGAGTAGAGTGGGATGATCACATCTCTACTTCTGTGGATGCAGCACCTGGATCCTGTTTGGCTTCATTGCTGCAGCAATGCACTGCCAATGTGTTCAGCTTGTCCATCAGGAGCTCCTGGTCCTTGAGCATCCTCCCCACCTCTATGAACCAAAAGGAGACCTTTTGGGACAGATGCTTTGTCTGCAAGGTTTGTGTTTCTGCAGGGGGTGCTGTGCCTGCTGGCTGATTGCCATGCTGCAATGCCTTGCTCATTCCCCCAGGGAGTGGGGAGGCAGCCAGCAAGCACAGGTGGCAGAGATTGTTTGCACACTGAGAGCGGACAAAGTAATTGCAGCGTTGGTCAGGAAGTCTGAAAAGCCAAGGTGTGGTTACATGTGGCCTCCCCACTTCTGCAGAGCAGCAGCTTCTCCTTTCTTGGAAGAGCAGAGCTGAGGCCTGGGGCTGGGGGAAGCTGTGGCTCCTATCTTCCTATCTTACAGATCTGCTGCCTGCCACCATGGGCTCTGTGCATACACATCTCCCAGGAAAGGCTCTGTCCAGCTGGCATGGCACTTGGAAAGTATCTTCCTGATGCTTTTGTGGAAATGATGTCTATTTCTGTGAAATGCCATTTTTCCTTGTCAAATCCTGATTTTTCACCTTTCCGAGTTGCAGAGCTGACTCTCAGCATCCTGAGCCTCCATATGAAGCCATCACTCTCTTGCCCACCTGAATATTTCTTAGCTTTTCATGTGTCATGAGAGTGAGCTGAACAAGAGCCTTCCCATTTCCCTTGCTTCAACTCAGCACTCTGTCAGCAGCCACAGCAAAACTGCAAACATCTTGTCAACAGTTTGCTCCCCTTGGTACAAACTGAGCCTTTGTGAAAATCCTGCAGTTGCATGAGCTACACAGTCAGCAAGGTGAGCAATATCTGGCAGTAGATAAATGTGGTTGGAAAGATCCCCTGGAAAATGAGAAGGACCATATGGAGCTGTAGGAACACAGGCACATCCCACATCACCTGGCAGCTCGTGGCGAAATGTGAAGTTCTCTTTCTCCCCTGTGCAGATGGAGGGAAAGCAGAACTCATTGGCTACCTGTCATCTGGTGGCCACAATGCTTGGACTCTTCAGCTAGATTCTGGAGAGTTTGACCTGTCCCATCCTCCATACAAAGAGGTATGATGGTGGTCAGAGAGTTCTGCCAGACTTCTACCCAAGGCCTGTTAGTTGTTACCAGCTCTGTTCACTGTTGAATCATAGAATGGTAAGGTTGGAAGGGACCTCAAGGATCATCTAGTTCCAACCCCCTGCCATAGGCAGGGACACCTCCCACTTGTACAGGTCAAAATCTTAGATTTCCTTTGAAATCTCACTCTGGATTAGGATGAGCCTGGAATGAGCCTCTGGTTTCAAATGCTGTTCAAGAGGAATCAAAGAAGGGTGGCTTGAAAATCTGTGACACTGGCCCCAGAGGCACAGCCCACAGAGCAGTTAGAAGTGACCCAAGGAAGCATGGGCTGCTATGGGTTTTCTGGTTAAGAGATGCACAAGAAGGCTGCAGAGAGATCAACAAGAAAGTTAAATTAACCCCACAATTTATTGCTTTCAGAATGCTGAAAACCATCAGCCCATGATAAATCTGGAAGAAACCACCATGGACTTTTAGTGGTCAAAAGCAACATTATTACTATCAGGATTCTGCCACATCTTTGCTGACTGATGGGGTTCATCTCTGAAAATCAGTAGAAGCAAGTGTTGGAGAGAGAATTATTTTGTGGGCCTTGCAAGAAGCTCTGTGTGGTCCTGGAAGAGTGTCTGCTCAGTGCTGTGCTCAGTGAAGGTGACACTAGGTCAGGAGAGGCATGATGTGAGACTCAGGCTCCCTCCTTCAGAGCAGCCCCTGACCCTCACAGAATGGTTTAGATTGGAAGGGACATCAAAGCTCCAATGGGAGATTTAAACTGGATGTTAGGAGGAAGTTGTTTGCAGTGAGGGTGGTGAGACACTGGCACAGGTTGCCCAGGGAGGTTGTGGAGCACAGAATCACCCAACGTGATCTTTGATCACGTTGGGTGATTCTGTGCTCCACAACCTCCCTGGAGGTCTTCTGTGCTCCACAACTTCCCTGGAGGTGTTCAAGGCCAGGCTGGATGAGGCCTTGAGTGACCTATACTAGTGGAAGGTATCCCTGCCTATGGCCTCTGAGGTCACTTCCAATCTTATCATTCTATGATTCTAAAATGTTAGTGTAGGAATTAGAGAGAAGCAAAGGAACAGCAAACAGATCCAGCATCCAAGAGCAGAAAATTATTTATACATTGGCTTTTTATACCTCTTAGCAAACCAATGAATGATACAGACTTTATCATCATTATTCTTTCACATCCAACACCCTGCTCATTCAGATTCTGCACTGAACTTTCAGGAAAGTATCAATTTCTCTTGTCAGAATATTCCAATAAGCCTTAAAGAAGCACTGCCTGGCATAATTTTATTTAGCTTTTTTCAGCAGGCTTTTTTTCCAACAGTACTTTCAACATGTGGCTGCAGACACCCAGCTATACAGAGAATGAAGTGACTTATTGTTACAACTCTAACACTGGATAGTAGCTGAGTGAGCAAGGTGGTCAGTGGGGGCATGACAGATGAGGTGCCAGTGCAGCACTGTGATCAACCAATGTACCTTTGGGGACAGGAAGAAATGTGACAAAGCTGCAGTGAGGCTTAAGTCAGTCAAAAAGGAAAGGAGGTGGGTGGAAGATCATAGAATCATAGAATGGTAGGGTTGGAAGGGATCTCAAAGATCATCCAGTTCCAACTCCCTGCNGATCTGAAGGGATAGAAATTCACATGGGTGGTAGAAGGAAAAGGGGTTGATGGAAAGAGATATTAGGGATGAAAGTAATCGTCTCCAAAGCATTGTATGCCTATGTCCCTGATGCTGAAGCCCTGGGTATGCAGGACTCCAGCAGGTCAGCAGGAGGGACATAGCTGCTTTGCTGGGCAGTTTCAGGGGTCTGTGTTAAACCAGTCCTGGGGCTGAAAGGAACCCAGAGTAGGTGACTACAAAGGGATAGTATGTAGGAAGAACAGAGGAATCCCTTTTTGGTAATATCCAAGTCAATAACCTGCAGGCATGGAGGACTGGGCTTTTGCTGAGCCACCGAAGCACATCTGATCAATAACTCAAAGTCCCAACTTGCACATTAGTGGAGTCAATTATCAGCTCTGCTCTCTGCTTCCTCTATTATTATTTCAGCATGGAGCAGCTGTTCCAGAAGCGTTATGGCCCCTGACGCGCTGCGCGGGCTGAGTTAAACGCAGGTTATTGACCGATGAAGCCAGAAGAATGTACTGTAAAATATAGTCCTGTTAGCCCGTAAATCCCCAGCAAGAGTGCTTCTTAAAGAACTCCCTCATGCACTGACAGTGCTCTGGGTCACAGTCAAGGCCCTGAAAAATGTTGTGAGTGGTTTGTTTTTGTTTTTTCCCCACCTGACTCCTGCCATCTCCTCTGTGATGTTGGCGTCTCTCTTGGCATCGCATCTTCACACGAATGAGTGATTCTCCCTCCCTCGGGCTGCTCATCAGGACCCCTGGGCTTCAGTGGGGATGCTTGGGTTAGAATAGAGAATCAGAGAATGGTAANGTGACTCTGTACTTGGGCAAGGTGAGCTGAATTTAATGGTTCTGCTCTAGCTCTGTGTGATGGTTTGGGAGTTACCTGCCCCTCCCACCCTATGAAAAATCACCCAGACTAGCCTCAACCAGGGAATTCTAAGATTCTATGGGAATGCTGATTTGTTTTGAAAATCTGAGCTCTTTAGTTTCTCAACTAGTTGAGACTTATGATTCTATGATTCTAAGTTATAAACATTGAATTCTCACTTTTCAAACTCCTGATCAGCCTTCCTATGCTTTGCTTTGTTCTTAATGGGCTTTACAGTCATGTATGATCTTTCAGCTCTACAATTGAAACTGAATTCTGGTTTGTTTATTCTCCTGACTGACCAGTAGTGCCAATATGAGTGTTTCAAACTGTTAAATACAGGTGCCAAGGTGAGCAATTGGAGAGTTCATGTCACCTCCTGTGATGGTTTGGGAGTTCCCTGCCCCCCCACTCTATGAAAATCCCCCAGACCAGACTCAGCCAGCTGGAAGTTAAGGACTGAAGCTCTATTTACAGCTCAGCACAATGNGTCCCCAGGAGGGGCTCCCAACCCCCCTTCCACCTTCTCCCCACCCCTCTGCCTTACTCCCAGGGTCTGCCTACATGCAAGGTGAGTTTGGAGGATGGGCAAGGGGGGGGGTTAGAAGCAAAGTGGTCAGTTGGGTTACACAGCAGAGGGGCCAGCAGACACAGCAGCTCCCAGAGAGTCTCTCTCTTATCTATGTTTGTGTCCTTGTTTTCATACATCTCAGCAAGCCCTATGAGTGCAGCAGACATCACCATTGTTTGCTTTTCACAGCCTAGAATCTATTTTTTTCTCATTCAAATATTCCAATTAGCCTCCAAGCAGCAGACTCTGGCTTTTCTGCTGTTCCCCAGTTTCTCACATTGCTTCAAGTGCCTCAGGTTTGGCTGAAGTCAGAGGCTTATGGTTTGAAGCAGCCTAAACTTTGACAGGCATGAGCAGACTAAATCATGAGCTGTTTGAACACCAGGTAATGACAGGTTTCCCTCCTCTGCCAGCCTGATATTGCTGCTGGCTGTCAGCCTTGTGGTTCCTAGAGGCAGGCAGAAGTGCCTGGGTCATTTTGCCTTGCAAATGTCCTCAGCTTCAGGATTTAAACCTATTTCAAGGGAAGGGGAGCATGTCTTTATGGTTATGGATAGGGAATGCTGTGGATCTACACTGAAAATCTCTCTCTATTTAAGACACAGGTAGCTAGGCCAACAGTGCTGTTGTGCTCAGCAGCTCATTAGCTCAGTGTTGCCCTTTGTCCAAAATCCTAGAGGAGCCTGAGCTCATCCCAGGCAAGTTATTGGTTATTGCAATCATAGCACATGCTGACAGCTTGTTAATAAACACACCTGTCCTTCTGCTTTAGGGGCTAGGCAGAGGGAGACCACTGCTCCCAAGCTGACAGACTCAGTGTTTCAGCCCAGGCAGTGAATTTTGTCCCCTTGAAGCTGGCTTCCTGCTGTTGGCAGTCTGATGACATTTTCTTAGCGCCCCTAAGGATTTCTTGATCTGCTTCTACCCAAGGTGCTCCCCTTCCAAGGACAGGAGAGGATTTCACACACCTGAGCTGGAGCCCTAATGGACAGCTAAGTTAGAGCTTGATGCATTATGGAACCCATTTGGTTGAGTTGTTTGTTCATTTGCTTGCTTGTGTTGTTTTGGCTTGGTTGTGTTGGGGGTTTTTGTTTTGTTTTCCTTTTATTTTTTGTTTGCTTGTTTGTGTGTTTGTTTTTTTGTTTTGTTTTTAAATATAGTTTTTGACATGACTAGGATAGGTTTTTTTTTTCCTAAGCTTTCTCAAGTGCAGAGCCTTGGCTGCAGTTCTGGTTGTAAATGTTTTTAACACCTTCTGCTGCTGGAGTGTTTGAGATTTTTTTTTTCAGGGCCAGGTCCTCACAAGTTCCCAGAGAGGCCTGAGTCTACTGGGCTGGTGCCAGTAGGTGTAGAGGTGTCCTGCTGGTCACAGCTCCTGGGACATTGTACTGAGTCCCAGCTATAGTAGCATCTTCATGTCAAGCAGATAACATTATAAGGAGCAAGAGGACATTCCTTGGGGGTGGGAAATAAGTTTTCTGCTGTCTTCTGCCCTGGCATTTACTGCTATGAGATCTGCCTGTCCATCAGAAAGGACTGTGGTGACCTGCTGATGTGTGCTGTGAAGAAGTAACCAAAGTTGCTTCATGTCACAAGTGAAAGACAAAGGGATGTGCTGCCCCATGGGGTAACAGTAACAGAGGTAACAGAAAGTCCAGGCAGCATGGCCAGAGATGAGGGAAGTGGATGAGGCTCTGGCCAGCCTGATCTAGGGTAGGGTGTCCCTGCCCATGGCAAGGGGGTTGGAACTAGATGATCCTTGTTGTCCCTTCCAACCCTGCCTGATTCTATGATTCCTACACTTGCTCCCCACCTTGAGGAGGGAGTATTGTTGTCAGCAGTGCCTGTTTCCAGAGCTCATCTTTTTACTTTCACAGGTGAAGGAAAGGAATGTCATGAGGTCAGCCACTAAGGCTGTGAAGGACAGCCTTGACAACTGTGCAACCACCCTGGGAAGAGCAGCACAAGGGGAGGAGGCATAGCTCTAGAGCTTGTGACTTTTCCAAGGGTATCTCATGTTAGGAGTAATGCCAGGTAGTCTTTCCCTGCTGTGGGCAAGGAGATTCAGGGTGCATTTGTGCTGTTGGGCTGAGACTCCCTCTGCTTACCTTTCCCATCAGAAGGAAAATTCCTACATGCACCTCAAACATACATTGTGCCTAAACTGATTCAGTGGTTTTACCTGAAACCTACTGACAACCGACTGACCTGCAACCTCTTTTCTTTGTGTCTCAGGATGGGAAATGCAAAAAGGAGATGGTCAGGACCCTCAAAAGTTCAAGGGGGTCAGGACCCTCAAAAGTTCAAGGTGACCCTCAGAAGTTCAAGGCAGAAATCTTGGATTTAGCATAGCCCCTTTGCAGGCCACCATAGTAAACCCACTGGTGGCTTGCTGACCCATCCATGATTTTCATTTTGTTCCTCTCCCCCCTGGCTGGCCTGCCCAGCAATGTCTCATGCTGCTCAGCAGCTCTCACTGAGCTTGCCTACCCCTGGGCACCTTTTGGCCTTGAAAGCTAAATGCGGTGTTGGGGGTGGTTGGTGAGAGGGCTCATCCCGTGTGGTCAGGAGGCTGATACAGCCATGGTGTGTGTTCCCCTCTCACCTCAGCTACCCATAAAAATGTTAACAGGTATCCTCCCCCACCCACTCCCCACTCTAAACCCTGTCCCATGCACAGCAGCACATGGCTAGGGTGCAGATGTGCAGCTGGTGGGGCAGTTGCAGTGGGATCGCTCTCCAGCTTTGAGTGGCATGAATTCCTTGGTGTTTGCTCTTTAGCTCCCTTTTTCTCTTATTTTGTGTTCCTGGAGTGCTTGTCTGTTAACACACATGCTTGCCTTTAACTGTATCATGCACATTTTTTTTAATTTTTTTTTTTTCCCTACATGTAATGTCTTGTTTCTTCTCTGTCAGAGCAAGGCTCTCACATCAGCCCTCAATAAACTGCTCTTCTTTTCCCCTCTCTTCTATGCTCTCACTATGCTTGAAGCGCCTTTGTTTAAATATCAGCCTGGAGAGAGAGGTTTGCTGGTGATGGAATTTGCCTCCTTATCAAGGACACTGTTGCAGTGAGACTGAGCTCATGGAGGAGGAACCATTAAAAAGCATCCAGAAAAGGATCGTGATAAAGTGATCTCTGTCCATTCAAAGGCTGGAGGTATGTGGAAAAGCTGATGAGCTGCTGGATTGTTTTTTCTTGCTTGTCATTGCCAAGTCTAGCCAGCTTGGAGGTTTGTAACTGCCTCATGCAACCTGTCTGGAGATCCAGTGCTTGTTATGTATGCATTGATGTTCATCGCTGCCTTTGCCTGCTCTAAAAATGTCAGGCTGCACAGGATGAGAGTCCCACGGTGTGTTATGACACCTCCACACAAAGTGCAAGAAACTGAAACCACACTGCACCGGCACAGGCTGTTCATCTGACACTCCCAGTCCTGCAGAATGCCTTTCTCCCACTTTTCTAAAACCTTCCATGTCCCTGCAGTCAAAGACTTATGGCCTAGACCTATAGCTGTCACCTGGTTAAAGCCGATCAGTGCATGCCATTATATAGACCAGTTTATAACCTGGTCTGCAGACTCTTCCCATGACTCCTTAGATGTGTCTCACCAGTCCCCTTGGACATGTCCTTGGCTTCATGTCCTGGGGCAATTATCTCAATACCAAGGCAGGTGTGGAATTAGATGTGGTTATAATGGTTCTTTCAAGGATGCAGGTTAGGCTCCCATAGCCCTAACTGTGTTCTTTGATGTTTGAGGGATGTGTAAAGATGTCAGGTTTTGGAGAGGAGAAGGCTGGTAGGGAATACAAAAAAGGTTTGCTTAAACACAGAGGCAGTGAACAGGGAGTAGTTGTTCATCCAGCCCTGCAGCACGCTAACTCCTGCACCTCTTTGGAAAAACCTTAAAGAGTAAGGATGTTTTCATGCAGCAGTCCTGGATGCCTGGCCCTTGCTGTCCTTGCAGAGCAAGGCAGTACTGGTAGGCTCAGGCATTTGAGGGCAGCAGGCTCAGTAATGGGGTGCTTGAAGGGATGGGAAATGCCCTCTCACACCCTTAGCTCCATGATGATGGGCACTGTGAGAGGATGATGAGGACAGACCCCAGGAGTGGTTGACTCTCCTGGTCAGACCCATGGCCATGATGGAAAACCAGGCTAGACAGCCCATCGCTGTGTCCCAGGCAGGCCTTACCTAGGTGTCTAATCCCAGGAATTAATGCCTTGAGAGAAATCTCCCTCTGAGAAAAAACTGAGGATTTGGAAGCTGAGAGGTAATACTGACAGGGGGGAATTATGAGGAGGTTAAATACACAAAATCACACTGATGTCCTCAATTTTTCTGCTCCTGATTTCTCTTCTGTGGCGGGGTTCAACCTCAAGCACATCCTGCTGGGTGATGTCTCATCTTTTCTTGCTGCAACACAGAGATCATGGTTTCTGGCTGAGAGTCTCACTGGTGGCAGCAACCCAGTGAGAAAGGAACAAGTTAAAGCCTCTGATTAAAAATGCCCCTGTGGGGAGGACATACCTAACCGTGCCCTGGAGGGCTGTAACTGCCTGACAGCAGCTGAGCATAAGCCAACATGCCAACAGGGGTCTCAATTCTCTATCAGCTCACCTGCATTTTTGGGAATACAGGATATAAGTCAAGAAGACCTTAATATAGCTGGAGCTGCTGCTCTCTCTATCAAATTTCATTGGAACTTAAAGAGAGGACAGTGCAAATGCACACACATGGTGACAGGCAAAAAAAATCTCACTTAGGGCTCTCTGCTGCAGAAACCAGCCTGAAAATAAACCTCTGCTGGAAAGAGGCCTCATCCAAGGGTACTGTCGAGGCTGGCAGCTGCAGGGTGGCTGCCAACACCTCACATGCTGCTGAGGTGGCATTGCCTGCCTGCTGCCAGATCCCTGCCAGGCCAGGTAATCATTGCACTGACACCACATGTGCAGGCTGCGAGAAGCAGTGCAGAGAGGATGCTTCAGCTGGCAAGCAGTTGATTAGATGTCAGCCAGGAGAAACCCTGGCTATGGGGCAGAGAGCCCTAGCAGCCAGAGGCACCATTGGCCCAACCTCAGCAGATAGACACAGATGTTTATAAAGCAAGTCCAAAGCACCTGCAATCCCCAGATAAAGAGGAAGGAGTTATGTGTGCTCATGCCTTTAGATTGCAAGGCAAGGGAGAGGTAAGGTGGCTGCATCCTGAGGACATGCCTGGGGGTGCTGAGGACACAGACTTGGTCTGTCTGCTGGGAGAGGGTGAGGTTGGGAGGGTACTGCTTGGGGAGCATGTACAGGGAGGAGGGAAAGGCATGGGAGGTGCATGTATTAGACACCAGCAGTGTGTGCTCCCTGGCCATTCAGGCAAATGCAAGAGCTTAGGGGGCAGATTGAGGAAGGCTTCCAGCATGCAGAGTCGTCTGGTCCAGATGACAGGCTTAGGAAGAGCCCTCAGAGTAGAGAGCAGGGTTCAGTGATACAATGCCCTATATGAGCATCTGGGCTGGAAGGAAGGTAAGGGCACTCGTTGGGGGAAAACGAAGCTGAGTGGGCAGATCTCTGCAAGAGAGCTCCCATATTCAGGCTCAAATGGTTACGTTCTCTACCAGGGCACTGTATTGTTGGTCCCAGCCCTGCTTTCCAGAAGGGCTCTGTTCACTCAGCTCTCTCAGGCTCCAGGTCACAGTGGTGTGCCTGGAACAGTGATGTCATGGTTTAAAATAACATGTGGGTGAGCTCAGCTGTTGGGTGTAGATGAGAAATGGGTGGGCTCTCTGCTCTGTAATTTAAAAGCTGACTTTTGTTTAGCTGTGACTGCATCACCACCAGCTGGAAGCACCAAAGCCTGTGTGGCTGTTTCTAGGTCAGTAGTTTTCTGTCCTTGTTATATGACTCCCTGGGGATGCCTATCCTGCTCTTGGGGGTCTGAGGTATGTGTGTCTGCTGTCTGCAGGCACTCCTGATGACACAAGGGCATGTGCCCTCCACTGGAAAGCACTACAGGCTCCAAAAGTGGCTGAAAACCTTTGGCCCAGTGGGAAATGCCTGGTACTTGCTGTGTGGCATGGACTCACTCTCAGTATAGCACAGACCCCACATCAGCCTGGGTCATGCATCAGTTTATTCCTTAGAAGGCACACCCAGGTCGAGTAGGCTCTTTTGCCCAGTTCACTCTTGTCCTCCAGGGCATCAATGCCCTTAGAGCCCCTCCCCAACTCACCAGCCCTACAAGGAGGAGGAGGATGGCTGAGCTGCTTGACCTTCTGCCTTCCTTCTCACTTCTGCGCTTTGGGATGCTGCTTTACAGCCCAGCCCAGAAGGGTTGGCTATTGAGTTACCCCCTCAGGGTATAGCTGAAACAGCCCAGGCTGGTCTCTGAGATGACACAGCCTCCTGCATCTTCACCAGCCCTGGCACAGTCCTGCTTGAAGGCAAGGTTGGGAGAGGGTCACTGCTGTGGGGAGCCCAGGCACCAGTGGTGTGGTGGAAGGTCCAAGTTATACCTAAAATACATATCCAAGACATGTCCTAAACACCTGCCTGAATACCCACCTTGCCCCTACTCCTCTCCTTCTTCCTGAGTGGAGGAAGCAGAAGAGCAGACAAAAGCCTTGGCACCTCTCAGTCTGCCACACAGACACCAGATTTGGCCTTGTTTTGCACCCTGCTTTGTCTCTGGTAAACACAGGTCAGGGATGCTGGGCATGAGCATCTCCCTTGTTTGGTGACATAATGTAGGACTGGTTCCAGGAGTATTTCTGTCTGTTGCTATTGGTCAAAGACACTGTCAAAATGCTTTCAAACCTACCCAACTCGTTTGTTTGCTGTGCCTTTGTTTTTCTCTCTACCTGTGTGCCTTGCCTGGCACCGCACCTGGCTGGGGACTTGGCTCCCCCACGCACGGCAGACCTGACCCTGCCTGTCTGCCGCACTGAGCCAAGGCACTGAAGGGCTTGCCCGGCACTGGGGTACAGCTGCCTGCCTGAGCTCAGCCCAGCCAGAGTGCCTTTGACTCTGGTCCAGTCTAGGTGATGACCTAGCAATGAGCTGCGACACCGTTACCTGCTGGCCCCGCTCCAGCCCCAGGGCAGGCTCCTTTGCTCTGCACCGCCCCCGATCGGACTGCTCCAGCCCCTGAACCTGGATCCTGCTTCTCCCAGGGGCTGACTGCTCCGATGCCCACCTGAGAGCCGCGGAGGGTTTGCCTGACGTCTGCGGATCTCCTCAGACAACCTGCTCCATTGGA
>WBNM01005746.1:9975-52284 GCA_013399055.1 Ramphastos sulfuratus
AAAAAGAGGGGGAAAAAGGGGTGGGGGGCGGTGGGGGGGAATAAAAAACAAAAAAGAAAGTTGAAGTGTCCAAGAAATGTTGGTTTGTTTTTTTTTTTTTTAATTCAAAATTTAAGATGCAGTGTAAGCAATCTGCAGTGGAAGATGTTAGATGTTGCCTGTGGAAGCTATGAAATACCCAGTTGTGGGTTTGGGAGTTACCCGCCCCCCACACACATTAGCCTTAAACCAGCACACCAGTCCAGGAAATTTTCAAAGCTCTGTTGAATATGGTCTCAGTGATCTGATCTGACTTCAAAATTTCACCTGGTTTGAGTGAGAGGTTGGGCCAGTCTAACGTTTGTTTCACCATATATTCTGTCTGGTTTTGTATATCCACAGCAAAATTCCACCTCGGACATTATAAGGAGCAAAAAATAACATGCTACAATAAATGCAAGCCTGGCATCAAGAATCAGAGTATAGGCAGGGCCAAGGGCCCTTGGTTCCAGGTTTCTTAACAGACCTTAACAAGAAGTAGCTGATGTACTTGAACTCAGATAGATACATTTTTCATAGAATCATAGAATGGTTAAGGTTGGAAGGAGACCTCAAGGATCATCTAGTTCCAATCCCCTGCCATAGGCAGGGACACCTCCCACTAGTACAGGTTACTCAAGGACTCGTCCAACCTGGCCTTGAACACCTCCAGGGAGGGAGCAGCCACAACCTCCCTGGGCNAAGATTCAAGTGGTTTATACCATCCCAAAAATTATATTCATTTAAAGGACTTATTATCCTGTTTGAAATTAGTTGATAGACTGATAAAGGGAGTAAGATGACAGCAGATTAGGTCTTAAGATAGTATTTTAAAAAACATAGAATTTATACATCAATAGGTAGACCATATTGAGCTAAATCTATTTACACAGTGTGTATCTACAGGCACAACTGCTTGATCTCAAAAGACATCTTCACCTCCAGCTGTCACCTTGAGTTTACAAAGAAGACATTTCCTTTTTACAAACAGATGGCCTCATATACACACTCATGAGAGATAGTCTCAAAATTTGCTGCAGGACCGTGGTTAATAATACCTTATAATACCCACAGTAAAGCAAATTGACACATGTAATCTTTTGTCTTTAACTAAAATATACTTATTTTATTTTATTTAGAAATATAAATTGCACAGTATTTAAATATTGTGGGTGAAAATGTAAAAATTACAGAAGTACCTGTATCTGCTCATTTATTTTTAATTAGACCACACTGCCTGTCAGAATTCCAGAGTATTAGAAGACTTCAGTACTCTTAAGAAATATCTTCTACTAGGAAGACATCTGCAGTGATATTGTAAGCCCAAAGCATGCTGTGAAAAATAAGGCAACTATTCTCCAGTGATAAAAGGTTTTATCCCAAAACTGCTAACAATATCCATCTCCATGAATGGAGATATGGTAAAGAAAATTGCTTTAGGAGATATAGATTTGAGAAAGCAAATAGCTTTCCTAATACCTCTGTAAATAACAAAAAAAAAGTCAGAGAAATGTGAGACTTTATGTGATGAAACATATTTTCCAGAAGTACTAACAGACAAATTACAAGACATCATAAGTAAGAAGAGATATCATAAGTAAAAGTATATCTGGAAAGCAAATAGAGAACATTAAAAAAAATCTGTATAGACTAAGAAAAGGTTAGGTAGACAGTCAAGTATTTACGAATTTAATTGCAATTAGGTTTCTAACTTTCACTCTAGTTAAAAGTTTTTTTTAATAAATGTGTATAAATAAGCAATGTGATGAAATGTTAGAGAAAAAAAAAATGTACTGCAACAAAGCAATTGATACCCAAGGGAAGGAAGAACTCAGTAACTGGGATGATAAAGATTTATTGGGATGAGGTTACTACATTATTTACTTTCTGTCTCAAAGGGTCTTAGATAAATGGATTAACTGTGCTTTAAATGACCTTTCTCACACACAAACACTCACACATACACAAGAGTGCAAAGGGAAACAATACTCCCACATAACCCCCAGCAAAGTTAGTGAATAAAATAATTATTATTATCCAAGGTAGGACTGCTGTGAGGCTAAACAAAATTAACCAGGGAATATTCTTTGTTCTTTATTTCTGTGAAAACTGATTCTGTAGAATTTCAGTTGAGAGTTTGGATGATTCATATATTGTCTGCTTCTTCCACGTACTTGATAAGGTAGCTTGAAACATTTTACCTGAGAAGCCTGTTTAGCTGATAGGGATACTGAGGGACCAACTGAGAATAAATACCAACCTAGAATGCTAAGGGGAAAAAAATATATAAAAAGGAAATTTTTACTTTTGAATTTTGATTGCTCTTTATTATCACTGGATCACTGCTTCTTCTAATGGAGATTGTCATCCTGATGATAGCTACAGAAGTTTATGACATATTCCATTGCCTTCAGGAGGATCACAATAGAAATGCAACAAATGAACTGAGGTTCCATGTAAAAAACCATAAAATCAGCATACCCTAATTTTCTACCAATAAGATAATGTTTTCTGAATTTAACTTTTGCAAATAATAATGTTTATATGGACACTGACAAAATGTGGATACCCTGTATCTGAACTAGCAAACCTAAACTGTGTTCTTAATTAGAGAAAAACAGAAGTGTTTGGTTTATTAAATCCTAAAATGTATGTTGATATCTAGTCAGATGAGTTACATAACTGTAATGGTTTAGCATAGGAGCTAAACTTCCTGCTCCCCCAACGCAAAAGTGAGGGGAAAAAGTAGCACGCAAAACTCAGGGTTGAGACAAAGAGATGAGATGAGTTTAATATAACATGAGATATCATAATCACAATTACCTTAGATGATAATCTAATAATACAATAAATGATTACCTTAGCTTAGCTTATTTGCAGAAGTGGTGCAGTGAAATACAGGGAACAAAACCAAAACCGCATAAAACAGAAAATCAAAGCCAGTACTACCTGAGCCCAACTCATTCCACCACTATACCTTCAGGAAAAGAGCCCACGCCCAAGAAGCCAGAACCTAGAAGCAGTAATTGGAAGTCTCCCATGTTGCAATCTGAACTTCAAATCCCATAACATTTTGATCCGGTTAACACTTTCTTTTTTTTGATGCTGTCATGACTGCAACATGGTATGAATAATAGCAGCAGGTTCAACTCAATCCATGAGATTCTCTCTTATTCTATACCATCTGCATCATGCCCAGCAGCAATCAACACCAAACAATAGACATCATACATCAGTCACTGTCCATTCTCACACAAAATGAGATCACTTTGCAGTGTACAGAAGACTATTCATTGTAGATGCTCTGGAGTTCCACTCTGTTCCAGTGCAGTCTGGATCAGTTCATGACTGGTCCAAATGGTGGGGCTGTGTTTCCATCCCTGGGGCAGTCGAGTCCAGTGATTCCTGCCACCCCTCCAAGTGAAAGCAAACCATGGCTTCCATTCTGGTGCCTAGCTTTCAGCACATGCAGGAGTAGAGATCCCTCTTTCATAGCAGAAATACAGACGTGTTCCTCTCTCCAACCTCCCAAGCCATCAGTTCTGTGTAGTCTAATAAAATCAGTCGTCCTCCTTCATCTGGTTGGAGGCAAGGCCCCTCTACTTCTGACCGGAATCACCTGCATTTTCTGAAGATGCTTCATGAGTCCCTTCAGAGGAATCAGAAGCAGTATCAGCTTGTCTGCTCTTCTTGGGTGATTTTCCACTGGAAACTGAAGCAGCATTCCTTGGGGGAGAATTCCTCTGTAATTCATGTACTTGTGAAGCTAGGACTGAAGTGAATTTTCCTTCCCACTTCCTCATGTCCTCCCCATGGTCATCCAAGTAAAACCACCGGGTACACCAGACTGCCTGTCGCCTAGATTCTCTCCCTCAAACAGAGGAGCATCTGTTCCTCATGTCTGAAACACAGGCCTGTACAGAGGATGAGAGATTTTCCTTGCCTCCCTGAAGCCTTTGCTAGTTCCATCCACTGACCTTGGCCATCTTCCAAAGCCTGATAAGAGCTTAAGAACTGAGCGAGCAAACAGAAAACAGCTCACTCTTTGTCGTGCTTCCTGGTTCACTCTTATCTTTTGCAGGACAAACTGCTTTATGCTTCTTTTTTCTTACACCACCGTAAGCACATACAGGACCCCAGAAAGAAAATATAGTACGTCACAGAAAAGGAAAAAACAAAACAAAAGAAAAGAAAACTTGCATAAAACTCTCTTAACAAGCTTCAAACCTTATCTGAATCCTCTTCTCGTTTATCTCAACTCTTTTGTCTCCTGCAGAAATCTTAATTAACACAGCTGCTTTTTCACTGCCCCACGTTGGGTGCCAAAAAGAAATGTAATGCTTTAGCACAGGGACTGAACTCCCTGCTCTCCCAACACAAAAGTGAGGGGAAAAAGTAACACACATACTTCTAATGTTTTATTTGTTTTTCTCATGCGGAAGGATTAGGGACATATGATTAATCTCAAAGAAGTCAATATCTACTATGTAGACAATGGAGATATCTAAAGGCTAGTTAATTTTCTACACAATTTTGAAATCTTTTCAGTATTACATGAATTATGTACTAGTAAGGTCTCATTTGTCAGTCCTTAGGAAGAGACATTAGCACAGCTAGTTCAACTGTTAGTTTATTTAGTTTCATATTTGGTAGCTTAGTTTGTTTAGTCTCAAATTATATGAATAGCACTTGTTATGCCAAAAACTACAAACAGGAAAAGACTTTTCATGTTCTCTTTGTGCTGAAATGAGAAAAAAGAAATTATAAGAAACTTTTTATTGTTATATAGCCACTATGTCCAGCAGCAAAAACGTATGAAGAAGAAAATTTCTGTAGTTAGTCACAATAGCATAGAGAGATGCATGTCTCTCTTTTCATATAAACTTTGTTACAATACATGTGAGTATCTTTTTCTCTATAGGGAATGAGTGACTGTATTGTCTGACACCCTAATTAAGTGTATTTTGGACTTTTGTTGCTTTTTATAGCTCACTGTCATTTAAAATTCTAGCTCCTTTGTGTCTTTTCAGAATTAACAAAACTGAAGGAGTTGACCTTCCTATTATACAGAATAAACTCTTTTCCTATGAGCATTAAATTATACACTGAATGCATTGAACTTTTGCCATACATACAGGTAATGATCCTTTTATATTTTTTTTCTACCGTATGCTAGTATGCAGAACATGCCTGTTCTGTCTCAAGTTAGAATGAAGATGAAAGGTCTTAACACATTTTCATTAATATACAAATGGATGAGTGGAGACTTACAAGTTTACTTCTCATTGAAATTCAAAAGCAAAACACAAAAAGGGAATAAAGATTAAAAATGTATTTTTCAATAGTAAATAACATGTTATCTGCTTTCAGGAATATCTCTGGTATAAGTGAGTCCTACAGGGTACAATACAATATCATTTCTTGACTATGTACTTACCTGTTAATTTTCTTCTTGTCTCAGTTTTAGACCACTGCATCCAGCTGTTTCCAAGACAACAACTGGTCATATCTTGTAATCTTGTTTAATTGTAAATTCTTCCCCCAAAGGCAGTAAGGATAAAACCTGTTCCAAGTTTCTGTTCCTTTTACCTACAAAGTTATCCAGAGGACTCCACTCCAGAGGACCTTGGTTCTCACCCAAAGGCATGGAACAAGTTCATCAGGATTACAAAAATAACCTGACCTACTCATGGGGTATACAGCACTCCCAGTGTTTCATACACTACAAGTTGAAATATGTATGTATGTATGTATAATGTTTCAGGGGGCTACATGATAACCATGTATCATAGGATGTCAGATGTAGCTCAAAGGAGACATATGACAAATCACAACAAAGGGTCT
Source organism: Ramphastos sulfuratus (assembly GCA_013399055.1). Classification (NCBI taxonomy): domain Eukaryota; kingdom Metazoa; phylum Chordata; class Aves; order Piciformes; family Ramphastidae; genus Ramphastos; species Ramphastos sulfuratus. Next base: position 15,838 of record WBNM01005746.1, read on the forward strand.
GTGGGTAGCTTGCTCTGGAGGCATAAACTCTCAATTTGTGAGGACACAGATTATGTTTTCACATCTCTTCTTGTCATCAGAGTTTGATCTGTGACACATTATTTACCAATATAGACATATTGTTGTGTTTGCAAATTAACTCTAATACTTTCAGTACTCATGAGCAACATGTCAGAATGTTATCTGATAAAGATAGAATGGCAGGACCTAAATTAATCTTACACTTATTTCATGCCTGTTAAAATCAGATTCTTGTATTTAGAGTGGCTCAGCTGCCAGAAAAACAGATTCGAATCTGTGCAAAATTGTAGTTAAGGAAAATCTGACAGCAAAGAAACTGAAAAGCTGCAACTGCAAGCTTATGCTCTTAGTACTCATCTTCACAGGCACTTCCGATTCATGGACTGCAATGAGCTTCAGTCTCTTGGGAAGCCATATTCAAGATAGCAGCTGAAAACAGTGTGACAGCTTGAAGTCTACTTGGCTCTGTAAGATAGGTGACTGGCAAATTAATTCAATGGAAGTGAAAATTATGTAGTTAAACTTATAATTTTTTTTTTTTTTTTTTAGGTGCCCACTCTTGGGTATGATACTGCTGCAATCCTGAATCCTTGTAATGCAAATTAATGACATCAGTCCATTTCAACCTGTATTCACACTAACTCCTCTGCATTGTTTATTGTTAAATTAGATGAGGGTTAGGGTCCAGATCCCCACAGGTACTAAGGTGTCAGAAGCAGATGTTTAAACTATAATTTTAATCTAAGTCCAAAATTCAGATTTGACTTCTAAAGCACTTAATTTTAAACCTTAGCTGATGTAACATAGTCAGCTGAATTTTTTGCCTAGTCTGAACAGCTTTCCAGCCTACATTCATGTGCAGGTGCAACCCGTGAAGAGCTGTGTTGGAGCAGGTACCCACACTGTAGCCAGCAGAGGACTCTGTTGTAGCAGTTAGATATGCCTTGAAGAAAGATGCAGCCTGTGGAAAATCCATGCTGAAGTAGGCTCCTGATCATAACTGCAGCCTGTGGAGAGGAGTCCATGTTGGAGCACGTTTTCTGACAAGAACTGTAGCCTGTGGGAGTTCCATGCTGGATCAGTCTGTTCCTGAAGGACCATACCCTGTGGAAAAGGCTCATTCTGGAGCTGGTCACTAAGAACTGCAACACAAGGGAAGCATCCACACTGGAACTGTTTGTGGAGGATTGTGTCCTATGGGAAAGACCCTATTCTGGAGAAGGAGAAGGAGAAGGAGAAGGAGAAGGAGAAGGAGAAGGAGAAGGAGAAGGAGAAGGAGAAGGAGGAGGAGAAAGAGAAGGAAAAGGAGAGGGAGAAGGAGGAGGAGAAGGAGAAGGGGAGGAGGAAGAAGGAGTGGCAGAAACAAAGTATTATAGACTGTCTGGAACCTCCATTCCTCACCCCCCTTGCACTGCACAGCAGGAGGATGTAAAAAAGTCAGGAGAGAAGTTGAGCCTGAGAAGGACAGTGGAGGGAAGGTTTTTTACTTTTGTTTTTATTTGTCATTATCCGAATGTGTTATTATTTGGAAATAAATTTAATTAGTCTTCCTCAAATTAGATCTGTTTTGCTGAGGACTACAACTGCTGAGTGATCTTTCTCTCGTTATCTCAGCCCACAAGCTAAAAAAGCTTATTTTCTCCCTCTGTTCTGCTGATAAGGAGTGACAGAGTGGCTTGATGGGTACCTGGCTGCTGCCAAGGTTAACTTGTCACAATTCAGGTATATTCAGAAACCAGATAATTTTCCAGTTCAGTTCTTAGAAGAACTCAACCTCCACTGCCAAAGAAGCCAGTAAGACCTTGATGTATTTTAAATTATATAATCAAGGAGTGATTGAGAAGGGACCTTTTGAGACTGGCTATTTAATTTCTTCTGCTTAAAGTGAAGTCTGCTAGAACTGATTAATCAGGTCTGTGTCCAGACAGGTTTTGAATATTTCCAAGAGTAGAAATCTCACAACTTATTTGTGCAGTCTGTTGCAGTGTTTAAGCACCTCAAGGTATAATTTATTTTTTCTTACCTTTAAAGCAGAGCTCCCATGTCCAGTACTTCTTTGCTCCATAATTCCCTGATTTATCTTGCACTTGAAATGCTGGACTTGGACCTGGCATTCTGTGTGTCTAAATAGCAATCAGTAGAAGGAAAGAATGAACTTCCATGACCCTCTGGCAGTATTCTTTCTAATGCAGCCCAGGAGAACGTTGCCCTTCTCTGCCACAAAGGGATATTGCTGACTTATGTCTAACTCAGTGTCTGCTCTGACTGTCAGGTCCTTTTGTGCCTACCTGATTTCCAATAGCTAAGTCACTCTAAATGGCACTACTCTCTTCTGGTGATTCAACCTCCCTCCCACTTTTCTCTCATTTAAAGACTTCTTAAGGGTGTATTCTATCCCATCATCTGTGTCATCAATGAAGAGGTTAAACAGTATTGACCCTAGTATCAAACCCAAAGGCATACCGCTTTAGACTGGCCTCCAGATGAAGTTCATGCCACTTTTCCCATCAGGCACGAATGTATGCACCACATGGCAAACTGCACAAATCACAGGCAGATATTCAGAGCACAGGAAGCCCACAAACAGTACCAATGGCAAATCCCTCTCTGACTGAGCAGGATGAACATTAACTAGTGAGAATATAACATATACAAGGGAGTCTCCTCAGCAGTTCCTTGGACAGCCTACCCTGGATCCTCGTCTGCTCAATTGTTGGCACCTTGACATAGGAACCCTCATAGGAACCCTGAGGCCACAGCCATGCTCTAGCTGCTGGTACAAAAGTTCATCTATAGTTTAGTCCCTGCTAGAGTCACTGTCTGCCTCTATCAGCCACTAAAGGAAGAAAGGGTTTGATTTGTGGGGTGTTGTCTTTTTTTTATGAGCTACCTAATTGTCTAGTGAGCTGTGTCTCCAAGCACACTGCTTTAAATACTTTGTTACATTAAGTATTTTAAAATCAGGAATGTGGCCTCTAGATCCTTTGGTAGAATGAGTCTTAAATTTCAGATAATCAGTCTAGTGACTGAGAATGGAAACAACTGGTAAAGAAGACTTGTAAAGTGATCAGGAAAAAGTAGAAACAGTCTATTGACTGACGAGAAACTGTATGTTTGTAAGGAAAATGTTATTAAGAAAAGATAAGGGAAGCTGTTAGGATATTTAAAAATGTTTGGGGAATGAATGTGGTTAAAATTTTATATTGAACACTTTGTCTTTAAACACAGAACAAAATTTAAATTCTAAATAGAATGATAGAATCATAGAATGATTTAGGTTGGAAGGGACCTCAAGGATCATCTAGTTTCAACCCCCCACCATAGGCAGGGACACCTCCCACTGGCACAGGTCACTCAAGGCCTCGTCCAACCTGACCTTGAACACCTCCAGGCAGGGAGCAGCCACAACCTCCCTGGGCAACCTGTGCCAGTGTCTCACCACCCTCACTGTAAAGAACTTCTTCCTAACATCTAGTCTAAATCTCCCCTCTGCCAGTTTAAACCCATTACTTCTCATCTTGTCATTACAAGACTTCATAAATAGTTGTTTGTCAGTCTTCCTATAGACCCCTCATAGATAATGGAAGGCTACTACAAGGTCTCCTCAAAGCCTTCTCTTCTCCAGGCTGAAGAGCCCCAATTCTCATAGCCTGTCCTCATAGGAGAGCTGCTCCAGCCCTCTGATCATCTTTGTGGCCCTCCTCTGGACTTACTCCAAGAGTTTTTTGTCATAGTTTGTTGTTTAAGAGAGCAACAGACTGAGATTATTCTACTTTACTCTTTTTGAGGAAAGAGGGTAGTAAAATTATAACACTCTTGCTGAATTGGAGAGGAAAATACAGAAAAATTGTATTTAAAAATGTGCAGGAAAAGATTTGNGCAGGCACAGGATACGTGAGAATTCCCCCAAAACCTTCCCCCCAACCAAACCTAAACCACCAAAACCCAAGTGCTCATTTTCTCCCATCCCCTATTGTCTCACGATTAGGCCCAAGTGGGCCAAAATTCTCTGCAGTTGCAGCCTTGAAGACCACAGCCCATGGAGTAGTCTTGCATAATTACCTAGATAAGAATCCCCTGGAGTGCTGAAAAAGAAGGGAAAAAAGAGAATGAACTGACCTTGCTGCCTGCTTATCAACTGTTAGCAGGATTATGTGATTGAATAACAAAATTACGATATCCAGGGGTGACCAGTTCATCCCCTGGGACGGTCTCTACAGTTTTTTAGGAAATCTGGGATAACCTGAAACCCCTCAAACTATGGCACAGTTTGATGCCCTTCTTGTGTTGGAGGCTCCAGAACTGTACACAGTATTCCAGGTGGAAGTCTTCATTTTAGTCAAATGATAGTATAAAAAGGGTAGAAAACTGATTCTTTCATGACTAAGAGTGAACAAAATAATAAAAAGGAGAGTGAGTGAAATAAAAAGTTATTTTATATAATGTTCTTATTAAACTAAAAATCTTGGGTTTTATTGTTGCCGTTAGCATTATCTGAATCATAGACTCTGGAGAAAAAATACATTAAAATATCATATTGAAAATACAATTCAGCCAGGTAAACTTCTGAAGTATCACAATAACAGATAACATAACAAGAAAAACACCAGTAGAGCCTCTCAAGAGAAGGAACTTAACTGAATGGGCAGGAACAAAAGAAAAAAAAAAATCCCAAGGCTATTTGGTCATTTAAGAGCACTTGCTTGCTGACCAAGCCAGAATGTTTTAGGGTTTTGAAGAGCAAAGTGGTAGTCTGGGGAAAGATGAATGAAATTAAAGTAATCCTTTTTTTAAGCAACAGTGGCTAGTTAGGGCAGAAAATGTAAATAAAAGAAAAATATTAAGCTTGAGATTTAATGGCAATAGCTTTTATGTTGCAATAAAATCATTTATTTCAGCTCAGTGAGCAGAGTTTGCTCCAAGAAGAACAGAAAATGCATAGAGAATCTGGAGAAGGACTGCTAGTGTTTCATAGTTCTCTCTGGTGTTTAGGTAATTCTATTGTTAAAAGAAATAAAAAAAACATGCAGCCAGGGAGAGTCAGAAAAATTAATAAAAACCTCTAGTAAATAACCAAGATCCCAATAACTTCTTCAATCTGCAGAAGTGGCTTTTCTGAACTTTTTTTTTTTTTCCTCTCTCTTTTGTTACACTTATTTTTTAATAAGGTAGCTGAGGAAGAAGGAGCACAGTTGGATTCCCTCCAATTCTGTGATGGTATCTCTCCTTCAACTTTTTGCTCCTCTAATTAACTGAAAATATGCCCTTCAGTCACCTGTATTATTTGAAGTATTTATGTTAGACTGTGTTCATAGAAAGCAGGGAAAACTCTCAAAAGAACTGTGGAGGCATTGCTCGCTCTCTGTTAGGCAACAATACTGAAATTGCAGTTTCCTGACTGTTTTTAGCTCTTAAGAACTGGGAAAAAAGCCAGGTTAAAAAAAAAAAAAAAAGAAAAGGCAAGAAAAGAGAACATATATTTGTATGGGGAGAGTGGGGAATTTGGAAGTAGAGACAAAGCAAGTAAAATAGGGTGATCTTAGGTAAGGGAGGTGTAATCAGAAACAGAAAAAATGAGATCATCAAAGTTTGCTGTAATTCCAGGATCAGAGACTAAAAGGTAGTTCATAGTAGAGCTGAAATTTTAAAATTTACATATTTACATTTGAATATGTAAGTCAGATAATGCTTTGTTCCCTTTGGCTTGTCACTTCGCTCTTTTATCAGCTCCTTATTTGGTGGATGGCTTTTGCAGACTATATTAATATTCTCAGTAGACCTTGTGTCTTTGCAAAGCTGATGCTCAATATATGCCAAGAAGACTTGTGAAGAATAAAAATCATAGATGTTTATCCCCACCTTCCACCTTTTTCTATTGAGCTCAGAGGCTAAACAAAGCTAATCAAAGATGAATGTTCGACCCTAAGTACCAGGTAAAACCAAAGTAAATACTTTATGCTTCTTATTTGGGTAGATCTTTTGAATACACAAATATGCAGACTGAGTTGTTCACATCTAAAATTATAATGCCCTTTTTAGAATGATGAATTTCACTTCTGGGAATAAAAGTAGACTCCTATTTCATGAAAGGATGCATAGAAAGGAAAAAAATGTTTTTTGCAGAGAACAGCTCAAGTGAAAACAAATAACAAACTAGTGCTTCTTTAGGAGCTGGCAGGTCAGTCCCCAGGTATCCTTTTTGAGTCTGTGAAGTTCAACACCTGCAGGATACTAGAAACACCATTATTAGCATTACATAATATATACATTAATGTATAAGGGAGCTGCTGTGGACTTAGAGAGCTTTTATACATGTGCCATTGAATTTTCACTCATAGACATTCTGAGTCCTGTACTTACTACATTGCTTGCTGATTTTAGGACCTCTTTGTGATTTTTTCCTTCTTACTACTCTGTTGAAAATCAAACATTTTCTTGAACTTCACTCTGACTTTGGCCTCCACCCATGCACACTTCTTCTTAGGCCACACAGACAGTAGAAACAATAACAAAATACTGCTTCTCTAGAATGGGGCCAATTCCTATTTAGCTCTTCCTGAGCTTCATGCAATAGGTGACAGCCTTAGTTACCAAAATTCACACAGCTGTCTCTTTGTATTAAGTACACATCTGTTACCAAACTGATTGGGGGTCGCTATTTAATCTACTGACACCCAACAGAGTAAATAAGAGACATTTCTGTAGTCAGCTGTCGAGCTAAGGTCACAAAGTAAAAGCCAAAAGTCCAAAGAAACACTCTCAGTCATTTTGGACTCGTTGATAGATTTTTCTTTACTATATCACAGCCCCAGTAACTCAAATCAGAATGGTAATAATGCCTATCTGCAAAACTGAGGAGGTGAGGAGGGAGCAATGTGCCAGCTGCAGTATATTGCTGGCAGAATCTGAAACTCATGGCTTACAGAAATTCTAATTGGATACATGAACATGTACTAATGATGAGCCTACAGTCTGTAGAAGATAATAGTGATTGTATTTTGTCCAGGCAAATAATTTTTATGTCATTTCTCCAATAGATTTCTTTTGTATTTTGTTGGATAAACAGTAAATAGAAAAAAGGAGGAAATTCTGATAGACAACAAAAGATAGAAAATTATTCAAATCATTAACATGATACACTAAAGAATAGATGGTTGTAATGATTTTTTTAATATTGGCTCTGACATTCTGAAATGAGTAACAGCTACCACTGCAGCTGACAGCAGCTGACAACTGTGTGTGTAGTAATTTTTCAGGCTCTGTAGTGCCTACAACAGACAGCAATTTTGTGGGTGCTAGGGAACACACCAAGGAATTTAAAGCAGAACCTTTTTATTTTTCTTCCATAGCATTTCTGCTTATTATGACAGCCATAGCAACACAGTCAAAAGCTTGATCAGAGAATAGACAGCTGCATATTTATAAGGTCCATAGCTCTTGTTTCCCAGTGGATTTCATGTCATTTCAGTTAGAAAATTGCCTCCAGACAAATGCAATAATACATTGGAGAAATAATTTACTCTGTTTTCTTTCACCATGATGCAGCTGAACATGTAGGAGAGTGAGAAGGTAGCAGTCATGATGAAATGCTTGCTTTGGTAGCACTAGCTACTGATTATTTCATGATGAAGCAGTAAAATGACTTTACAGTAAAATGACTAACACAATTAGTGCATGCCATGACCTAAAAAGAGACCTTTCTTTCCTTTGAAGTTAATGAAAAAGGATTCACGTCTTATATATAATAAGATTTGAAAATTATAAACACAGTTCTGAAAACCAAATGAATTGCCCACATTTAGATTATCTAAAGTCATCAATGCAAGATCCAATAAAAATATTGCATTTCTGCAATGTAAGTTTGCTAAAACTTAGGGCAGATGCCTAGAATATTTTGGCATTTTTGAGGTACAATCTCTCATCATCCATCAGCAGATTGATGATCTATAATTATAATTTATTAATTTCAGAGTTACATGTAGCTGATCAAGAAGAAATGTCAGTCATGAGTTTTTGCCCTTTTCTAGTTTTCATGGATTTAGCCAATTGAATATGCTGATGAGTATTTGATACCATGCCAGTGTCATGCCAGCTTTAAAATGAAAGTGCTGGCCAGAGCAAAGCATCAGAGGGCTCGTAGTTCTGATTTAACATAAGTTTCCTGTTTCTGGTTGCTGCTTCTGGTTTCTGGTTTGGGGTGTTGGCCTTTTCAGTTGGGCTGGCTGTGAGCTTAGGATGTGTTTATGTCTGACTGTGTTCTGATGCTGCTTCTGCTTTTTCAACTCCTTATCTTGACCTAAGGCTTTTTGTGTTACATTCTCTCCCAGTCTTTGTGCAGAGGGTTTGCTTGTTAGAGCAGGCTTAGACCAGGACACTGGCAATTGGGAAGCTAAACAAATTTTAATAAATCTCTTTTCACTTACTCATACTTACAGTACAGAGAAGTATTCTGAGGACAGAAATATAAATGTGCTCTTAGGCGAAGGGATTAGCCTTCACTAATATATTAGAGAATTTACATTCTCTAGTTAAGGTTCTTTCTCTACATATTATATCTGGAGTAAAAGACTCCTTCTGCAACTCACTTGAAGTATTAAGTTATGTTCCTGATCTTAAACTGGAAAAAAAACAACAAGAAGAACATCAACAATATACTTTTCTCATTAGAGAGAGAGAGACTACCTTCCTGCTTTAGAGACATGAATTAAATAGTGTGATGTCTGTCTTTAAGGGTGAGTAATTATCAAATTTCCTTCAAAAGGAATAAATTCAGGAGAACATATGAGATCTTCTGATTAGTACTAATAAAAGATCTTCTCTTACTGTTGAACATCAAACCTTCAGTGGAAAAAAAAATAGAATCTTAGAATGCCAGTAGACGTAACTTTAATTCAGTGGTAAGTATACTCACTCAAGAGTAACAGAAGTGTAATAGAATTTTTCTGTTACCTCCAAGAATTCCTAAAAACTGAACTTCAAATAATCTTTGGATAAAAATAAATTAAGTGAAATGAGATAAAATCTTGAAAAAATGAAGTTGAGATATCATTTATTCATGTATTTTAATTTCTACCTGCTGATGGCTTCATAACTCCTGCAACGTGATGTTCATACACAAGTAATTAAAAAAGATGTCCTAACTGAGAACAACTGAAAGATTTGATATTATGTTTTTCTAATAGTTGAGGGAGGAATTCAGGTATTCTGCTTACTGGATAAATGTCTACTTCGATGCCTATAACATCAAAAATTGTATGGAAAAAAAAAAACAAACCAGAATCTGTGTGTCACTCGAGAAACAATTTAGGTTCCATTCTTTTTAGCTTCTATTGTTTTCATGCAGAGATAATTCTGAGGAAACGTAAGAGAGCAGAATGTATTACACTGGAGAATTTTAAGTAGATGTTCCTTTGGGCTTCAATATTTCAAATACAACTGTTTCAAACACTTAGTCCAAAAACTATAGCTTAAAATGACATCAGCTTTACAATTACAAGCTGTTCTTCACCAGTTTGAGCCTACCAGAAAAAGGATGATCTAAATTCCTGGATTAAAATTTTACTCATTATACTACTGACATTAAAATTCAGAAAGTATCTTTGAAAAGTCATTACATTCAAATGCAGACCAATTAGCCAGACCTTGGTCTCTGAGTTTTGGGCATAAAAATCTCCCACTGTCTCCATGTCTTTTGGAGTTCCATTTGCGTAGGGACTAAAGGACTTAGACTATTGTTTTTGCTGTGAGATATTTGTAGCTCCCAAAAGCAAATTCTGTGGTGAGAATACTTAAAGACACAAACTTACTGCTTGATATTAAAGTGCTATTTACTCTGAAAAAAATGATCAGGATAAATACTGTCAAACTATTCTTCTGTACCTACCTTTAGAAGAACACAATAAGAAAGAAGTGAAAAATCTGTTTAAAATAGTCTTCTCTGAGGACATTGACAGTCTTACTGGGTAATGCATAGGCAAGTAGCATCAAACCACAGTAACCTCAAAGTTTCTTTTTTATTCCCTGTGCTTTGTAGTGTAGATGGCAAGAACTTCCATTTTATACATAGTTTGTATCTTTATAAAGTGATTCTAAAAAGTTGAAAGCATTGGGAAGTTACTCAGAAATGGCAGATATGTTTTTCAAGGTGGCTTTATATCGGAAAATTCTGTAATGTGTAGGGAAAGGTACAGAACACTGGGAAAATTAGTTTGCTTCTATCATCAAGCAGTAATTCTGTTTCTGTATACTGTTCAGCACTTCAGTGGACTAGAAAGGCAGTGTCATAACCCTGTCAAATATGTGCATTTATTGCTATAAACAAAGAATAAAGGAATGGAAAAGCTGATTCATTCTTCTTCTCAGGTACATTCAGGTATTAATTTAATTGCATTACTTAAGCATTTATCAAGCAGTGCCAAAGCTCTCAGTCTTCAAAAACACAACTTCTGAGAGGTGATAGATGGGGGACTTTTCATATGAAGAGTGCTTAATAAGTGCTTAATATGTCAGCGAAATCTCATTTCCCCAACTGCTGCCATTGCCTAATAGTTTGTAGTATTCCTCTACATATCACACCAATAAAAACCCCTGCAAATATGAAATAACAGCTTCAGCACATTAGAATATAACTTTTTTGTTAGGTTATGATCTCTTCCAGCCTTCTAAAATTTTCCATAATGGGCAAGTTACAGCCATTTCAGTTCACGACCTTGCCAAGGCCTTTTTCTTTCTTCAGACAGTGTCTTTCAATGGAGAACTGAGCAAAACTTTCAGCTTAAAATTCACAACTATATAATTTAATGAGAAGACAGCCTGCAAAAAGAGGAAGAAATTTCCTAATTACGTGAATACAGATCTGGGGAGTAGTTTTCTTTTCCTATTAATAATGTTTTCAGATTTGAAAATAACCTCACTATTTTTGGTAACTGTAATGGCAGGTATTGTGGTGTGAGAATTTATTTTTCAAGATTTATATATTGTTTATTAATTTTAATATTCAGGAGTCTCGCTACTGACCCGTATTTTTAATAATAGGTTCTTTGCAATTGTCATGGAAAGTATTACACAGATGAGAACAAGGAATCTAGAGCACTTAAGAAATGACTACTAAAATACAAACATTAAACCATTAGAACTGGGAAAGAGGCTCTTGCAGTCAATTATACCACTTGCTCAGTAGAGGGAATCAAGAAACTCCTTTCTGCTTAAGGCAGAAGGCACCTGGATTCACTTAGAGTTTTACAGAGTTTTGCAAAGAGGCTTCTGACTATTTACTCATAAAATTAATATCTCTGGATTCCCGGGGCTAGCTACAGTTCCCAGACAGCACCCAAACACTTGCAGGGAATTCTGTTGGTGTCTTGTCAGCCATTGAGGCTTCTCGTTCTTCCCAGGCTCTAACAGGGTACTGGAAGAGAGGCAGATGATCTCTGACCTGATCCTGGTTCCTCTTGGACTCCAGAGTCACCACAGAGCTTTGCAGAGATGCAGGCAAGATGTCTTGCAGATGTGTAGTCTTGGCACAATGTCATGCTGGCTAAGTGAGCCTATTGCTTGAAGGCACTCAATGCCTATTCCTGGTAAACTTGAGGCACGGTAGTTTCCAAGCAGACAAACCCAAAGTATTAGGGCTTGTTACTGTGTATCAGGTAAAGCATAGCAGGATGCAATGGCAATGAAGTAGAAGCACAATAATGTAGAGCAATGGCAGAGCACATTAAGGCAGATGCACATTAAGGCAACGCACATCTCTTGCTCATCTCTTTTTACCAGTGTAGCCTGAGACTAATGGGTCTTTGGCCACAGATTAGCCAATCAGAATGGCATTTTGCCAAACTTGACCATATTAGGTAAAGTCAGGGCTTAATTTACCTTTTTAGGGCAGAACACAAACGAGTGTATAAACACATGAGGGTACCCTGTTTAAAAGTTGGAAGGGACATGGAGGCACCAAGCCCCTTTGTCCTGTTTTTTCACGGTTGCTTTCCCCAACAGCAGAAGGAGGGAGAGCAAGCCAGGACATGTTTAGGCCTAATTTGGCCTTTCACAACAGTAACACTCATGATAGTTTGCCACAGTTCATTGTAGGCTTGCTGAATTAGTGTAGAGGGCTTTAAACTAAAGTTGTCAGAGGAGGGGATCCTCAGTCCATCTCACTTCTACCACTTTGACCCCAGTGCCAATAACAAATGCCTGAAGATGCTGAGAGACTGGAACTGTTAGAGTGGCTCCACAAAGGTGATCAGAGGGCTGGAGCATCAGAGGGCTGGAGCAGCTGAAGACAGGCTGAGGGAGTTGGGGTTGTTCAGTTGGAGAAGGTTCTGGGGAGACCTTAAAGCAGCCGAGCAGCCTTCGAGAATTGGTAGGGGGCCTACAGCATAGCCGAAGAGGGATTTTTCACAAAGGCGCAGTGATAGGACAAGGAGTAATGGTCTCAATCTGGAATAAATTAGATTTATATTATATATTAGAAAGAAATTCTTCCCCATAAGGGTGGTGAGGCTCTGAAACAGGCTTCCCAGAGAAATTGTGGAGACTCCAACCCTGGAGGTGCTCAAAACCAGGCTGGATGGTTGTCAAGGTTCGGAGGATGGAGATTAACAATATCTTTGCCCAGGGGAGCGAGATTTGTTCTTATATATTTCTGAGTTGTCAAATTAAGGTACAAGTGAGACTATATATCACCAGGAAACTATTTATTAAAGGATAAAGTTGAACAAAACAGAGCAAGAGAGAGGAGGGGAGAGAGAGGGAGAGGGAACAACAGAGAAAAGAGAGGGAAGGAAAGAAGCAGGGATTATATTACCATCAGCCAGAGATGGCGGGGGGTGGGAGGGGAAAGAGAGATGGGGTTTCCAAGTCATTCTCAGTGTGTGCATGTGGCCCTGGAAAGTTTTTCTTTTGAGTTCTTCTTCAGGAGTTCTTCCTCTGGACTTCTTCTTTCTAAGTAGGCATCTCTCAGGTGTTTTTATACAGTTTTTAGTCACAGTCTTAGATAAGTGCCTAGGTGCAGCCCCCCAGGGAATCTTCCTGTGCATTCTCATGCATTTGCAGGGGTCCTGCTACACCAGGGAGGACCTCTGCCTCCCTCCTACACTGCTTACCTGTCCATACACCAAATAACATTTGGGGGAGCTAGTCAAGCCAGGTGGCAAGTCTATTGCATATTCCAGAAGCCTTTTGCACTATCCTTTCTCTCCAGGGTAGCTGATGTGTCTTCATACACATCCTGGGCATTCAGGCTAGGCACTTGAACAGCTGAGGTCTGGAGAAGGCAGCAAAGGTGATCTGTATCGCTTTTGATTTACATGAACAAGTGAGACACGATTTAGACTCTCACAATAGTGCCTTGAGCAGCTTAGTTTACTAGTAGATCTCCCTGCCCACGATAGGGAGATAGGATATAGATGATCTTTAAGGTCCCTTCCAAGTCCAACCATTTATGGTTCTATGATTACTTGTCAAAAATTTTATGGTTTTAAAAGAAAAATCTTTGTTATTTGGTAGAATGTTATTTTTTTTAGTTTCCTCTAATGAATGACCTTCAACAAAACAACTGCAGACTGTCTACACAGCAAGATCTATCCATATATAAGACTATTCTGTTCTGCACATCATCCAACTTGTATAGGAGTACTGTCTTGAGAGCTTTCATTTAACGTGCTTATACAAAATGATCATGTGAAGATCAGCTTCATGGGAAAAACTTCAGTGTATTTGTAACCTTATATTGTCTGGTTTTAAATTTTTTTTTTGATCAAAACTCTTAGTCAAAGACACCTTGATGATAGCTTTAATTATTAGGAAAATGAAAGTGTGCTTCTTTGGTGTATATACCAAGAATATTCACACAGTCCTGCCTCTGTTGATACAGAATAAACTGAACTAGATAAGACAGTTTCTTTTCTCCATATCTAAGCTTCTGGTTTTTGACATGTCCTTACAATATTAGTTTTCTCCTTAGAATCAAGCTAAAAAACTAGAAATGCTTTTCTCACGATCTTGAATTATTTTCTATGGTTTTACATATTTTTTGGAGTGGAGGGGTGTGGTGTTTATTAACTGCGTTACTTGTCTAAATAACCCAAATAACACCCGTATTTAAAATTAATTTTACCTAGCACAGGGAAATTTAAATATTCCCTCAGCACTTTTACATATAGGCACAAATACACACAATATAGTGAGGAAAATAGCTGGTAAACAAAAAAACAGGTTGCTTGGATAATATGTGGATGGTGGTTTAAGTTTCTGAATTATTTGATTGAGACCTCTTTCTAATTACCACTACTTACATTTCAAAGATTGCACTGTTGAAACTCAGATTGGTGAGATTTTAGTGAGATGAGTTTGTCACTGAGATACCTCTTTCTACAACAGGAAATGGCACACTTCCTATTTATTAATTTTCTGATCTACAAACCATCTTCTCTTGAGATTCACCAAAATATTGGTCCTTTAAAATTTTGTGTTACTCTTTTAGCTGCCTTGAAAAGATTCATTATCTAGACTAGGTGTATAGGTGCAGTCCTACCTATGCAAAAGTAGTGCAAAGCCAGCTAATCTCAGTGAAGTATTTTCTTGGACCTTTTGAAGTTAATGGGAGTTAATGGGAGCTTTGCCAGGATTTCATTGTAACTGGAAGGATATTTCCTGTCTCTCTTAGGGAGGTGATTGTCCCCTTGTGCTCTGCTCTGGTAAGGCCACACCTTGAGTATTGTGTCCAGTTTTGGGAACCTTGTTACAAGAGGGATGTCAAGGTGCTGGAGCGAGTGCAGAGGAGGGCAATGAAGCTAGTGAAGGACCTGGAGAATAAATCTTATGACAAGAGACTGAGGGAGCTGGGGCTGTTTAGTCTGAAAAAGAGGAGACTGAGGGGAGACCTTGTCACTGTTTACAGCTACCTGAAAGGGCATTGTAGAGAGGTTGATGCTGGTCTCTTCTCACAGTTAAATAGTGATAGAACAAGAAGGAATGGCCTCAAGCCGTGACTGGGTCAGTTTAGGCTAGATATTAGTACATTTTTTTTCATAGAAAAAAGTATTGGAATAGGCTGCCCAGGGAGGTAGTTGAGTCATGAATCCTGGATGTGTTTAAAAGTTGTTTGGATGTGGTGTTTGAGGATATGGTTTAGGGGTGAACCTTGTAGGTTTATTGGTTGGACTCGGTGATTCTGAGGTTCTTTTCCAACCTCAATGTTTCTCTGATTCTGTGTGATTCTGTGTTGTAATGATTTTCACTTTCATCACAGAAATCTAATAAACAAAGTGGAACTAATTTTCTTGATGAAGAACTATTGTTTTGATGTAAGGAGTTTTGTCTAAAATGTATTTCTGCAGCTAAGGAATTCTATGTTCTTTATTCAGATGTTAACTTCTTTGAAATACATCAATAAAATTTGCTTTTCACCAAGAGCTTTAATGACTAAGGATTAATTCAGTTAAAAGCCTCTACAAAACCAGTTTTCTGAGCCATCACCAATGAGGTCTTGTTATACAAAGGGATGTTCAGGGTGTGCATGATTTCCTTCAGTGGGTTAATTATTATGCCAGTTGGTAAAAGCTTAGCATTATTTATATCAATTGGTAAATTTTATCATTATATCATCATCATATGAATGTTCATATCATCAAAAATCAAACAGTCAGACAATGAAATTATATCATCAGTCCTATGTAATTAATTGCTAAATCCATCTTTGGCCATAGTGAAAGTATGAAAAACATAAGGAATGGCGACATTTTCCATCTGGCAATGGAAAAGCTGAAATGATCATTGAAAGCATAGAGAATTAACATTTTGTAATGGAAAGCCATTTCTATTATTCTATTAACTAAGTAAGACATCGTGAAAAGCTCTGGTTTAGTTGCAGAGAGAGAAGTCATTTTCAAAAACCGAGGCAACAAAAGCAATAAAAGCAATAATTTAATCACTGGTGTTCTTTTACTTTTGAATCAGCCACAGGTTGTTGCGTATAATTTTATGTCAGTTTTAAACACCATGCAGAAGGAAAATTTGAGGAAAGACTGAATGTACCAGATTGCAGTGTAGATGCTTAAAGTGATATTTATTCAAATATGCTGCTTGTAGCTCAGCATGGTGCTGAACCATTTACGTGTAATTTAGAAAAATCCAGGTTACATCTTTACCTTACCCAACAGCCTCATTTGTCCAAGAATGGGGTCCTAAACACATCTAGTAGTTAAATAATTTTATTTTGTCTAGAATAATAGTGTCAGTGGGTTAATTANGCTTCAGAAAACAAATATACTAAAATGACACTTCTTGCTGAAGTCAAATTCATGTACATCTTCTACTGGCACCTGTCCTGTTGAAGAAGCTGGTTTTAACAACTTGTCATTCTTGGGGAAATGCAGGTATATGAGTCAACTGAATGACAGAAAAATAACATATGCTCAGTGGATATCTAGTCTCTTTATTCTGTTCTATTCTACTCATTAGTTTTAAATTAATTATTTTAAATCAAAGCAACTAATTTTGTTGTTTGTACATCAGACTAACACCTGTTTCCTCACATGCAAAGACAGAAGACCAAATTCTATGCTGACCTTGTATGCACTAATGTATTTCTAGAATTTGTTATGTGTTCTCTGCTATAGTATTTTAGTTTCAAAGAACAGCAGCATAGTATTTGTTCCAACAAGCAAGCCCCCCATCCCCACAAATATTGGGAGGGAAAGTAAAAAAAAAAAAAAAAAACCCAAAAAAACACCCTGGGTTGAGATAAAGAGTTTAATAGAAATGTATAATTTTAATTTATAAAATGTACAAGTTTAATAGATATGTACAATTACCATCCCTGGAGGTGTTCAAGGTAGGTTTGGACGTGGCACTTGGTGCCGTGGTCTAGTCTCGAGGTCTGTGGTGATGGGTTGGACTTGATGATCTTTGAGGTCTCTTCCAACCTTGCTTATACTGTGATACTGTGATACTGTAGCAATTTTGCAGAAAATCAGAGCAAAAGCATACCAGCAGCAGAAGCCAGCCACACCCAAACCCACAAACACCCAAACCCACAGCCAGCCCAGCTGCAAAGGCCAAGCCCCATGGCACTTTGCTCCAGCAGACACTTCAGTTTTAAAGTTGGCATGATGTCATTCAGGAGAAGAAGATTAGGATTACTGGTATATCATCTGTCTACCTTTGGCATAGAAGCTTCAGTAATATTTGTTTGCCATTAAATATGTATTGTTTAAGTAAGAAATTGGATTGGAATAGGAGAGGCATAAAGCACTGATGTGCTTTATGTGGAATTCTTGGTTCAGATTTGCATATCCTACTAGTATTATCTGATTCCCTGGACCAAGTGTCCTCAGTGCATTTGTAGTTCAAAGCTATCCATATTCACCTTTATGGGCCCATTAGGTGTTAGGACATACAGCACGCATCATAATAAGAGTTTATACCTAAGTTTGCTCTCAAAAGGATCTAGTCTACAGAGATTAAAAGCATCCAGAAAAAGGGAAATTAAGTAAAGGGAAATGATATGTGAGTTTCAATTTAAAAATCACACTCTGAAACAAAATGCTGGTGCAGACATAACCATTAGTAAGTGATTTACATAAACACATATGAGCACATATTTTTCATATATTCTTTATTATATGAGAGGGAGAGAGCAGGGAATTGCTCCGATAGGAACACGTAAAAGACTAACAAATCAGGCTACTTTCAAACATGAAACCACACTTTACTGCATTCACTAACAATGTATTCCATGTAAATTCTCCATTCATACAAAATACTTATCACCATCATGACACATACAAAACCAGCATAATGCAAGTTTTGAAAGCTAATTGATTTTATAAGTTAAAAAATACAACAAAATGAACTTTCCTGCAAAAATGTTGGAAGCACTGGAAATTACCAAATATGTTTATCTACATTTCAGTACTCTGCCTGAAAATGAAAGAAGCATTATACCTAAAAGATATGAGTCTACTTGATTACCTGCCTCTATTTTTTTTTTCAGATTTGAATCCTATCACCTATAAAGCTCATACAAATGTGTATTTTTTTTTTTGAGGAGTTTTAGGATTAGATGTTATAGATGTGCATTAAAGTGTTCTTGGGAATTAGTTATAATAAGAATATATATACAAATTGTTACAATTGATAATCACAATGAAATTAATTTAATTTCCCAAAAGAGAGACTTAATTTGCTGTGTCTGCAGATTTTTTACTATATCAGTACTAAAAAATAATATATATATATATAAATATAAAAAATATTTAAAACTCAGCTAGCTACATATTATGATCTGCTGATAGTATAACTCATAATAATTTTTCAAACAAGTATTTTTTAAGAATTTTGACTTCGGGTTATTGTAATTTAAATTTGTCTTTTGTAAATTTGAGTGTACATGCCCTTTAAAATTTTTTTTTCCAAATAATAATGAAAAAGTCAAATAGTATTATAGATGCATTCCTTCTTTATTTAACAGAAGGAAGACATTATTTTAAATTTTTTATTGCCTGTGGTGTTGCCATGGCCCATATTAAGAAGAGGTTAGTATACTTAAAATAAGAAACAAACCTACAATTCCCTTTTATTACTAAAAGCATTAATCTGGAAGATAAATAATATCTGGTAGATGCATTTCAGATTCTTCATAATTTTGCTGATTTTCTTTGTTGTGCTTTTTTTTTAAATCTTAAAAGAAATTGCAGGTGTGTTCTATCAAGAACTGGAAACTTCCAAGTGTCCAGTAGAAGTTGGAAAAACACAAGAAATATCCTGCTGGGTCAAACCAATGCTACTCCAATGCTACTTTAGACCAGACTCAAGCCTCTGACAGTGGTGCTAAGATACATTACAAAACTTGATCACTTTCAGCCCTCTATTTTCATCAAGCTCCCAGTGCAGCTTTTGTATTATGACTCTGATTAATCTTTTAATCTTTTCATGGAATTGTCCATGAATTTGTATGACTTTTATTTATTTGTTTGTTTATTCATTTATTATTAAATTCTGATACTATCTGCTTCCATAGTATCCTCTAGAAGCAAGCTACAGAAGTTAATTTCCTAATGTGTTAATTAGTCTGCCATATTTCTCAGGCCTTTCTCTAACTATTCTATGTTCTTATTAGAATGTGGAGACCAGAACTGGAAAATATAGGGAGATTATTTTGATTCAATAAAACTTTGACGTGTTCAGACAGTGAGTAATACATCATATTTGTGAGGAAAGCCTCAAAAATGCAGAGATTCTTCAAGTGCCTGTAGCTTCGGAGCTGTGTTACTTCTATGTTCAGTATCTTGTAGGCATAGTATAATTTTCTTTATATTTTCATTCATACAAATTGAAGCTCATCTTTTAGTTCATTCAGTTTTGTGATGTTCTTGAGAAGTTCTTTACCATCAGCATGACATTTGACAGTACAGTGCTTAGTATTATCTGCAGAGTTGAGTTGCTTACTCCCTTTTTCAGATCATTAATGACCACAATTTCAATGTTTCATCATGTTTGATTACTCTCCTTTCAAGACCAGGTTACGTAAATGGTAGCTGTCATGCTGCCAGGTGGAATTTGAATTGGGTGACTTCCAGAAGTCCTCTTCAGATAACTCTTCTCTTGTGAATACAGGCAGGCCCAGCATTAATTAACTGCATCTAAATAGTGTGATACTTATTATTTGTGGAGGATAGCATTATATTCTAGCAATTCTAGTAATTATTCAGTTTTAGCAATACTATTGTAAGACAGATATTTCCTTCTAATACTGCAATTTATTTTCTTAAAGGTCAATTTCAAGATTCTTCTTCCTTTTCAAGTTCCCAGCAACCTGTAGCAGGAAAAAAAACTCCAAACAACAACAGTATCGACATATAACACTGATATCAAATAAAGAGTTACTGTGCAAAGATCTCTAATTTGGTATACACCATGTAACATAAAAGAAATTCTTAATAATCCATAGCTAAATACTTCCATTGTTTGGTTTGTTTGGTTGGTTTTGTCTTTTCCAATCATTAACAAGTGCAGAAAAATCAACCAGGCTTTCATTCTAGTGCTGTCATTCAAACTTTTAAGCCAAAGGTTTGTTGCAGATTTGATCGATGCTGACACAATTCTTTTATTCTTATATATTTACTGCTTTTTCAGAAGGCAACTGAAATAATTTTAAGACAACAAGGACTAGAGTCCTCTATTATCTGTCTGTGAAATATAAACCATAGGTATCAGTCACAAACTGAAGAACAAGACCAAGTGTCCTTCACAACGTTGTCTTTATCAATAAAGTGTTTTGCCTATAAATACGACAAATCTGTTCTGAGAGAGAAATAATTTCTACTAATACACAAAAATTACTCTTCTTTCATCAGAAGATAACCTGTGCACATATTAATGAAAGCTGATAGAGTGGCTATTAGATATAGTGAGTGATTAATGTACAGGTATGTGATAATTTGCTTCATTTTGCAAAGTGATGGTCTCAATGGCTTAAAGAGCAGAAGAGGATACACAATGTTTTCTCAAGGAAACCATTTCAAAAGTGAGTCTGTACAGTATGTTAGAGAATGCAGAACTTTAAGGAAAACAGGACAAGAATTCCAGGATCAGGTTTATCTCATCTGAATTTCTCCCTGTGTTGACTCATGGAGCTAGTATCAGTTAAGTAATAAGGCTAATATTGAAAGCCTGTAGTAGTATGTCTCTAAGTAGTTGATAGGAACACAGCTTCTGTCAGATAAAGCACAGTTAAGGTATGAAAAAAAGCCATGCATGTGAATGGTAAACAGCAGAACTAGATATTTTACAAGAATATTTGCATATTGATTCGCTATACCCATCAACAAGGAACACCTTGAAGTAGCCCACCAAGAGATAAAGAATAAATAACCCAAAAGATGTTCTGCCTCGTGAAGCTTATCCATCCTCTGTAAGCCTAACATGAAGCAGTATGAATCTAACTTTGGGGATATGTGGCTGTGGAGGACCTCCAGGGGAGCCTGAGACCAAACATGCAGCTAGAGATACCATGCTCAGCTCCTGGCACCTCCCAGACCCTGAAGCTTAAAACACCTATGAGCAAGAAAAGCAGAAGCAGATAGACGTCTTGCTGTAACTTTGTAGTATCTTTTGCATTATTAATCACTCTTTCACAGAGACAATACATTTCAGAACTCGTTGACACAGATACATTTGCTGAGTCAATATATTTAGTTCATCCTGACATAAACTGTTACTCCCTCAAAAGTGGTATTTTAAAAAGTGTTTTGTATATAGAGATAGATAGATTTATAACCATATAGACATGTAAATATGCACACACATGCATACAGGGAGATATCTGAATTACCTAAGATAAGATTTTTCATAGATTATTTTTTAAATTGTTCTAAACATTCACTCTAACTCCTGAAAAAAATGCCTAAATATTGAGAACTGAGGTTCCCATATCTTCAAATGTACATATGCTTATCTTAAATACCCAAATGCATTCAAGATTTTGATTTCAGTTACTGATGTACTAGAATCTTACAACTTTTACCATTCTTAATTAAAACAGAAGGTTGTTTTGTGGTTGGATTTTTTTTTAAATTATTTGTAGCAATCTCTTTGCCATAACTATATTGCAATGCTAGAAAACTAACAGACAATAAAAGTACTGCATCAGTGCTAACAGCCTGGTTCTGCTCTGCTCTGCTAACTCAAAACTTTAATATATACTAGCAATAAAAAGAGACAAATTTGTACAAATAATTCAGTCCACTTTTAATTTAAAACTGACATAATTGTAAGTTCAATTTTATTACTTTTTGTATTTTGGCACACTCTTTAACACCCTTGTGCTAAGCACACAGCAGGTTTAACATTGCATTGCTTTTGGAAGCCTATCAAAACAAAGTTTCAACTTAGATTTTTATTAAAGTAATTTAACAAATTGTAGCAGTTCAGGGAAAACATTTGGAATTGTAATTTAATATTATTAAGCAACATATGTATTAAAGTCTGGCTTAGTGTCACCCTAAAAGCAATGACTGTTTTGCTCCAAGAGCACTGAAACTTATGAAATCTGGCATTCTGTGTCCCTACATCTCTCCTGACTGCAGTAAACTTGCCTTGCTGAACACAGATATTATAATATTCATCCTCATGGTAGTTTAAGTTTCCTTAGCTTTTTCTTGGGCTGCGTTTTACAGTCCATAAACATCTGGTCAAGCATCATTACAGTTCTTTGGCTATTATAATTCAATCACATGCTCTATGATCCACTGAGACACGCAAGGACCAACAGTTCTGTTTGAACTCTGAAAAAAATTACACATTGAAAAATAACCTCACAGATTGCAGTGAAGTAGAACTTCTGTAACTACAAAACAAGATTTTTTTCCAGTTTCACAGTTGCATGAAAGGTAGCATACAATGTTCTTTACAGAATGCATAGGCACCTTAGTTTTCAGGTCATGTTAGCATGACAGGTCTCATAGAGTAACTGCTTTTCCTAGCAATTGTCCTGGCTTAAGACAGTCTGCTCTAACAAGACTAACCCCCATAAGCAGGAGAGGTAAGAACCCAAAATCTCTCTGGATTGAGATAAGGAGAGTTTCAGAAGATTAACATTGAAACTAAACAGTTTTATTTCAATGAGGATGCTTAAAAGTTTGCATACCTTTGTAAAAGTGCTATTGCTGCACAAAGAAGTCATTAAGTAGGTTATTTTACACTGAAAAAATACCAATTCTATATTCTCTTGTGCAATTTCATACTCTCTATAGGCTTTCAAGTTTATACACAAAAGTGGTAAAAATGAATGCAAAAGAATTCTATCAAACTTGATGAAAACTGCTTATTTTTGGAGTATTAATTCAACTACAAAAACATTTACATTTTTTTCTAAGGTGATTTTTTAAAATATTTATCTTGGTAGTCTATATCAATATGAATACATATGCATTTAATATATTTTAAATAATTATCAAAACCAAGATATTTTTAGCTGGTGACTCATCATGTAGCAGTGCTTTTGAAACCTTTGAGCTGCTACCAATGTCATGCAGCGAGACCATCTCTATTAGCCCTCTCTCAAATAAACAGAGTTTAAGACAGGGTCTTAATGTAATCTTATCCTGAATTTGCTGAAGTCACCACCGGAATTCTCTTTTGAATTTTCAGCTATATCACAGATGAAGTTATAACTTATCCTATGCAGCCCTGGAATTCAGTACTTTTTTTTATCAAAATAACTGATGCAACTATAAAGCTGCTGGAGACACTGAGAAAAAAAGTTTTGTCTCTCCTTCAGACGTATAAATGTACAATACCAGAGAATAATATTTGCAAAACTATACTGAGACAACAAACTAAAATATGAATGATACAACCAAAAAGGAGAATAACAAAGGAGAAGACAAGAAATGTGAGTGAAATATTTGTGAGTCTAGGTTAAGAAAACTGAAAAATTGCAAATTTCATACACTATCAATTAATGCAGACATTATGGGAGGAAAAGTAATAATTTTAATTAATCCTTCTGATATATTATAAACCATCACAAAACAGATAAAATTATGAATCTAAGATAAGTCTAAGTATATGTGATATAAACTGCTGTGGACCTTAATCTTGTGTTGAAATAGAGCAATGTGCTGTTACTGCTTCCTGGCTTATTGCAGCAGAAAACAACAGAGAATAATGAAAACAGGCAGGGACCTGTGACAATGTTCTAAAGGAAACTAAGACTTTTCACTGGAGTATACCAGCTTGTTTGCTATAGCACTTGCTAACTGATTAGTGATTTATGGCACTGCTGATCATTAGTCTAGTTTTACAGCATACTTTAATAATAGCATGCTGCCGTGTTTCTATGGTATGTTTTAGCCTAGGACAATTCATCCTATACTTGTTTGCATGAGTGCTGTCATAATTGATAATTATACAGGAAATGAAGACAGAAGGTGGGAATTTAATTTAAAGAGGTGTATGTTCAGGCAGCACATGGACACAGAAAAGAATGATAAGCATTAGCTCTGTGCTGAAAGCAGTTAGTTTTCAGCTGTTAAACTAAGTGAGGTTGAGTCCACCTGGATATCCTGGTTTCTTTATACGTTCTGTTACAGGTAGCACACAGTAATGAGGCAGGAAGAAAGCTGTAATGGGAAAAGTGTTAACCCTTGGTATACCACCCTATATCCTGCTTGTTTTCTTACAGAAATGTAGTTTAAAGCAATTAACTTACTTCACATGGATATTATATAATATTGATTTATTTGGCAGCATGTACAAGTACTATTTGTTAGTACAACTGCAGTAAAATGTGCATATGAGGTGCAAAACCAATGATGGGTTAGACAATATTTTGTAATATGGAGATATTTAATTGATTATCAGTCAGGAATCTGAAAAGTTATTTAAAATATCAGATCTTCATCTTTCCCTCAGATCAGTTTGGCTGTTTGGATAACAAGTCATATCCTTTAAAAAAATGGGAGTTCTTACCTTAATTCCTGGCGAATAAATACATAGCTGTAATCTACTTCTTCCAATATGTATTTATTCTGGCTAAGATGGAGTTAATTTTCCCCATGGCATTTCTCATAGTGCTGTGCTTTGTATTGGTAGCTAGAAAAGGCATGGATAATATGCCAGTGTTTTGGCTGCTGCTGAACAGGGCTGGCACAGCATCAAGGTTCTTTCTCCAACATTCTCCCATCTCACCCAGCAGGCTGAGATGGGCAAGATCTTTCCATGTGTCATAGCCAAGACAGCTGACCTAAACTGATCAAATAGATAGTCCATATCATATGATGTCTACTCAGAAATAAAAGCTACGAAAAAGGAAAAAGAGGGTGTGGCATTTGTTACTGAGACTCATTGTTTTTCTTTATCATCTTCTGGAGCAACGGCCACACATACTGAAGCCCTATTTCCTGGGCTTCCTGTTGATGGGAAACAGAGAATAAATATTTTATTTTCCTTTACTTACACAAATCTTTACTTTTACCTTATGAAATCACTTTTATCTCAACACCCAAGCTCTTTTCATCATGCTTCCTCCTTCCCTCTTGTCCTGAAGAGTGCTAGAGTAGCTTTGTGGACACCTGGTGACCAGTGAAGGTCAACTCACTGCACAATACAACTTTGAGGCTCTGAGCAACTTGATATAGTGGATGATGTCCCAGTTCACTGCAGGGGGATTGGACTAGATGATATTTGGAGGTCCATTCCAACTCAAACCATTCTATGATTGTAAGTCAACGATGGCACAGAGATACATTGATTGGTGGAAAGATCAAATAAACTGGTCACAAGCAGGGATAGAGAACTTGCTAGAAAGAACTTAGGGAACTTATAAACAGTAACACCTTTCAGCAAATTATAGTAATTATTTTCATACTAATGGTAAGTGTGAAAAAGTTGTGTAAAATATAGAACATTATGGAACAAGATGTTCTTTCTCTTCTAACTGGCAAAATGGGCAGATGTCACCAAAAAAGAGAGATGGATTTTAAATGTATTTAAAGAAAAAAAAAAAAAAGAAAGAAAATCTCAAAACCAGTCATTTAATCTCTCAATGGAGAGAAACAGGCAATTCTAAGTAAAGATTTATCTAATCCTATGGTATATGTCTAAAATTGATCAGATAAGAGTTTCCCCAAAAGTGCTGTGTTTAATCCGTCTCTTACAGAGTCTAATCATTTGACTTAGGTATTGACATCCATGTTATAGATGCCTAAAGAGAATCTAAATGAATCTTGTCCCCATATGTGGTAGGAACATAGGTTTCCAATTTAGAAGACAAAGTATAATTCTGGTTCAGCTTTACTTCTACATCTCTGTGTACAGTCAAAAAGATTATTTCCAAAGTAAAAGAGAAATCTAAAATAAATTTAACAGAAGGAAAAATCTAAGTTATGTTCTCTCATACATTCAAATATTACATTGTTATTGTGTATAGAAAACATATACCTAGAATTATGCTTAAAGCATAAGAGAGAATAAACTCTAGTAATTATTTGGTAAGGAGTTATACAAGAATAAACTATAAACCTTGCATAAATAGCTGGAATTTATGCATTCTACAGTATGTAGATCTTTTCTATTGACATCTCATGATCCAAATTATGAAAATTAAAAAATATCCTATCTTTCTAATAAATATACATTATCAATAGTAAGCCATAGGCAAATTATTGGACATTTGAGCTCAAGGGTTTTTGTAATGATAATTTATAGACAGGTAGACAATAATATTTGCTTAAATGCAAGATGCATGGAGGCTTTATAATAATGTTATAAGCTAGCAGAAGCTGCTCATTTCTTTTTAAAGGAGCAGTTAGGGTTTTTTTTTTTTTCGTTTGTGGGGCTTTTTGCTTTTTATTTGTTCGTTTGGTTGGGTTTTTTGGGGTTGTTTTGGTGTGTTGGGGGTTTTTATTTTTTTTTTTTTAATATTGATTACACAACTGATTTTTCTATTGATGGAAAAACTAAATGGCACAGTACCTACTGAAGCATTGGACAGCCTTAACTGTAGAGGTACAACACTTTAACTCAAGCAAAGATTTTCATTAATTACTCATGAAAATATCTCTCTTTCTTAGCTGTCTGCAGAGAAGCTTGGATGACCTTTTATGTAGATGCAGTGTGAAGTGAAATGAACTCTGCTTCCAATAGCTTGTTTCGTAATGATTGTAAAATAAAAAAAACTAAAAAAACTTGGTTTAGAGGTGGGAAGCCTTAACCCACTGTGCTGGTTTAAGGGTAATTGGAATATTTTAATAGAGAAAATTATATTATAGGCTGTGAAAAGGAAACAATGGTGATGTCTACTTCACTCATAGGCTTGCTGTTATGCTTAAGAAAGAACCCAAAACAAAAGATAAGACAGTCGGGCTTGGGGCACTCTCTGGGACAGTGTCTGGGGCTATCCTGCAACTTCTGGCTTCTTCTCTCCGACAAATTAATTTCACTAATCACTTTTCTTCTAACTCCTCCTCTGGCCGATCCTCAAAACCTTGGGGTAAGGTATAAGGGTGGGGAGAAGGGGGAAGGGTGGTTGGGAGCCCCTCCTGGGGTCTCTGATTTCTGGGAGGGGTGTTGTGTTTCTGTATTGTATATTGTGCTGAGCTGTAAATATAGCTTCATCTAAACTTCCAGCCGGCTGAGTTCTAGTCTGGGTCATTTTACAAAGTGTGGGGGGGCAGGTAACTCCCAAACCCACATCACCCACTGAAAATCCTTCTTTTTACTGAGTCCTTATCTGAAAAAGTTGAACCTTGCATATGGGGAGCAGAAAATTATGTCAGAGGCACTTTTCTACTTCTGTCCTACCAGCAGCTAAGCAGACAGAAAAGGTAACTACGCTTCAGAGTCATCATAAAGTAGGAATTGTCCAGGACCACAACAGACTAGATCATGATGCTCACATCAAGACTTAGAAACTGACAACACTGCACTTCCAATACTTGTATAATTGCTGTTTAGAACTGGTGAACTCTTATGTCAACGCTAGCAAATAATGTAGGGACCACTCTGTGCTCTGCAAGCAACAGTCACAGCACACTTTGCATCCTTATAAATGAAGTGTCTTTTCCTCACACAACAGAATGGCCTTGCTCCTACTGGCTGCTGAAATCATTCACTAGTTCAGGCTATGCTTTGTTATGATTCAAAGAGTGCAAGCTGATAGATGTTACCACTACGTCCGAGACCACCTTAAAAATGTAAAAGAAATTAAAATACTTTGTACTTCCCTGAGTCTGTGTTCAGACCTTATTACTATCATAGGCATAACCTTAAGGTCCCAATTTCAGTTGCTCAGTTTCTTGTAGGGAAAATGAAACAAAACAAAACCAAAATAAACAAAAAAAAATCCCAAAGAATTATCTCATCTCTAGTTCTATTAGTTCTTTCTCTCCCTAAGGAACTCAGTGACTACAGTCTGTTCTAGTAAAAAAGACATTCTATGGGATATTCCAAACCTACAAATAAGGATTTAACCTAAAGGAAGAGGTCTGAGCTACTCTTTCATCTCGGAAGAGGATCTGTAGGCACTATTGCTGCCAAGAAGACCTGGAACAAACCACATCTATCACATGATAAAGCTTCTTGCACTATACAACTAGCAGTTGTAACAGTCCTAACACTTCAGCCTAAGAGACGTCCTAATAAACTTGTGCTGTATGTCTGCTGAGTATGTCTAATACTGCTGACTTATGTTCAGTTGGCTGTCAACCAGTACCCCCAGGTCCCTTTCTGCCTGGCTGCTGTCCAGCCACTCACTCCCCAGTTGCTTGGGGTTGTTGTGGCCAAAGTGTAGAACTCTGCACTTAGCCTTGTTATCCCATTGGCCTCTGCCCACCCATCCAGCCTGTCAAGGTCTCTCTGCAGAGCCCTCCTACCCTCCAACAGCAACAGATCCACACCTGCTCCTTACTTGGTGTCATCTGCAAACTTACTGATGCTGGACTCAATCCCCTGGTCCAGATCATCAATAAAGATATTGAACAGGACCAGGCCCAGCACTGATCCCTGGAGGACACCACTAGTGACAGATGCCAACTGGATGTGGCACCATTCACCACCACTCTCTGGCCTGGCCCTCCAGCCCATTCTTGACCCATTTCAGAGTGAATCTGTCCAAGCCATGAACTGCCAGCTTTGCCAGGAATTTGTCATGGCAGATGATGTCAAAGGCTTCATTGAAATCCAGGTAGACTACATTCACAGCCTTCCCTGCATTCACCAGGAGGGTAACCTGATCATAAAAGATCAGGGTGGTCAGGTAGGACCTGCCCTTCCTAAACCCATGCTGGCTGGGCCTGATGCCTTGGCCATCCTGCAGGTGCTTTGTGATGGCACTCAAGATGATCTCTTCCATAACCTTGCCTGGTACTGAGGTAGGGCTGGCAGGTCTGGAATTTCCTGGTTCCTCCTTCCAGCCCTTCTTGTGGATGAGCATCACATTGGCCAGCTTCCAGTCTTCAGAGACCTCTCCAGTGAGCCAGAACTGTTGACAAATGATGAAGAGTGGCTTGGCCAGCTCATCTGCCGGCTCTCTCAGCACCCTAGGATGGATCCCATCTGGTCCCATGGACTTGTGAGGATCCAAGTGGCTCACCAGGTCCCTACTGCTTCTCCTGGATTACAGGACGACTATACAGGTCCCTGGCCCCATCTGCCAGTTCAGAAGGCCAGTTGACCTGAAAACAACCTGTCCCACTATTGAAGATAGTCTTCAAACAACCTAGCAAATGTTTTTAAGTTGGTGCTTGTTTGCTTATTTTTAAGGTACATTTTAGTTTCTGTAGACATTCATGTTTTTATCTTTAAGGTTTTAGTGTCAGTTATTTCAGTCAACATGACTTGTGGAAATTAGGAGAGTTTCAGTGTATACAATAAATTCAGAGGTGGAAACAATTTCGCATGACCTGATAAGAGGTAGAAATTGCATATGCTTAGTTGTCAGGGGCACCTGTATTATTTAGAAATTTAAACTCATACTGACTCTTCTGGAACTCTATGAGATTCTTTCTACTGTGAGCTATTTGAACACGCTGAAGAGGAAATTCTTTTGGAATACCTTTATCTCCTTGTTAATATCTCTTTTGTTCTTGTCTGCACTCAGCATACCTGTTGGCTAAATGTTTTGAAAGTCATGTATAGCACCATAATATAATTTCTGTTGTCTTTGCCAAAGTAGAGACATGGTCCGACAAGACTCAGCAGGACACTAATGTGACATGGACTTCCTTTAGCTCACACATCTTAATTTTTAAAGAAACAAAATCCAGACTGATATACTGATGGAAGCTATTTTTTTCCACCCATGAGACCCATCAGGACTACTGAAGTTATGGTAGAGTAATCATGATGAGAAAGGAGGTGTTAGATAGACATAACAATCAGCCTACTGATTAATTTCACATCTAAAACTGAGGCTTCATTTGGCATTCAACAGAATGAATTGAGAGACACATACAAAAAAATAGAATTCAAGCTTTTAGTGACATAACCTGTGTCTCTTTATTGATCTCAAAAAGGCCCAAAGCAAAGAGATTAACTTACATACTTCTACTTGAGCCTCTAATTAGGTGATGTGATGTCCTGTGAAGAATGGTCATCAAAAACTCCCAAAACTTACTTCTTGTGGTAATTTGTTTACACCATTATATTTTATGAATACAATATTTGGGCTTAAAAGATCAAACCTACTTTATTTTTGTGAACTGTTTCAAACACATTTTGAAATTATAAAGTGAAGTGCATAATTCAGACCTGCTCCACCACGTAGCTTTGCAGCTATTTCAGTTCGTAACTGCCCTTTAATCCTGTGGGGTATCTTGGCATTATGCACAATCTTTAAAGCTCCTTTGTCTGATTTAATTTAAATTAATTCTGTTGTAATTATTCAGGCACTTTAACATTTCTGTATATTCCAATTGGATTTTCTTGACTACTAGCAAAAGAAATTTGATAAAGGACATATGTCCACAAAGACTGGAGCTTTAGGTAAACTATTTCATTCTCTCAAATTACATTTCCCACTGATAATATATTAAGCAGCATAAATTAGTTCTAAACTATCTCTAAAAGTCTAATTCTAATTGTTTGAGCTGATGATGGCATGACAACTTTGGGAAAAAAAAAAAAAAAGGAAGTTAGCTCAGTGCCAAAAACTGGACAGTCCCAGAATCAGTCTAGAATTCATAAACGGTGTTTACACATTCCCTCCAGCTGCAGCTGGAGCTAAAGAGGTTACCAGCAATGGCACCAACCACTGCACTTTCTCTCTGCTTGTTTTCTTGCAAGACTCATCAGGCAAGCATGTAACTAGCTGAACCTGGTGCAGTCAAAATGAGCTAGGTTATCCCAGTGATTTAAATAGGAGAATCTTACCAGTTCAACTTTTTGTGTAAGAGAGACTAGCAAACTGTTGTAGGAGCAAATGAACAGAGGCACAGGAATCTCTAGCAGGGCCAAAATAACTGGCATCCTGTCCCCTGATACACCATGCCTTGATCAATATCATCAGGTAGGCAGGGTACTGTCCACATCATCCAAGACAATATGTAGGGCACATTACTGCCATGTAAGATCTGATTCTCTCAAACTGTACCTGCCACTGCTGGAACCAAGGGATGGCACAACTCTTACCCACATACAAAACACCTCTGTGTGATTGGCTTTTACTGTCAGATGGCCTGCATACTAAACGTTCCTGATGGTCTGATGGAGCTACAGCACCAGTTATAGAATCATAGAATGGTAAGGTTGGAAGGGACCTCAAAGATCATCTAGTTCCAACTCCCTGCCATAGGCAGGGACACCTCCCACTAGTACAGGTCACTCAAGGCCTCCTCCAACCTGGCCTTGAACACCTCCAGGGAGGGAGCAGCCACAACCTCCCTGGTCCACCTGTGCCAGTGCCTCACCACCCTCACTGGAAAGAACTTCCTCCTGACATCCAGTCTAAATCTTCCCTCTGCCAGTTTAAATCCACTGTCCCTTGTCCTGTCATTGCAAGACCTTGTAAATAGTCCCTCCCCAGCCTTCCCGTAGGACCCCTTCAGATACTGGAAGGCTACTATAAGGTCTTCTTGAAGCCTTCTCTTCTCCAGGCTGAAGAGCCCCAACTCTCTCAGCCTGTCCTCATAGGAGAGCTGTTCCAGCCCTCTGATCATCTTTGATGCTGTATTTGCTGTCAGTGATCAGGTGAGTCACTGTATGGGAGTGTTTTTGCTCATCTTTCTTACTGTCTTAGTAAGGCTTGTTTTACAACGTGTTGTTGGATTCCAAAAATAACAACTGAGATGAGACACTCCCTCTCTAAGGAGGGTTACAAACACAAAAGGGGATGTGAACACCCCATCAGACATACTTCAAACTGTTTAAGTCATTTGCTGTGTTTTGCTTGTAATCTGAGGACTACAATAGCCTATATACTCCATGAAAGCAAACAAGACAGGTTATTTTCTGCTCATACTCTATGATACTTAGAAAACACCTATAACCTTCACAGTGGGCCAAATACATATCTCTGGCAGGACAAACATCCAGATACCCTGGATGTCTTCACTCGTTTAGCACTAGATTTGAACAATAGTCACTAGTCATTTTTATCACAGTTTCAATGAATTTTACATTCATGATGTTCCCACACGTATAATCCAGAAAAGCAGCTATGACACAGAGCAGGGAATATCTAGACTTCTAGGGCCCATGCTACTCACCCTGGCTCAGATGTCCCATCAAATAATGCTCTTTGAATTGTATCTACTGAATACAAAATATTTTCTTTCCAATATATTGCCACTTACTTACATTTTCCACTAAACTGAAGTTCATTCTGGAGGTCATGTCTAAGCATGTGAAAGAAATGATTATCAAGAGGAGTCAACATGGGTTTGTGAAGGGGAAATCATGCTTGACCAGTTTGATAGCCTTTTGTGGTGGTGTGGGTAAATTAAGGGAGAGCAGTAGCTGTTTCCTGCTTCGACTTCAGAAAGGCTTTTGACACTTTGTCCTCATAGGTAAGCTTCAGAAATATGAGTTAGACAAGTGGACAGTGAGGTGGATTGAGATGTGGCTGAACAACAGAACTCAGAGAGCTGCAACCAGTGGCAGAGTCTACTTGGAGGCCTGTGGCAAGTGATGTTCCTCACCAGTCAGTACTGGGTCAAATCTTGACATCTTTATGAGTGACCTAGAAGAAGGGATACCCTTGACAAGTTTGCTGATGATAAAAAACTGGGAGGAGTGTCCAACGTGCCAGAAAGATGTGCTGTCATTCAGTGAGGTATGGATATGCTGGAGGGTTGAATGGTGAACCTCATAAAGTTCAACTAAGACTTGCACCTGGGGAAGAATAAGCAATACAGGTTAGGGGTTGACTTGCTGGAGAGCAGCTCTGTGGAGAAGGACATGGGGGTCCTAGCGGGCAATAGGCTGACCATGAGCCAGAAGTTTGCTCTCATGTCCAAGTAGGATGATGATATCCTGGGGTACATTAAGAAGAAGAATGGCCATCAGGTTGAGGGAAGTTCTCCTGCCCTCTACTCTGCCCTAGTGAGGCCACATCTGAAGCATTGTGTCCAATTCTGGGCTCCACAGTTCAAAAGAGACAAGAAACTGCTGGAGTGAATCCAAGGGAGGGCTACAAAGATCATTGGAAGACAGCAGCATCTCTCTTATGATGAGGAGTTGAGAGGCCTGGAGTTGTGTAGCCTGGAGATGAGAAGACTGAGAGGGAATCTTCTCAATGCTTATGAATATCTAAAGGGTGGGTGTCAAGATGATATGGCCACACTCTTTTCAGTGGTGCACAGTAATAGGACAAGGGGCAATGGGCACAAATTGGAACACATGAAGTTCCACCTAAACATTAAGAAGAACTTCTTTACTTTGAGCGTGATGGAGCACTGGAGCAGGCTGACCAGAGATTCTGTAGAGACTCCTTCTCTGGAGAATTTCAAAACCTCACAAGACATGTTCCTGTGTGTCCTGATCTAGATGAACCTGCTTTAGCAGCAGGATTGGACTAGATGACCTTCAGAGGTCCCACCCAAACCCCAACATCTGATGATTCTGTGGTTCCATGAAGTGTTACATATTTCCTTATCTTTGTTATTTTGCTCCCTTGGAAGTTTCTGGGAAATAATGTCTCTGAGCAGTGGTGTATGCTGTGTGACCCATATTGAACTAACAGAAATGACCAGGATTCCTCTACAATTGTTTTGCTGGTTTTTAGCATGGTTTCATCTGTGCTACTGAATTATTAATTTTTGTAAAGGCTTTGAAGGTCTGAAAAAGTAGCACCAAATACCCCCACAGATGTAGAAGGATTAATGGGTTTACTGTTTAACACTGGTTTTATTTTCCTTTTTTTTTTCTTTTTCTTTATTTTTTAAATTTCTAGATTCGTATTTTTTTGTGTATCTTGGCAAGATAGCTACTTTACAATAAGACCTATATTTCTTGAAATTAGACAGTTTCATCACTTTAGCATTCAGTTGCACATGGAGAAAAATGTGTTTTATGCTGTGTCTTCGAAAAGCAGTCAAAGTCTAGGAGAAAATAAAATTCTGAACTCCAAGAATATGAAATTCAGGTTCTTCTCCTTGAAATGTTAGTGCTGGCAGTATGCATCAAGCAGCAGACTAACAGGAACAGTCAGTGAAATAGAACTTAGATATGAGGAAAATGGAGTGTAATACCAAAAAACCCCCAAGACCAATAATGCACTATCTAAAGCCACTATTGTTTTACCAGAGAATAGCACAGAAATGATGATTCAAGTTTTAATAACATTCTGAACAATTTCCACTTTTACTTCTAATCGAATCACAAAATTATGTGCCAAGAAGTAAATTATGATGCAATCTAATACTGATACAAAAAAATAAAGCAGCTGGCTTAGTAAACAACCTATTAGTTTAAGCTACTATTTCAACAGGACAAGATACCTAGGAAAACGCTGTTTGTAACTTACCCCAAGTTCAGATAATCTTGTAATAACCTCCTATAAATGATCTCTTTTTTAAAAATTATTTTTATTTTCTCTTCGTTTTTCTTCCCCTCCCCTCCCCCCTCCCCACCCTCCCCCTCCCCCCCCCCCNCATCTCCCCTCTCCCCCCCTCCCCTCTCCTGAGCCCAAGTGTCTTATCTATGTTTTGTGTTCTTTTCTTATACATCTCAGTAAGTCTATGAGTGAAGTAGACACCACCATTGTTTTCTTTTCACAACCTGTAATATTATTTTCTCCATTAAAATATTCCAATTAGCCTCGCACCAGCACAAAGACCAACAAAGGAACCCACGGGAACAGAGAACAGGAGTGTTACCCTGAATGATGTAGTGAGTAACTCTCCCTCTACCTATTAGCTCTTCCTTGCCTTTTATTTTTCTATTTTTTTTTTTTTTGTAGGAGGTGTGTGTTTAGCTTTGAAGTTTTCAATCTAGTCACTGGTGTAGAACATGAATAGGTTATGTACTGTCATGTTGTATAATAACCTTCAGATGTAGTTGATCACATGGCCCTACAACTTTGACTATATGGCACTACCCTGGACGAATGTCATCTCATGTAGCTTCAGACTGTAAGAGTTTGATCTTTATGTCTGATGTAGGCACAGTAGCCTTCATGTCTACTCAGGCAGAAAGAATCATTTTTGTATGACGATCATTTAAGGAAGATCTGATGAAAAGCCCTCTGGAATCACAGAATCACAGAACTTTAGAGGTTGGAAGGGACCTCCAGAGATCATTGAGTCCAACCCCCTCTTCCAAGGCAGGACCACCTAGGGTAGTTTGCACAGGAACACATCCAGAAGGGCTTTGAATGTCTCCAGAGGAGACTCCACAACCTCTCTGGGCAGTCTGTTCCAGTGCTTTGTCACCCTCACTGTAAAATTTCTCCTCATGTTGAGGTGAAAAACCTCCTATGTTCCAATTCGTAGCCATTATTCCTTGTTTTATTGCTGCTGACTGCTGAAAAGAGACTGGCCCTAGCCACTTGACACTCACCCCTCAGATATTTGTAGATATTCATCAGATCTCCTCTCAGTCTTCTCTTCTCCAGACTAAACTGCCCCGAGTTTCTGAGTCTCTCTTCATAGGGGAGATACTCAAGTCCCCCAATCATCTTTGTGGCTCTAAGCTGGCCTTTTTCCAGCAGATCCCTCTCTCTTGAACTGAGGAGCCCAAAACTGGACACAGTATTCCAGGTGTGGTCTCAGCAGGACAGAGTAGAGGGGGAGAAGAACCTCCCTAGACCTGCTGGCCACACTTTTCCTAATGTACCCCGGCATTTAGGAATGTCTAAATCCATCTGTTAAATGTCATCAAAGTTAGATGCTACCACACCAGGGGGTGCTGGTCTGTTATGATCCCAGTAAGAAAGACACTCAGTCTGTGTGAGGTATCACTTAAATTTATATTTATTAGATTGAAAACTCTAAAGAAAGAGAAGATGGTACAAATACTGTGACACTTCAGATGCTGGGAATCTCAAACTGTGCAACACTGAACTGATCTCAACTTGACAGGCAGAACGGCAAAACCCTGTCTGTAGAAAGGGTTGGTCATTTGAGATGCTAAGGGTTTCTCTTGCAATGAAATAATTTTCTTTGTAATTTCTCTGCCAAGTAGGAAGGACATTATTTGAATTAAATTCCACATTAAGTCTTAAAAACAAGTGGATAAGGATTGAATGCACACTAAATTTACACTGGATTACATGTATTCATGTAGTGATTGAAACATAATAATATTCCCCATTATCGGAAATCATGAATTTCTGACTTTTTACAGTTGTAGGGCATTACCATCCTGAATAGGAGATTTTTGGGTGCTCTCTCACTTCCTGGGTGGGTTTTTCCTTGGTTTTGGGATCCGGACAGTATCTTTCCCTTTCATTCTGTGTCATAGATTTATACTTGTCGTGGTAGGCCT
>WBNM01005747.1:3803-13925 GCA_013399055.1 Ramphastos sulfuratus
CTGGAGGTGTTCAAGGCCAGGTTGGAGGAGGCCTTGAGTGACCTGTACTAGTGGGAGGTGTCCCTGCCTACGGCAGGGGGTTGGAACTGGATGATCTTTGAGGTCTCTTCCAACCTTACCATTCTATGGTTCTATAAAATCCCCCAGAAACACAGGATGTTGGTCTGGATTCAGAGGACAAGGAAGTTGTGTCAAACAGATTTTGGGATTACAAATTACTTTCTAAGAGCAAAATTTTGCATTCCAGGATGGGCTGACAGCCAAGACCCTCACACTGCTTATAGATGGAACTTTGCAAGGAGTAGTGAGTTAAGCTGATATTTTGTAGATGCTGAAGCTATGAATGGATCTGGTTTGGATTTTGATCAAAGGTTTAAAGTGATATTACCACAACAGTTCATATTAGTTCCAAGTCATCTTAGTGGCTTCCCTGAGTTTTTGAGCTGGTCATTTTGCAGCAAAATAAGCAGAGACACATATTCATTTTGAAGAAAACACAGCTGAAGGCAGTTTGACAGATCCATTTCTCATCTCTTATTTACTGGCTGAACATCTGAATGAAAACAGGGCTTAGATTTTGTTTTGCCTTTTATGTCAACATCCTGAATTATCCAGAGCTTTGATGTAGATGTTCCTAGGCTTTCTACAATGAAAGCCTAAAGGAAGGGGACAAAAGACAAATGTTAATAGAATACAATTTTTTTTTCAAGTAACTTTTAGAATGGAGTTCAAAGTGAGTGTGTTGTAGAATTGAAATGAAAAGCAAACAAATGAACAAAAACAAACCCACAACCAAATGAAAAGCCAACTAAACCCCAACACCCAAATAAAACATGGTAATTGCCAGCTTCCAAACTTTTCAGTTTGCTTTCTGCCTTTTTGAGATCTAACGAACTTGTCCAGTGCAAGATTCTTTATCATAGAATCATAGAATGGTAAGGTTGGAAGGGACCTCAAAGATTATCTAGTTCCAATCCCCTGCCATAGGCAGGGGCAACTCCCACTAGCATAGGTCACTCAAGGCCTCCTCCAACCTGGCCTTGAACACCTCCCTGGGCAACCTGTGCCAGTATCTCACCACCCTCACTCCAAACAACTTCNTATTTCAGAGACTCCATCACGTATCACACCTGGAAGTGGGAAGTCTCCCATTCGATTGCACTAAAAATTGGTACCATGGATAGAGAAACTTCTCTCATAGCATCTTTCTGCTATTAGCACATTCTGCCCTCTTCTACCAAATTCAGGCAACCATTTTCATATCCAATTTTATATTATCTAACAGCTTGGTGACTACTTCACTAGCCTCAGTCAACCAGCAAAGACAGCTCATTTGGTGGTTTTCCTAATAAATTATTTCTAAGTAGTTTTGCTTTCTTCTGTTCCTCTGTAAAATGATTCCTTAAAGGGAAATGTTGTTTTTCAATTTACAGGTTCTCACTTGAATGAACAAAAGCCTCATGGACCATTATCATTCTAGGCAGAAAAACAATTACTTTATCAGCTGGAGTTCTGAGTTTGCTTTCTTGAATTTTTTTAATACATGAAATGCACATAAACAAGTTTCAGTGGTAGATATTAACACCAGAAAGATGGATTTTCATCTCTTCCAGGTATCTTTCTGCACAGAGATGAAAATCAGCTAGGTGATTGTCCCCCTGCCTGCTTTCCCCCTGTTTATTTCTGTGTAATAAGATTAAGTGCTGTAGTGGCAATTACCTCTCTCACATTTGTTAGGAAAGATTTACAGGATGGAGATCTGTCCTGATAAAAATCCACTACTGCTGGAATCTTAGCAATTTACAAGCATGTTTCATAGCAGACTTGCAATGATAATGTTCTTGTGTCTAATTGCCATGTAAACACTTGAGATTGATTTAAAAGGGTTAGTTGGGGGGTTGGGCTTGGATTGTTGTTGTTTTTTTTTTTTTTTCTTTTTCATCTGTAATGGTGACACTGCATATTTATAAACAAATCATCATTAGCTCCCAAAGTGTCTTTTACTCTTCATATCAGGAGGCTGTGCTGCCATTCAGGCAGACTGGGACAGGCTGAGGGTTGGGCAGGGAGAAATTGAATGAAATTCAAAAAGGGTAAATGTAGAGTCTGGCACCTGGGAAAGAACAGCCTCAGGGAGCAGGATAGGTTGGGGACTGAGCTGTTGGAAGGCAGTGAAGAGGAAAAGGATCTGGGGGTTCTAGTAGATGGGAGGTTAAGCATGAGCCAGCAATGTGCTCTGGTGGGCAGGAGGGGCAATGCCATTCTGGGGTGGGTTAGAAGGGCTGTGGGTAGTAGGTCAAAAGTGGTTCTCCTGCCCCCTGTGTCCAGTTCTGGGCCCCCCAGTTCAAGAGATCACGTTGGGTGATTCTGTGCTCCACAACCTCCCTGAGTAAGCTGTTCCAGTGTCTCACCCTCACTGGAAAGAACTTCCTCCTAAAGGTTTGCTCTTGTAGGCCAGGGTTATATACTTGGTGATCCTGAGGGGGCTTTTCCAACCTGGGTGTTTCTATGATTATAAAAGTAATTTTTCTCCTGTGGCAATGCAGCACAATCATTTCAGAAACTAACCCAGCACTTCACCCATATCAAACCTCACTAAATATCAGATTGCTTCACCTTTTACTTGGATACCTACATCACAGTGCACCACTTTGACGCTGAAACCCATCTCAGACAGCCCTGCCACAGCCTGCAATCAGCTGTCTGTGCTGTGCCTGATGATCCACTCCCTTTTTTTGAGCCCCTTGCCACGCGTCGAAACTTGCATTCATAAATTCACATTAGGCAGTTAATGGGACAGAATCAGCGTTGCTATGGCAACGGTGCCGTGGGCCCTATCACTTCAGTGAGGAAATGAGCACTGGCAATTATCAGCAAGCAAATGGTCGTTTTGCCTTTTTGTATTCCCCCTTTGTATTCCCCCTTTACTCTGCTCTCGTCAGACCCCATCTGGAGTCCTCTGTGCAGTTCTGGAGCTCCCAGCACAGGAAGGACATGGAAGTGTTGNCACTACTCTACTCTTTATATATTGCCATAAAACAATAAGCTTCTAGATAGCATAAGATGTGGATGCTGTTAAGTGCAGGGTGTGGGAGAAAGAGGAATTGGTTTTACTGGAAAAAAAAACAAAACAAAACAAAAATAAACCTCCCAAAGCCTCCAGACCAACAAATCAGAAACGTAATCAGATAGTCAGAGATTAACACAGTTCCCAGCTTCCCCCAATATCCAGATTACCAAAAACTCCTATAAAGCTGAGTTTTATGTATATATATATATAAAAAATATATTTGTGTGTGTATATATATATTATATTATGTGTATATATATATATATGTGTGTATATATATATACACACACACATATACATCCAAAGATGATTTTCCATTTAACCAGGACCTGTAGGGTTTAAGTAGAGCTTAGCTGCAGCTGTTCTTTTTTTCCTCACCCAACATTTTTATCTGCAGGCTTGCAGGAAATCTTTTCCTTCAGATTTTAAAGCAAAATAATGTAATTTTCAGTTCTAAAGCTGTCTGGGGAGTTGAGAAGATTTAAGGACTATGTGTCAGATAAGTAATCTCTATTACATGATCTTGTGATCTGTAGCCTTTTCTAGCCTACACTGCAATTCTCATGATCTCACTGGAGACTCAGGCTTTGACTCTTCATTGCAGACTTCATCAGGTAAATTATAATGGTTGCTGTTCTTCTGCCTATTTAATGATCAAACCACCCCCACTCAGAAAGGCAGATGTTAAAAGCTGAGTTCCAATGTAGAACATGAGCAACATTTTGCAAACAAGCATGAAATAAATTGAAAGAAAGATGTGAGGAGTTCCCCATTTCTTCCTCACCGTGGACATCTCTCCCTACATTCTATTACTACTCTTACACATTCTACACTTCACTCTCTACATGAAGCTGAAGATAACTCAGTCTCAGTATTTCTTGGGAAAAATGGAAAAAAATATTATACTGTGATCCTGAGGAGGGGCAACCTGCAGATTTACCACTCTGAAACAAATGGGCTCAAATTAGCTACCAGCTGGTGTAGCCATCAGGGCTTTTCTCACTCCAGCATATGACCACTGGTAGAGTATATATGGCAGGAACTAAATGTTTTATTGCACAACTATATTGTATTGCACAACTATGTTTTATTGCACAACTAGATGTTTTATTGCACAACTAGATATTTTATTGCACAACTATGTTTTATTGCACTACTACATGTTTTATTGCACAACCAGATGTTCTATTGCACAACCAGATGTTCTATTGCACAACCAGATGTTTTATTGCACAAGTAGATGTTTTATTGCACTAGTACATGTTTTATTGCACAACTATATGCTTTATTGCACAACTATATGCTTTATTGCACAACTATATGCTTTATTGCACAACTATATGCTTTATTGCACAACTATATGCTTTATTGCACAACTATATGCTTTATTGCACAACTATATGCTTTATTGCACAACTATATGCTTTATTGCACAACCATGTGCTTTATTGCACTACTATATGTTTTATTGTACAAATAGATGTTTTATTGCACTATTATATGTTTTATTGCACAACTACGTGTTTTATTGCACTAATAAATGTTTTATTGCACAACTAGATGTTTTATTGCACAACCAGATGATTTATTGCACTACTACATGTTTTATTGCACAAATAGGTGTTTTGTTGCACTACTATACCTTTTATTGTGCAAATACATGTTTTACTGCACAACTATATGTTTTATTGCACTACTACATGTTTTATTGCACAGCCAGATGTTTTGTTGCACTACTACATGTTTTATTGCACAACTATATGTTTTATTGCACAACTATATGTTTTATTGCACAACTATGTTTTGTTGCACAACTACATTTTGTTGCACTACTAGATGTTTTATTGTACTACTAGATGTTTTATTGCACTGCTGCATGTTTTATTGCACAACTGTTTTATTGCACAACCATATGTTTTATTGCACAACCACGTGTTTTATTGCACATCTAGGTGTTTTGTTGCACAAATAGATGTTTTTATTGCACTACTACATGTTTTATTGCACTGCTACATGTTTGACTGCACTAATATATGTTGTATTGCACAACCAGGTGTTTTATTGCACAACTACATGGTTTATTGCACTGTTACATGGTTTATTGCACTGTTACATGGTTTATTGCACAACTACATATTTTATTGCACTAATATATGTTGTATTGCACAACCAGGTGTTTTATTGCACTACTAGATGTTTTATTGCACAGCTATATATTTTCTTGCACAGCTACATGTTTTATTGCACAACCACATGTTTTATTGCACTGCTACATGTTTTACTGCACTAATATATGTTTTATTGCACAAGCAGATGTTTTATTGCACTAATATATTTTATTGTGCAAATACACATTTTATTGCACCACAATATGTTATATTGCACCACAATATGTTTTATTGCACAACCATATGTTTTATTGCACAGCTATATGTTTTTCTCACAGAAATGATTTTACTAAATCACAGAGCAAGACCCAAACATCTACCAGAGTTCCACGAAAACCAGTTACTCAGGCATGATTTATAAAACCCCTCTTCATAGTCACCTCTCAAGACTTACACCCAGAGCAAATATCCCAGCAGGGAGAGACTTTCTCTTACATTTTTGAGAAATTATGATCCAGCTGTTATCTGTCAAATCAAGACAGATTGCATAAAATAAATTATTTAAACACTTACTTTAAGAGGGGAAAAAAAAAACCCAACAGAAATCACTGATAGCAATCATCTTGCTGAACACAGAGAAGTCTGTTTACACAGGGAAAGATTTTATAGTACAGTTTCTGCTGCTCATAAATTGTGGGGAAACAACTTAAGAATTTACTTGTTCCATAAATCTCCCTTAAAGATTTTATTTTTCAAAAATCTTCATTTAAAGAGCACAGCTGACTGGAAAATGATGGCATAGCTATGAATAAAAACTTCTAATCAACTGCCAGGTGAGAGTATTCTGATCAAATCTACTGTCAGTTCCTCAGATGAATAATTTTGCTTCTTTGAACAGGAACTGCACTGTGTAAGGAAAAAAAAAATATACACAGTGGTCAGGACTTCATTTACATGGGGGAAAAAAAGGTCCACAAAATCAGATTTGTGCCTAGACATAGAGATACAGATATAAAGATATAGAGATAGAGATAGAGATGGAGATAGAGATAGAGATAGAGAGATAGAGATAGAGATATAGATAGAGATATAGATAGAGATATAGATAATGATACAGATCATATAGATACATAGATATATAGAGATAGATGATATAGATATAGAGATAGATGATATAGATATAGATATAGATATAGATACAGATATATAGATATAGATATGGATATAGATGTAGATATATAGATATAAATAGAGATAGAGATAGATGTACATATAGATGATACAGGTGATATAGATAATATAGATATATAAATATAGATGATATAGACAGATTGAGGTAGAGATAGAGATGATAAAGATTATATAGATATATAGATATAGATACAGAGATAGATGATATAGATGATATAGATGATATAGATGATATAGACATGAAGATATAGATATAGATACAGATATATAGATGTAGATGTAGATACTGATATAGATATAGATATAGATATAGATATAGATATAGATATAGATATCTATGCATGCACACATACATTAAATTCCTTCTTCCTTAGGGCTGACATTAATACATTATCATGGTCCTGAAAAAGCCCCTGGGGGATCTCTTGTCAGATCAAATGGTAGTGATCAAAGTTATTAACAAAATCAGGCAAGAGTCCAAACCCACATGAAGCAAACCCTTCATACAGAGCAAGGGCTATGCCTGTGGAACAGGCAGTTGGGCGAGGGGGAAAACCTCTCTTCAGTTTCTTCAGATGCTGCAAACAGAGCTCTTCTATCTTTGTTTCTCATTTTGCATGCCTAGCAACAGGATGGGGAACTAACCCTGAAGGAGAATGGGCTCTTCATTCTGTTCTGCTGATGCCCCTCCTCTTCCACAGGGGAATTTTGTGGGGGTTCTTCTGATTTAAGTTTTATGTTGTTTGTTGGTTTGGGGGTTTTGGTCTTCTTTTAAAAATTGGTTTCTTTGGTTTGTTTTGTTGCTTTTTCGTTTGTTTGTTTGTTTTTAAACAGTGACAGCTGTTCCATTTGCTCCATAAAGTGTCCCCTCTGGATAATCACAGAATCATTCGAACTGGAAGAAATCTCAGGAGAGCTCTAGTCCAATATTGTTCTCCAAGCAGGGTCTGCTCTGATCAGGTTGCTCAGAGCTGTTCCCAGATGGGCCTGGAAAATCTCCAAGGACCACCTGCACAGCTTGTGTAGTCACCATCACTTCCAGCATCTGTACTGCCCTCATGGTGAAAAAGCTTTTCTTTGCATCAATACAACTTCCCTTTCCTCGATTTACTCCTGTTGAACATGCTGGGAAAAGAGTGACAAGGAGCCTGGTTCCATCTCCTTGGTGACCTCCTGGTAGGTGCTGAGGAATTGCTGGTAAGTGTCCCCTAAACCATCCCCTCTCCAGATGGAACAAGCCCCAGATTCATGGCTCTTTGTTGCAGGTCAAGTGGTGCAGCACCAACATTTATGATAGCACTCTGCTGAACTCACTGCAGCTAACTGGTATCGTTCCCATGCAGAGGGGCCCAGAATCATAAGCAGTAATTTAGATGGATGGAAGTTAAGTGCCAAGCCTTTGATGAAGATATTGAGCACAAGCAGAACAGATCCTGATAGTACTTTGCTCACTACTAGATTAGGCAAAGTATGACTCATTAACTGTGCTCTCTGGACCAAATGACTCTGACCACTTTTTTGTCCATCACACCACAAAACAGGTGGTTGTTGGCTTCCTTTGCTGTCAAAACAGATACTGCTGGCCCATGCTCACCTTGACACCTACCATAGCCCCAATGTTTTTTTTCACAAAGCAGCTCCCCAGAGAGGAAGTCCTCAGCCTGTGTCTTTGCTGGGGATTGTTCCTTTTCAGGAGCAAGGCTCTGTGTTTGTCCTTGCTGGATTTCATCAATTTCCCACCAGTCCTTCTCCTCAGCCTGGCTAATTCCACTGGATTACATCCCTGCCCTTGGCTGTACTGACTGCTCATCC
Organism: Ramphastos sulfuratus; assembly: GCA_013399055.1. Classification (NCBI taxonomy): domain Eukaryota; kingdom Metazoa; phylum Chordata; class Aves; order Piciformes; family Ramphastidae; genus Ramphastos; species Ramphastos sulfuratus. The sequence goes on from WBNM01005747.1 coordinate 11,985, forward strand.
TGCCCAGTTTGGTGCAAACCTTAGGAGCAAGCACTGCATTCCCTTTGCCAAGCCTTTGATGAAGATATTGAGCACAAGCAGAACAGATCCTGATAGTACTTTGCTCACTACTAGATAAGGTGAAGTATGAACTGTGTTTTCTGGACCAAATTACTCCAACCACTTTTTTGTCCATCACACCACAAACCAGACCATAGAGCTGGGAAGGTTGCTGGCTTCCTTTGCTGTCAAACAGATACTGCTGGCCCATGCTCACCTTGACACCTACCATAGCCCCAATGTTTTTTTTCACAAAGCAGCTCCCCAGAGAGGAAGTCTTCAGCCTGTGTCTTTGCTGAGGATTGGCTTCAAGGCTTCCAGGAGACCTTAGAGTAGCCTTCCAGGATCTGAAGGGGGCTCCAGGAAGGCTGGGGAGGGACTATTTACAAGGTCTCGTAACGACAGGACAAGGGGCAATGGGTTTGAACTGGCAGAGGGGAGATTTAGACTGGATGTTAGGAGGAAGCTCTTTACAGTGAGGGTGGTGAGACACTGGCACAGGTTGCCCAGGGAGGTTGTGGCTGCTCCCTCCCTGGAGGTGTTCAAGGCCAGGTTGGAGGAGGCCTTGAGTGAGCTGTGCTAGTGGGAGGTGTCCCTGCCTATGGCAGGGGGTTGGAACTAGATGATCCTTGAGGTCCCTTCCAACCTTACCATTCTATGATTCTATGACTCATTAACTGTGTTCTCTGGACCAAATGACTCCAACCACTTTTTTGTCCATCACACCACAAAACAGACCACAACACCGTTACAGATGAATGTTGCTCGAGACAGCATCAAATGCCCTGCCAAAAATCTACTCTTACTCTGTAATTTCCCCTAGGACCCCAAAGCATCCAGCTATAGCACTTCCAGAAGCAGCCATTTTCTCCTGGACTAAGAGAGACTGCAAAGATCACAAGGCTCACTCTGAACCAATGATGCAGTACAGCACAGGGACAACTGAAGGCAGCTGTTGATTCTGCATCCTGGATTTCTTCCAGCTGTCACTTAAACAATGACTTCTTCTCTTGTGCTACTTCAGCTGGCATTGTGGACCTGTTTCCATGCTTGAATCCCTTCTGGCAAGTTCCAAGATTGTGAATAACCTCCTTGACTTTCCACACGACTGCCCCTGTGTTATTAAGAAAGCTTTAAAAATAAATAAATAAGAAAGAGAAGAAAAAAAAAAAAAACCCACAAAACTCACACAAACCAATTTCTCTGAGCATCTAATCTCAGTGGAGAAGGATCCTTGAAGAAAATAAATAAAATATTCCATTCTCATCAGCAAGAGCAATTTTAACCAGAAAGAAATCATATTTGTAGTGCTAGTGTCAGCACTGTGTTAAGGCACTGGCCAAAGCAAAACATATTTTGCTTTTTGCACTGCTCTGATGTCTGAATTTCCAAACATTATGAATTTCCTAAAATGAATCACAGTATATATCTGGTTGGAAGAGACCTCAAAGCTCATCCAGTTCAATCCTCACCCCAGCACTGTAGGATCAATACTAAACCATGCCCTAAGCACCAGCTTCACACACTGCTTGAACACCCCCAGGATGGTGACTCCAGCACTGCCCTGGGCAGAGCATTCCAATGATTGGTAAACTCCTCTGTGAAGAAAGATTTATTCCCAAACTTTGTGAACTTCCTAAAATGAATCACAGTGTATATCTGGTTGGAAGAGACTTCAAAGCTCATCCAGTTCAATCCTCACCCCAGCACTGCAGGATCAATACTAAACCATGCCCTAAGCACCAGCTTCACACACTGCTTGAACACCCCCAGGATGGTGACTCCAGCACTGCCCTGGGCAGACCATTCCAATGATTGATGACCCCCTCTGTGAAGAAAGATTTCCTAATATCCAGCCTGAAGCTCCTCCAGAGCAGCCTGTAACCATTTCCTCTGGTCCTG
>WBNM01005749.1:701-21534 GCA_013399055.1 Ramphastos sulfuratus
CTCCTGGGGACTCTGATTTCTGGGAGGGGTACTGTGTTTCTGTATTACCTTTAACTTGTATATTTCTGTATATAGCTGTATATATTTTGTAATATGTTGTAAATATCTGCTTGTATATTGTGCTAAACTCTGAATGTAAAGCTTTATTCCTTAACTTCCAGCCAATTGAGTCTAGTCTGGGTGACTTTTATAGATTGGAGAGGGGTGGGTAACTCTCAAACCATCACAGATCTCCTCTCAGTCTTCTCCAAACTCAACAGCCTCAGGTCTCTCAGTTTGTCTTCACAGGGGAGATGCTCAAGTCCCCCAGTCATCCTCATGGCTCTCTGTTGGACTCTCTCCAGCAAGTCCCTTTCTCTCCTGAACTGGGGAGCACAAAACTGGATGCAGTATTCTGGGTGTAGTCTCACTAGGGCAGAGTAGAGGGGAAGAAGAACCTTCCTAGACCTGCTGAACACACTTGATGGACTCCAGGATGCCACTGGCTCTTGGCCACAAGGGCACATTGCTGACCCATGCAGAACTTGCTGTCTACCAGGACTCCAAGGTCTTTCTCTGTGGAGCTGCTTTTCAGCAGGGCAGCCCCCAGCCTGTCATGGTACCTGTTGTTACTTCTCCCCAAATGCAGGACCCTGCACTTGTCCTCATTCATTCTGTACCCTGGATCAGAGTATCATAATCCATCTGCATTGCAAAGGCATTTGTCAATGTATTTGGATGTCATTCAGAGTCTCAGGGAAGAGAGCGGGAAATGGTGGACCAAATCTATAACCATGTGGAGGAGTCTGTGTAAGCACATTGAATTTTTGTACTCCTGTTTTCCACCCAACCATTTTCTGTGTCTTAGATTATCTAGTCATTGCAGCACAGTCAACTTTTTTTTTCAGTGCATGTAGTGTTATTTTATGGTAAAGAAAATAAATCATAATAATGCCTGAATTTAATTCAGATGTGACTGATTCCAGCCATTGTTTCTTACCATGCATTTCTGTGATAGATGAGTGAGAGCCTTGGTATTTTTTCCCCATGGAAACTTGTACACACTGTAGGCAAGTCACCACTTGATCTTTTTGAAAGGTGAAATGATTGATCTTGTTAAATCACCGTCAGTAAAATATTTTCTCCAATGTTTGGGTATTTTTTTTTTCCAGGTAATTTTTCTATTTTCTCCTTTTTCTCTTTTTCCTTAAAAAAACAGAATTTAAACCAGAATTCTAAGAACAAATCCAATAGTACCAGTTTTTGGCAATACCTTGCAGAGTGATAGATTCATCTCCCAAGGTGCTTACTACTGTGCACCTGAGTATTTAAGATTGTTTTAACCCTTTTGTTTCAGCAAAAAGGTTGATCATTCACACTAATCTCTACGTTACTTTAGGGATTTGTTTAATCTAAGGGGAATATGTATCCTTTGCTATGTAAATGAGGCCTGGGTTCTTTGTCCTCATAAACACAACTTCACAGTATCACAGTATAGCAAGGTTGGAAGAGACCTCAAAGATCATCAAGTCCAACCCACTACCACAGACCTCAAGACTAGACCATGGCATCAAGTGCCATGTCCAAACATGCCTTGAACACCCCCAGGGACAGTGACTCCACCACCTCCCTGGGCAGCCCATTCCAACTTAATGATTATGTTTGAATAAACAAAGATTGCTGAAATAGGTACAATTGACCAATTATTCTACTGTATAATTTCTTTGCCCTCCTTACTATTAACCATTTTTTTTTTTACGCTTTGAGTCATTCATAGAGTTCTCAGCTATTATATATCAAAGTCTCATTAAAAATGACTGGATCTGATACTCTGGGAATCTTGCAAACATGTCTAGGAATTTCCTTTTCTGATGTTGATCCTCTTCCTGACTGCTTTTAGCTGCCAGCAGCCAGGTTTTAATTAATTTATTTTGCACCACACTAATCTCTGTTTTCCCATACTAGTTTGGGTTCTCTTTTCTTCTCTTGTATTTCTGACACAAGAAGGAGCTAAGAAGTATGCTGGGAGATTGGAGAGCGTCCATCTGTACTTGTCCTGCTGTTTTAATGTTTCCCTATGATGTTAATTCTCTATCATGTCTCAGCTCCCTGTTGTTTCAAAACTGAAAGGAATTTATTTCTACCACTATTCCATTCCCATGTCTGAGTTGACTGTACTCTGTTATGCCTTTTAAGTTCAGCTTAGTGTTTCTGAGATGAGGTGATGGGTGCTTCAAGATACAGACTTTCTATAGATTTATGCATTGGCTTCCCAATGCTTTCTGGGTTGTTTTTTTTCCTTTATTCCTTTTCTAATCTCTCCTAACATCCTATTTTCTGTCTTGACTGCCACTAAACCTTCAGTTGATGTGTTCGAAGAACTATCTGCAATGACTTTGAGATCATTTTCTTGAGTGGTAATTGCTAATTTAGAACCTATCATTTTGTATTTGTAGTTAGCTTGTGTGTTTTTTTTCTCCACATTGCCTTCAGTTCATTGACACTGAATATCATTCTCTTATTTTATTGCCAAGTCACTCAATATTCTGAGATCCTTTACAGTCAGCTTTAATTTTTATTGCCCTAAATAAACCAAGGCTATTATCTCACCACAGCCTGAAACTAGGTTAGTTTGACAAAATCTGTTTTCTACATCTTCTCTTCATTAACATGAATTTCAATGTTTGGTTTTTTTTTTACTCCCTTCTGATTATTTCTATTTTAAAAATATCAAAGTAATATACTCCATGTTTGCTTACCAAAAAAAAAAAAAAATCATGGAAACATGTTCAAGTAAATATTTCCTATTTTCAATGCTGCAACTTCAAGTTACTTGTATAATATAATATATATTTATATATTAAATACATACAATATTATATATTTATATAATGTATTAACTATATGCAAAATTATATTATATATATTTACATTATATGTACTATTATAAAATTATTATGCTTATATTTTTATGTTGTTATCTAATATATAAAATTATTTATATAATATATATAACATTGTGTGTGTGTGTTTCAAAGAGTGTGCTTTGAAATACGTTTCTGGGTTTGACTTTGCACACAAACTAAGCAATGTCATGACTGATGAGAGGAAAATTCAGTGTGTGACCCAGCTCCATTGACGTACAGAGCACAAACACAGTTTGTCTGAAGATTTTTTTTTCAGGCAGAACCCTCAAGTTTTTATTCTACTAGCTGTAAAGAATGATTAAAGAAATTAGTAAATGTGAAAGATAGTTTTCTAAGGAAAGAGACTCAGTTCTGGTCATAATGAACAGCAGAAAACTCTCTTAGTTTCTTGTTTCCAGCTCTCTCGAATGTATTAATCTCTTTGAAACTCTAGGAGCTTTGAGTTCATAATTTTAAACAGAGTTGCTGGTGTTTCCCTAATTTATTTCTTTTGGAAGGGCTGTAGAGGAGAAGAGTAAGTGAGATGGTTTGCTATTACTTCATGCACAGCATGCTAATTTATAGCCACATGTCAGTACTTCAGTGTTGTCTCTGAGCATCTGTTGCAGTTCCTACCTAGACAATAAAGATATGGTAGGGATAATATTTTTTTGGTAAATAGTATTTGTAGGTTTAAAAAATTTAAAAGATGCTGCTGCAAAACTGGATTTAATCTGGTCATCAGTGGGTGGGTTTTTCTTCTGCTTTTTCTAGGTGCCAAATAAAATTCACTGTCAATGTGTACCTGCTTTCAGAGGAGCCTGTAGGTAGGGAGGCAACCAAAGAGAAATTTTAAAAAGTGAAATTAGTGCATCAGCTGAAGTGATACTTTCCTCAAAATGGTGAATGTTCTCTGCTGATTTCTGTCATAATGTGCTTTGTGCTGCTTAGCTATTCAGTCATAAGAAACACTTAAGAGAAACTGTTCTAGTAAGAAATAGAGAGATACTATATATTATTCAGCAAAGGCTCACGTAGAAAGATGATTTACACTGAGATTCATTAAAGTGTAAGGTTGATATTTCTCTTCTGAATTCCCTGAGCTTCTTGAACCAGCACTTGCCCCCTCATATCCTTTTACTGCAGATCGTTGACTCTTCTAACAATTTGTTATTGGCAGAGTGGTTCTTAGATATGCTAAACTGTTCTGATCCATTGATCAGAACCAATCAAAATTCCAAGTACCTTTTTGTTTTTTAAAGGATCTGTGCCAAAACTCAATAAAAGCCGAACGCTGTATTTAAAATGACCCTGCAAGGAGAGACAGAGAATATATCTTCCCTTCCATGAAGATCCCCAAGTCCCAAAGATCATTAAAAAACTGCTAAAAAAATGCAAGTGGTTTACGTTGCCTGTTAAGAGGAAAGTCAAACTTTGCATCCAGAAACAGGTCCTTTAATATTTTTCCTCTCAGGTTCAAAGCAATCAGCAACACAGACAGTGTTAAGTTTCTAAACTAGAACAAACAAGCAAAAAGCAACAACCAAACACCCAAGCTGTTAATTTTAATTAAGGATACTATGCCCAAGCCACTTTATATATTTGGTATACATCATATATTTAGAATGCTTTTCTCTTTCAAACTTGTCTTTGCTCGGGTAGGATTTCTCCAAGGTGTTCAAAAAAGAAATTGATAACAATGAATTTTGAAAGCTTGTAGTGAAAGGAGTTTTAAATGAATGAGATGCTGATAGCAAGCTGTAGTGATTTGTGTTACTTGAACCATCAAGGAAAGGTTGTGTTATGGAGAGTGACTTTTGAATAGAGTCAGAGCAATGGTACATTTTGGTGTCAAATACTCCGCTGATTTTGTTACTTGCAGACCAATGAGCGATTGGGTGCTTGGATTCCATTACCTTAACAGTGACATTAAACTACAGCTGCCATAAACAGCTTTCTAATAGTCTCTATATTATGGATAAATATTGAATGCCATAAGCTGTTACTTTGGGAGATGCATCTTCCAGGTTATAATTTCAGATCTGTTTACAGCACAATACAGGGAAACATTGGTGTTACTGCATGGATAATGATTATGTTCTACGTTTATGCACAGTGCTCCTCTGAACTATACTACTTTAGGGAATTCTTGGTATTTCCCACATTAGTAAAGGCATGCATTTTGAAGCTTTCTGGGAAAACAAAACAAAAAAGAAAAGAAATATTACAGGTAGCTAGTTGAATTCGGTAGCTAACAGGGTTATATTAATTGAAAACACTCTGTACAGGAGATGTATTAATGTGACTGAAAGTTCTTTATGCAGCTTGAAAATCCAGATACTTTTATAGCAGATATTTTCCAGAGTAACAATTTGGACCAAAAAAAGGACTTGTTGTCATGTGCAAACCTGATTCCTCAAACTTGTTGTACTCCCTGAGTAGGTATCCTTCCTGCCTCCCAGGAAATGATTCAGAATTCAATTCAGTAAGTGGAGTAGAAATTGGTATAATTTTTTTTTTACTGTAGTTCAACCTGGTTTTCCATCTCCTAAATGTTGAACGTGCAGTGCATATTTGTTGAGCCCATTCTGAGTATGTGAAGGAGTGTAATGGAGTTTATCCCCAGATAATGGAGTCAGTAGCATTTTATGGAGACAACCACAAAATCAGAGGTGTGCATTCTCTTTGGTCTTTGAACTCGAATAGTTAAACTTTGTGTGACATCCTGGTAGAGTTTAGTTTTCCTCCACACTTTAATGTATTTCATTGCCTTTGATACCCTAAAAACATGAGCTTTTTCAGACCATTATGCTACATTTATGATTTATTTTTTTACTTTTTTGTTTGTAATTGCAGTTGTTTCTTATCCTTACTGCTGGTAGCCGCTGTCGTTTGGAAAATCAAACAAACCTGTTGGGCTTCTCGACGGAGAGAGGTATTAATAACTTTAAGATTATTGCAGTAGCTTTATCTTTCAGAATAAATTGAGAGCTTTGATAAACAATTACACCCTCCCACAGACTTTATCCAGTACACACAATGCAAATATTCCTATAAACTTTCTTTTTTTTTTTTTTTTTTAACCAAGGACTTTTTATAGTGAAGAGCAAAACTTCTTTTTGTCATAAATTAAAGACATTGCAGCATATGGTTGTGGAAAGCTACATTTTCTTTTTGGTGGAATATTAAGAGTGTTTCAGTGGGAAGGGACTTAAAAGAATCATCTAGCCTGACCAATTCAGAGCAGACCAAGTTAAGGCATGTTATGAAAGATATTGTCCTCTTAAACACTGAGAGGCTTAAGGCACTGGCCACTCTGGGAAGCCTGTTCCAGTGTTTTACAACACTGTAAATAAATCCTCCCTAGTGTCAAATCTGAACCTTCTAATGATTCCCACATGTTCTATCAGTGGGTACCAGGGAGAAGGGCTCAGCACCTCGCTCTTGACTTCCTCTCCTCATAAAATTGTAGATATCAATGAGGTAGCCCCTTAGCCGCCTTTTCTCCAAACTAAACAAGCCCAAAATCCCTAGCTGGTCCTTAGCTGATGAAGGAAGGGATGTCCTCTTTCTTGCTTTCCTCTGAATTCATTCAAGGACATTCACATCATTCTTAAATTGTAGGGCCCAGAATTGCACACGGTAGTCAAGGTGAGTCTGCACCAATGCTGAGTACAGAGGGATATCACATCTTTTGCCTGGCTAGTTATGCTCTTCAGGGCACTCCAATGGTCTCAGCAGTCTGAAATAGCAGTGGAAAAACATTGGTAAGCTCAGAAGGTCATAGTGTAGCATCTCAACCTTGTAGGAAGCTGTGCAATGCTGATGCTGTTACTTAGGCTCTGTTGGCAGTCATTGGAACAAAGTAGGAGGTAACTCATTCTGCAGAGATCTTGTATTTTCTGTCTTTTTTTTTTCTAGTCTTTTTTGTTTGATTGTAATTGAAAAAAATAATTTAAACCAAATGATAATCTCTATTAACATCAGTAGGTCTAACATTAAAACCATGGCACAACTGGAGCTCTTCAATAAATACCCACACATAAGGTCACCTTTATTCTTTTGTTTTAAAGTCATTGTAGGTATGCTGGAAAATCTGGCCCAAAGATTTGTTACTACCTGTTTTTAAAAATTATTCAACTTGGATGAGACCAAACTTAGTTCATGTATACTGCTAAGTGTATATAGCATGATTCAGCCCATGCATGCTGATAGTTGTCATATTTCATTTTGTTTGTAATTATTTTTCATCTTCAAGCTTTTAATTTTGGTACTTTTTTGCAAACTTAAGCACTTGCTTAATGGTGCTGTAGTCTAAGTTTTAAAAAGCAATTTAAAAGATTTTAGAAAGTAATTAAGTTTTCTTAATATGCTGGCATTATGAATGCTTAAATAATTTTGGGGGTGGTGTTTTTTCTTTTACTGTACATCTCCAGTAAGTTTATACATGCTCTAAAAGTGCTGGGTAACTTTTCCTTCACTGAACTGATATCATTTGCCCAGTTTTAGCTTTGAACTGCTGCTACAAAGAAAAATGTATTTTATTGTAGCTATTTCATTTAGGCTGTTTTTTAATTCCATGAATATTGTTCAACATATTCTCCCTCTAAGGGCAAGTGTTCATGTATTTGTTATTACTTGCAAAATAGAAAGGAAAGTTACTTTAAACTACAGTATTCTCTTCAACTTTATTAATTTTCCATTTGAACTTTTTTCCTCAAAACTTATTAATAGTTCTGCATAAAATTCTTCTGTGATGGAAGCAGTTCTTTGATTTATATATATAAATTTATATTTATATATCTATAAATTTATAGATATATAAATANTTTATTGATACAAGAGTTTATTGAGTTCAAGAAGAACTATGAGTGTATGTGGTTGCAGATCTAGGGGGATGAAGTCTGTTTCCCATGGTTACTCCTAGCTGTTTGAAATACAGCACTTCTGATGTAGTCATAGGCATCATCCTAGAAAGAGCACAATCTCATAGACAAAGTTTTTGAAGTTTTCCAAGTTTTCTTCCCCCAATGTCATCAAAAGCATTTCTAAGACTATGAATACTCATACAAGCTGACTGGTCAGTCCAACATAGACACAAACTGTCTTCTTTGGAAGAGCAAAATAGAAAGAAAATACTTGGCAAATGGATTACAACTATCAGAGGTCCATGCTTCAGTTCTAATCCTTGGGTTTCCTTCAATGAAACTAAGGAAATTTAGTTGCTGCTCATTCAGATGTGTTCTTTGTTTGATTTCACAATTGGGAAATATATATTCTTGTTTTAAATGAGGTGTGAAACTGTACCTGAGTGAGGTAGCATTATGAATTGTAACGCTTAAGCAAATCTCCTTTATCTTCAATCTCCTATTTCACAGCAGCAGCAGCAGTTCATGTCAAATGCAAGGTTTTGATGATGTTCCAGGTACTATTTTCTTTTAATCTAGATCAGAGGACTTGTTCTTACAGATAGTGTTATTTTCTAAGGTTTCAGAATGAAGTGTTAGAAATAAATTGTATGACTAATGTAGAAGTAGAAAGCAATCTAGTGTTGAAAAGGATTCTGAAGTACCTGCTTTTAAAGCCCACTAATTTAAGCAGATGAGCTTTCTGTCTCTTTCATCATGCTTGAAAGATGGGGATGTTTGACTTTTTAGATATTACCTTCAGTATGGACGCAGGCTGCAGTAAGAAGTGAAATGTAACAACACAAAGAAATATGAAAAAGCACAGAGTTAATAGCTGTGCGTCCACTTATTGTTCATCTCAGTCTGTTTTCATTTAGAGGAGGAGAAACTTTCCTGTCCATTTTGAGATCTTTTAGTAATGCATTTTATGAGGCTGTCGAGGTAAGCAAATAATTTTTTTTTTTAAAGTTTTCATAGACCTCTGTGTAGGTGAAAATTCAGAACTTTGTCCATTTTTTTGCCTTCTGACTTCAGTGCTTGGCTAAATTGGGTCATTATTTATTCCAAATTGAATGTAGCATGGCCTCAATGCAATACAAAGCATGAGCAAGTTGTTTAGACTGTGTAGTGGGAATGTCTCAATTTCCCCATAAATTCAGATGCCTTCTCTTCAAGTTTCTTTCCTGCTTCATTGCTTATTGAGGAAATATTTGCTTTCCACTGACCAAATAGGCAAGTTCATTTCAATGCAGTCTGTTATTATATGCATTTAAAGAGAGGTAGAAGTATCAAAATAGATAAATAAAGTCTTTTGGAAGACAATTTAAAGGATGTTTGTTAACACTGCATTTAACATCCCTATCCCCATATCTATTAGTCTTTTAATTTAATTAACTGAATTTTTTTTTTTTTTTTTTTTTTTTTTCCCCTGAAGGGAATCTGAGTTTTGGCATGTTTGTTTTTACTAGAAGTGAAATTTGGGTTCTGATCTTCTTCCTACTTACATTGCTGCCTCTCAACATACTGTTTCTCTAAGGCTTTTTTAGTGTCTATATTTGTACTTTAACTCCTGGCTGAGATTTTCTTCTTCTTTTCTGCCTTGTGAAGGAGCGAGAAACAGCAGATAGACTCTCCCTCACCTTATACCATCAAAGTTATTCACTTTCTCCATTGAAAGACAGTGGGAAGTATCATTCTTTTATTTCATAGTTTCAAAAAGATCAGTGAAACTGAGCAAAAGAACATGAACAGTCTCCTGCCTGGCATCTCTTGACACCTTACCCCACCCAACACTCCTGTGGATCCATCATATTTAAGAAAAGGATTTAAGAAAGGCTAAAGTAAGATAGTGAAATATTGCTCCTGTGAGAGAGAGCTTTATCCTTGAGAGGATTAATACAGAGGATGGTGAGATGACTCCCAAAGCATTATTCCTACCTCACTACCTTCCTTGAGAAACAAACAAGGAAACATTTGGATCATTTGTGTGGATACCAGACCTCAAATTCCTGCTTAGAGAGCTGGATAACATTTGCAGGTAAGCATGGAAACTCATGCAGGAGTAGAGAAAGAACAAGATATATTTGTTTGTCAATGAGTTAAAGGAATTCACAAGTATTGCAAAGTTTAGAAGCAACAAGGCATTTTTTTAGAAGAGCCTAGCACTACATAAATAGATCAGATATGTGCTCTAGGTTTTAATCTCTCATCCCTCTTTCCCCTCTGAAGACTCACAAATCTTTCTACCAGTACCTTTTTTAGTGGAATTTCACCTCTTAGTTCACTGAATGAAAAACCGAGAGCTGTCATTTTCTCCCAAAAGATTTGTTAGGCTTCTTGCATTTTATACCCAGAATTCACCCAAGAGCCAATCCATGAAGTTTCAATCTGACTCTGTTTTCCTTCTTTATATATAGATATGAAAAGATCTATCACTTAGATTTACTAAATAAAAAATTTGAAGAGAATATGATTTGTTCTCTCTGCGTGTTTCATATCTGAAGTATTCATTCAATCTTCTACTGAGAATGGGTACAAGAGAATCTGTTCATAGATCATTTTGCTGGAAAGCTTGATAGGTTGCCTGCCAGTTTTGTAGTAGCTTGAAGGTTTTGTCTCATAAACTTCTTCTGACTGAAAGTCACCACACTGCAGATTAAATTTGCATCCAAATGATTTTTTATTAATAGCGTGTCGAACTTTTCTTTTTGCTGACAAGATTACACCGAGGTCACTAACAAACTCCTGCTGAGGGATTTGAGCTAAGTGCTTGTCCTTCATAAGGTAAAGCACTTGCTGCTCACATACCCTTCCTTCTATTCATTCAGCCAGATGTTGTGAAGAATTTTTACCTTTAATTCAAAAGGATGCACATGTAGACATTCTTCCTCCTCCCACACAGACACACACAAAATACCTTTGTGTGCCAATGTGTCTTGTGTCATATAGAATCGTAGGTGGTTTGGATTGGAAGGGGTCTGTAAAGGGTGTCATATAGAATTGTGGGTGGATTGGATTGGAAGGGGTCTGTAAAGGGCATCATATGGAATCGTGGGTGGATTGGCTTGCAAGGGGTCTGTAAAGGGCATCATATGGAATAGTGGGTGGTTTGGATTGGAAGGGGTCTGTAAAGGGCGTCGTATTGAATCGTGGGTGGATTGGATTGGAAGGGGTCCGTAAAGGGCGTCACATGGAATCGTGGGTGGTTTGGATTGGAAGGGGTCCGTAAAGGGTGCCGTATGGAATCGTGGGTGGATTGGATTGGAAGGGGTCCGTAAAGGGCGCCGTATGGAATTGTGGGTGGGTTGGATTGGAAGGGGTCTGTAAAGGGCGCCATCTAGAATCATGGGTTGGATTGGAAGGGGGCTGTAAAGGGCATCGTATGGAATCNAGGGGTCCGTAAAGGTCATCTGGTCTGATCAGATTTTTCAGAACCCTCTCCAACCTGGCTTTGAATGTTTGCAGAGATTGGGCTAATACTACTCCTCCTCTTTGGGCAACCTGTTCCAGTGTTTCATCACTCTCTCAGTACCAAAAATTTCTTCCTTGTATCTAGTCTGAAATATACATTAGTGTGTATTTGATTAATTAGGTAAAATGCAGTTTTATATATATTTATATTTTAATATTTAATATATTATGAGAATCTCCTTTTTACATATTATTATAATTACACACGAGAAAGAGAGCTTACACATTTTAAAAGAGATGACTTACAATCTTATTTCCTCAGATAATACAGGATCTGCCTCTTGAGCAATGAGGAAGTGATGCATGATTGCACATTTTATGTAAAAATGTTTGGAAGCATGGTGTTATATGTGTAAAGTGCTTGCATAACTTTAAAGGTTAATATAATTCCTTTATTGGAAATTTCATATTTATATATAGCATTTCGTTATGCAGTCAGCTGTGCACCATTTGCCTGTCTGGAAGCATAGCATATAGAAGCATAAAAACATGGAATTACAGAGAGTGTTGGCTTTATACAGTGTGTGGGTGCTACACAATTTATTGCTTCATTTTTATTAAGTAAGCTTATGTTTGTTTAAAAAAAAAAAAAAAAGAGGCCAAACAAAACCCCACAACCTTCTTAGCCTTTTAATACCAAGGTAGTTTTAATCTCCTGAATATTCAAAGATTCTTAAAAACACAGAAATGAAACCAAGACAGACTACTTTTTAATAACAGTAACAATTCATGTAATAGCTTTAGGCTCATTTCTATGGTTACCCTAATAAGAAAGTTCAGTTATGTTGATAGTACTAATGAATGTAGACAATATGTGAATTTCAGCTTTTGTGCTGCTCTGTATTCCAACAACAATTGAGTTTTTCAGTATTCCTTTTAGAGAAGGCAATAATGGATTTGGGTGTATGCAATATCACTTATAGAATGCAACATGTTTAGTTTAGCTGTATTAATACATGTAGTATGCGGTGTAATCTTGAACAACAAAGGGGTACTTTGACTCATCTGTCTTTTAATGTGAGGAAGGAACCACCAATAGTAGATGTAAGGAAACTGAGAAATATTAATGCATGTAATTAAAATCACAGAAACATCCAGGTTGAAAAAGCTCCCTCAGGATCACCAAGCCCAACCTATAACCCTAATCTACAAGATTCATCTTAAACCATAGTCCTAAACACCACATCCAAACGACCCTTAAACACATCCAGGGTAAGTGACTCCACCACCTCCCTGGGCAGCTCATTCCAATGCCTGACCACTCTCTCTGTGAATTTTTTTTTCCTAATGTCCAATCTAAACCTTTCCAATCTGAGCTTGAGGCCATTCCCTCTTGTTCTGTCTCCAATTACCTGCAAGAAGAGACCAGCACAAGCCTCTCCACAATGCCTTTCAGGCAGTTGTAGATAGCAATGAGGTCTCCCCTCAGCCTCCTCTTCCTCAAAGTAATCATCCCCAGCTCCTTCAGTTGCTCCTCATAAGATTTATTCTCCAGGCCCTTCCCCAGCTTTGTTGCCCTTCTCTGCATGCAGTCCAGTACCTTCTCATCTCCTTGTATTGCGGTGCCCAAAACTGAACACAATACTCAAGGTGTGGCTTCACTAAAGCCAAGGCCAAGGGGACAATCACCGCCCTACTCCTGCTGGCCACAGCATTTCTCATCTCAGCCACGATGCCATTGGCCTTCTTGACCACCTGGGCACACTGCTGGCTCATATTCAGCTGCTTGTCTATTACAACCCCCAGATCCCTTTCTGCCAGGCAGCTCTCCAGCCACGCTGCCTCAAGCCTGTAGCATTGCTTGGGGTTGTTGTGACCCAGGTGCAGGAAATACCTCAGTGCAAAGTACAATGCATGTGTGTAGATGCCTACAGGAGTACATGCTTTATGTTTAAAGTGTGTTAACCTCAAAGATCACTTTTCTTTTTTTGGTAGCTTCTCATCTGTTGCTTAGCAAATATCTTACACATCTATATATCCTTACTCATAGGCTGTGAGTAATCCCTCTGAAGTCAACAGAGCTATTCATAGGACCAGAATCTCAACTTGTTATATTGCTCAAACTCCTCTGAAATCAATAGAGCTATGACTGCTTATTCCAACTGTGGATCTAGTTTCATTGAGGATAACTGGGGCATTTATTTCAGGCTGATGTTTTCTTCATTCTCTCCCAACCTAAAATTTAGCTTCCTCTCTGAATGAACCTCTCAAGAGATACACCTAGTTAGCTGACACTGGATTTTATCTCGGGACTCCCTCTGCAGTCAGTTTAAGAGGCACCAAATACTAACTCCCTCCACTCTTTTCATAGTCTTAGCTTTCATACTCTGATACTGGTGGGGGGCTGATTTTTTTGTTAATGATATAAATAACCCAGTGAGTCAAATCTCCTATACTTAGAGTTAATCTCTGCTTTAATTTTGTAAAATTGAGGTTGTATTTATAATACTGTCACGTCTTAAAAATAACCATCTGATTGATTGGGACACTTTTAGCACTGCTCACATCATACTTATTCTTTGTCAAGAGAAGTATTATATGGTATCAGTGACAGACTCATGTTATATTGGTGATTTTATTTTGGGGGATGGGCTAAACAGAGTTGGTCTAATGCAGGTGTCTTAAAACATCATGCTGTGTTAAGAGGCTTCCATGTACAATTATAATAGGCACAAAACTAATGAGCCCATCTTAGTTACAGACAATTCTGTATCTCCTGGAAGTAATCCTAGCTGTCTTGTGTCAAATCTGCTTATGAACTGCCATGGGAATTCACCATGACTTGCCTGGGAAGTAATTGACTTCAATTTTGTTCGTGCGCGTTCTGGTTTTGCTGGCGCAGGATCCTATGCCTGTGATGGTCTTTAGGCTGTTAGCAGTTTGGAGTCTGACAGGCCAGATGACCTGAGCTGGTTACAGGTGTATCCCAGAACACAGAATCACAGAATTAACCAGGTTGGGAAAGGCATTTGATATCTTCAAATCCAACCTATTACCTAAAACTATGTAATCAGCTAAGCCAAGTGCCACATCCAGTCTTTTTATTAAACAATTCCAGGGATGGGGAATCCACCACGTCCCTGGACAGCCCATTCCAATGCCAATCACTCCTGTGAAGAACTTCTTCCTAACATCCAGCCTGAACCTGCCCTGGTGCAGTTTGAGACTGTGTCCTCTTGTTCTGAGAGAAGAGACCAACCCCACCTCCCTTCATGCTCAATACAAAGGGGGAAATTGCAGAGGAGGAAGTCTCCACTTCCTTCTACTCCTCGTTTTCCCTATCCCTAGAGGGACTTTCTNGACAAAGGGGGAAATTGCAGAGGAAAAAGTCTCCTCGTTCTCCCTATCCCTAGAGGGACTTTCTTGACATTCTGCTTCTGAAGACTGCTTTCTCATTTATTGTGACTGCTGTGTATCCACTGGGATTAGTATATACTTTGTATACTTTATATTGCTATTGGTATTGACATTACTTTTGCTGTTTCACTAAATCTGTTTTCATCACATGGGTCTTCTTTTCCCAATTTCCCTTCCTGGCTGGAGACAAGTCATCGAGTGATAGCACAACAGCTATACTTAAGCCCTGGAAATGTAGACAAGAGTTCTGATGCTCTGTGCCCTTCAGGGAGATTTCTTGGCATGTGGAGGCAGAGATCTGTTGGAATAGTGTTAAAGTAGTACATAAACTGAAATAAATTAACTATACTGAGAAAATCACTGCAGGGGTAGAAAGACAGGGGAAAAAAAAACACAACAAAAAACAGAGAAATTATGCATCATGTGAAAATATTCCTTTGAAAACTCTACAGGTAGAGAATGGAAACCTTGAAGCAGAGGATGAATGTTGTAAGGCAAAATAGTGATGTAGTTTCCTTTTGTGGGACTTGCTTTATCAGTTTATCAGTTCCACCTAAAAATTGTCCTGTACAATGGAGAACTGAAGAACGTTCTATTATGCTACATTTTGTCTTGTTTCTTGAAGTTGTCCTTCTTTAGAACTCATATAGGGATATAATTTTATATTGTACTACCATGTTCATTGGCAGGATATTATTTTCCTCCTGAATTCCTTTCTGCCTTCCTTTTATTAATGCTGGAAAAAAACCCATCTCTAACGTGGCAATAGAGAACTGGATTTTGGGTTTTCCTGTTCTGGTGGCCAAGTTTGGAACAGAACTAGATAAAGCCAAATTCAAGAGTGTGCATCTGAGCTATGAAAATTCATTCTGACCTCTAGACCTAGGACAAATAACTATGCTTTTTTAAACAAATAGACTGAAAAAATAATGGAAATGAGTGTCTGTGTGCAGCTCAAAACAACATATCTGTCTGTTTCTTCATTCCACAGAAATTCAGAATAGAAGGAAGCTAAGAGATAACAATAGATTTTTGAAAGAAAAAAATGCTTAGCTAGTTCTCCTTATTAAATAAATAAGTGAATAAGGGAAAGCATAAACTAATTATGTGTTTTAATTATATTTACATGACCAGGAAAAGAAAACTGTTTGCTTTTCTTAATGGAATAAACAAAGTTCCTTTTTACGTTTCCATAGTGGAGGTAGCTTGGAGAATCACAAAATGCAACAATCAAATCAAATTAATTTCATTGTATGTGATTCCTGGATGCAATTTCATTGAATGTGATTCCTGGATGTATATATATAGAAGGAAGCTTGGATGTGGTGCTAACAGCACTTCACAATGAATAGTTGTGGTATTCTGTTTAGCAGAAGCTATTATCAATGTTGAGCTTCCTAAATATTAGTATAAAACTCTGCTGGAGAGAACACTAATGTTATAATAGACTACATTCCTGCTATTTGTCACAGGCCTGGTTCAATCTTGCAAGTGTACTTGGTTAACCTTTGAATCTTGCAGGAAGGTAAAATTAAGAGAAAGAAGGAACTGGCCAAAATGAAAAAAAGACTGTCTGAGGCAACTAGCTACTCAGCAGAGCCTAAGGAGCCTTTGAGCCATGAGATGTGGGAGGTTTCCATGGGGCTAGTTGTAAATGTAAGAGCATTAGGAGAATTTTTTCACAAACTACCTGTCAGCAAAAAGCAGCAGACAGGGAAAGCCAATCCTTAGTGGGGCCCTGGGAAGAAACCAGATAACTTCTTTTGAATTTCAGAGAAGAAAAGTCGCTTGGATTTGTTTCCATAGCATTACAGGCAGGAGGATGGTGAATAGGCTTTTTGTCAATAAAGAGGATTGCACCAAAATAGATTATTAATTTTTTCTGTCTTAACAAAAACAAAAGAGCAGGTGTTGAATGTTGGCCCAAAGAAGTAACTCTCTTTTTTACATTTCTGTTTCCTCTGTGTTTGCAGTATTATAGAATCATAGAATGGTAAGGTTGGAAGGGACCCCCAGGATCGTCTACTTCCAAGCCCCTGCCATAGGCAGGGACACCTCCCACTAGCACAGGTTACTCAAGGCTTTGTCCAACCTGGCCTTGAACACCTCCAGGGAGGGAGCAGCCACAACCTCTCTGGGCAACCTGTTCCAGTGCCTCACCACCCTCACTTCCTCCTAACATCCAGTCTAAATCTTCCCTCTGCCAGTTTAAACCCATTGCCCCTAGTCCTGTCCAACTGGAAGTTAACTCCACCAACTTTTTTTCAATGCCTGCACTATTAATTCATTTATTCTCTGTCGCAGAAGGGGTGTTTTAACTACTGCGAGACGATATTTTAAAAATATTAATATATAGTTTATTAATATTAAATAATCAGAACTTGCACCACCCCGATCACCATTTAATAANATCAATGGGCCCTTGGACATGAGATAGCCAATCAAATGGCAGTTAGCCAAGATTTGGCCATATTGGGTGAAGCCATAGGCTTGCTTTACCCTTTTTTGGGCAGATCACAGCCTTGCATAAGGCAACTGTGTGCACCCTGTTTACTGCAGTTGCTGGGCTGACCCCAGACACCAGACTTAGTGGTGCCAGGTCCTTTGTCCCTTTTCCCGCAGTTGCTCTCCCCAAAACAGAAGGAGGGAGAGCAGAAAAACATGCCTGGGCAAGCCAGGGCATGTACAAGCCTAATTTGGCCTGTTTAGGCCTACCACGACACTCTCTCAGCAGAATCCATTCACTATCATGTATTTCAGTATTGTTGCTATTAAAAAAGCTCTATGGGGAACTTCTCTGTAGGTATTTGTACATGCACACATTCCCTGGTGGCATCCTTCTGAGCATCTGGCTGGTGGTGACGAGATTTGTGTGTATATGCTTAATTCTTGAGGAACCTGCAAATGCAAATTAACAGAGCAGCCTTAGACTGGAAGCTTCGCCCCCTAAAAAGCCTTCAGAAGAAATTATGGGTGTGTGACATAGTCTGCTAAAAGACAGAGTAGTTATTCTTTCTCAAGGGTGTAACTATCCAATGTTTATCCTTCCTGGAGCTATAGTTTTCACTGCTCCAACAGTTTGCAAATAATAGTTGAAGATTAGTGTGGCCTGATATAAACTAAGCTCATTACATAAATTTTTAACAGATAATTAATAATTAACATATAACCTTTGGCTTTCCTTTTATCTTTGACTATTGACAGAAGTCACACAAAAACATACTATGTGTGGGGAAAAAAATGCTTTGAAATGCAAAATTTAATTAAAATTAATGCAATGTTATTTTAGGATGCTTCTATAGTAGCAAAAGTACTTCAGGGAATATGAATATTTGAATAGGCCATTATTTTTATCCATGCTGTTTAATTTATACACAATTGATTTCTGGAGAAGAGACCATCATTTGATATTTTGGTTGGAATTTATTGGATTGGGTGCACCATGGCAGTTAAATTGTAACATCAGTAAATAACTCTAAACTGCTTTAATGACCACTTGACCCACGTGTAATTAACAAAAATGTAACCACAATCAATCTTACAGCTTAAGCTTTTATTCTGTGCTCCACATACATTTTGGCAATCTCAGTTAATTAGACTTATCATATCTAAGTAGCTCTAGTTTCTTTATCTCTTATATTTGTGCAGCCATGATCAGAATGCTGCTGGATGAGGCAAGCAGTGAATAGTACATCCCAGTGAAGAGAAGCTTGGGTTTTGAAGACTATAATTGATGTTACAAGTGCCCTTGCACAAATTGCTTCTTTGCCTGGGCCACCAGTTTCCCACAATCAATTGTATGGGTCATCTTTATATGATTTTCATTACAGGTGATGCTGCTGTTATTGGGGGAAGCCTGTTCTCATTATTGTTTTGCATTATTCCTCAATAATCCTTTTTGTCCCTGGGCAATTTATTTAGGTATCTTTCCATTTAAGGCAGAAAAAGTGAGTGAAACTCACAGGGTTTTTTTTTCTGGGTGCATTGGTTCTAACCAGAGATACAAAAATTGTGAGACATAGTCTGTTACTTTAACATGTTATATTTAAGGCATAATCAATATTTGATAAAATGCGTTATAAAAAGTATGAAATATACATAGAATCATAGAATCACAGAAGGGTAAGGTTGGAAGGGACCTCAAGGATCATCTAGTTCCAACCCCCTGCCATAGGCAGGAACACCTCCCACCAGTACAGGTTACTCAAGGCCTTGTCCAACCTGGCCTTGAANTTTTCCTCAGGGCTGCTCTCAGCCATTCCCCACCCAGCCTGCAGTTGCCCTTGGGATCGTGCCCACCCAGGTGCAGGACCTTACACTTGGCCTTGTTGAATGTCACGAAGTCGGCTTGGGCACACCTCTGCAGCCTATCCAGGTCCCTCTGGATGGATCCCTGCCCTCTAGCAAGTTGACTGTGCCACACAGCTGGGTGTCATTTGCCCACTTGCTGAGGGTGAACATATTTCGTTATCACCCATTTCTTACGGTGTTGTGCTTTATGAGTATGATAATGATGTGCAATATTGATTCTGTGCTGCTTTCGACCTGCTGTAATAATTTATACCTTCACAAAGTTAAATATTTCCAGAACAACGGCAGCCTGTTACAAAAATACCACACTTGTGTGTACGTGACCCATATCCAAGTATCAAACACACCATATTTTAACTTAGCAGCAGTCACTAGTATATATTCCTGAAGTTGTCATCTTCCCTGTTTGTGTAGAAAGCAAGTCCATACTGTTAGTGTTAATGATTAAATCACCCATGCATGAAATGTCCAAGTTTCATCTCTGGTTAGAGCATCCACTAAGCTTATAGGAAACAATGAACATAAATAACTTCAGTGGGAAGGGAGGACAAGAGGAGCCAGAGAATTATGGTCAGTAAATTCCCAGAAACATCCTTTAATGAAAACTAAAGTGTTTGTAAGCACCTATTGGGGAAAAGAAAAGAAGAGGGGGGCATATATATATGTGTGTGTATATATATATTTATGTATATAATGTATGTGTGTGTGTATATATATGTATGTATATGCGTGTATGTATTTATTTATTATGAACCAAAGAACATGAAAAACAAAACAAAATGAAGCAGCTTTTTTCTGCCAAGGTAGGACAAAAGTCCTTTTAAATGGAGGAGAAGGCATCTGATGCTTGACCAATATGGCATTCTAAAGGCTTAGAAAATTTAGTCACGTGATACTTCAACAGCTAAGCATTGCCATAGCTGTGGAGTAGGTGGAAAACTGGTCAGTACAACATGTTTAGATGTTCCATTATTAGTAAAAGGAGGTACACTTTGACTGCAGTTAACTTTAATTAGCTACAAGTTGGCTTTAAAGTTTTAGCCTAGCTCTAGAACCCTTCAGTGTTTTTATTAATGACCTAAGTTATGTAATTAGAGAATACATATATTAAATTTGCAGATACTAGGAGCTGGGTTGCAATTGTGTTGCAGGCAGATTAGACTTAAAAATAATCTGCAAATTGGAAACAGTATCCATACTGGTGAATGCAAGCTTTTTACTTGGTAGGAATAATCATCTTCACAGAAACAGCATGAGGAAAAATCTGAGTGTGCTACAACTCTTCAATCAATGGCTTAGGTTCACAAGATGAATGTAAATCAACAGCAGCCTAGTTGCAAAAATGGCATATACTACTGACTTTCATTGGTATGAGTAGTAGCTCTAAGGCATCTAATTCTTGTGCTGTACTTATGTGACTACAACTGGAGCATCATGTGCAGTTCAAAAAGTCTGTGGAACATCTGGAAATGTTCAGAGGTGAACAGCTAGAACATAAGGTTGACTATAGTTGTATAGTGTAAAAGAAGATCATGAAGAGATGTGAAGACAACAGCACTGAAGGCAGGGGTGGAAGAATGTTTGCTCTGGTTGTGGTAGAAAGGACAAGAAGTGAGCTGCTCGTGATTGCAGCAAAGATCATTCAGGTGGCACAATGAAAGAGAATAAATTGTGCTTATTAATGTTGTATAGTTCTGGAATACATAGATTCCAGAGACTCTGTCATTGGAAGCCTTTGAGTGGGGTATGCAAATGTAGAACAGAAATTAGAGAACATAAATGTATCTTTGCAAAGAAGTGAATGATCTTTTGACAATTTGCTGATGTCTCTTTTAGCCATGTGATCTTTCAATTGGGAAAACCTACTTCATGTTGAATTCAGGTTTAGGTTGGAAGGGATCT
>WBNM01005751.1:0-31273 GCA_013399055.1 Ramphastos sulfuratus
ATATATTATATATATATATATAGTAGTTTTTAATGGCAGCAACCAATTAGAAGATGAAAGTGTTAGTAGTCAGTGAAGCAGAAACTTTCCATCAGCGCTTGAGTGCTGATGGCAGCATTATTCAACAAGCTATCAGCTCCTGGCAGATGGTGTTAGCACTGTCACAAAGTGAGGTTTCAGTATCACACTGCTTATCAGAAAACTGTCAGGTAAACACACAGTGGCAGAAAAAACAGCCTCACTGCACTCATCTAAGCCACTTAACACACCTGGGTTTTGGGATCTCTTTTGTCTTTATTTAAGAAAAGCTGTTGTCAGGTTTCTTACACAGGTTGAATTTATAGGCAGTTCACCAGAACAAGGTTAGAGACAGGTGTATACAAGAAACTTTTCAGGCCTTTAGAAGGACCAAATATGACTCATTTTGTGAAACACAGTTATCTTAGCTAACAACAACTCATCCTGTGATCATCTCCTAAATCATACCATAGCACAAATGTCTCTCTCTTGATTGTTTTTCAGCCCTGGTCTAATTACCATCCAGTTCAAATGGTACAAGTTATTACCAACATTGACAACTATTAGACCCGAAGTTATAAAAGGGATTCTTGCAGAGTAAAGGACATTCAACACTTTTTAAATTGTTCTGAAGTTCACTTAAAGATGTGCTACATGCTGCCCTAAGTATCTGAAAGTAGCAGTGCCTATCACTAAGCATGGGCAGGGGAACAAGAGGCTTCATAAGTACAATTATCATATTGCAAACATGTAGGTACCTGATATGCCAAGGGACATATGCAGCAATTTCTGAGAAGGATTTGGAATCAACTTGGCAGATAAAAGATGGCTTCTCTTCCTTGATTGCTTGTGAGGAGAGAATAAACCTCAAAGATCTAAAGGATGGAGCCACTCATAGCAGGAACCACTAATTGAAAAAAAAAAATTGTAAATTCTAATTTATCAAGACAAAGGAGGGTAAAATCTATGGATTAGTACTACTAAGAAAATACTTTGTGCTTCAGCACTGTAGCAAAAGCTAAAAACATTTATGAGGTGCAGTGGTAGCCTTTCTAACTGGGAGGGAAAAATGGGCTAGGAGACTCTACTATTCCCATGTCTGTCATTGTCTTACGCATCTCCTCCTTCTGTGAGAAGATCAGTCTTACTTAATTTGTTCCTAGACTGAAAAGAGACAAGAGGTATAGTAACTGCTGTAGTGTTTGTGCATCACTGGCTATATGGCTTTTCTAACAATAGTTGTATCCAATGCAAAGAACTGGAGAATTTTCTTTTTGGAAGTTGGAATGGGGACTTAGTTTTATGTACAAAGAAAAGCTATCAGAGATAGTGGAGAGTAAATCAGAGAGGAAGGGCAGAAGAAGAAAGATGTACTCTGATTGAATATTTTGAGGGGAAAGGTTAGGTGTTATCAGTCTCACACAGAACTTTTCCTCAATAAATTTCAAACAAGTACAAAATAAGCCACAGAGAAATTAATTGTCCAGAGTCACTAAGCTGAGTCAGACAGTTTCATATAGAAGCTAAGGATGCTGATTCCAGTACTCTCTTGTCTCCTCAAATTCTCCGAGATGTTCAATAAGCATTTCTTAATTTTTATGCAAACGTTTTGACTCCCTGCTTATTAAACACATCATGCAAATGTTTTCACTTCTTGCTTATTACACACAAAGTGTACTGCAGGAAACAACATGAGAAAGCACAGGTTCAGCCGAACCAAAGTCTGCTAGGCCTAAAAAATGTCAGCATACTTACTGCACTTTCCTTTATTGATCCTGACCTTTTCACACTGTTAAATCAGTATCTTAGAGGCAAACTCAGGGCCCCACTTTACGCTATCTAGGAGGAAAAAAAATGTGTGCAGAAGCCAACGGAGTGGAAAATAAGGTTCACAAACAGAAAGCATGGGAATGCTCAGTATCCTTAGTGACAATAATGCAAGAGAGGGAATGAGAGTGGATCTCAGTGGAGATCATTACCTCAGGATTTGTATGTTATTACCATTTGGTTTCTAAACAGAGCAGAATTAAAGAAGGTACACACAGAGGCGCTTGCTGGGGTTATTACAGCATTGTAGTTACATTGAAAAGCTTCTTACAAAGGGCTACTCTGCACACATACTTTTGTTGCCTTATTTAGTTTTGAAGTAAAGAAATGAAAATACAGTAGGGTAGATGAATGGGGTTTTCTCTTAAAAGTTTAAAATTAAGATGTTTCAGTGTTTTTTTGTTTGGTTCTTTTGTAGTCGTTTTGGTTTGTGGGGTTTTGTTTGTTTGGGTGGGTTTTTTTTTTTCTGTGTCTCTGGAATTTGTTTTAAAACTGACAACACAACCCAAAATAGAGCCTAATGTATTCTTTCTCTCCTTTTCAGGCTTGGGAAACAAATGAAATTCTTTTTGCAGACCACTATTTCCATTTAGAAACAGTTAAAGACCTTTATTTTTCCCCTTCCTCTTCTTCTTAAAAACAGGTATGAATAAATACTTCAGATGTGCAGGTTTAATTGGTAAAGGTATAGAAATTATATATCTTTGATCACAACATCTATTGCTCCAGAGAATTATACTTGAATATTTGCACTCAGTATCTTCAGCTTGGATTAACATTAAGCAAAACTAAAATAACCAGTCAAGATGCCAAGTATGTTTGTTTATTGAGAATTCATTGTATGTTTCTAAATGTTTAAATTAGCTACATATTAATACTCTTTAATCTGGGGAACAACCTATTATCACTGATGGTAGTTTTGTCTGCAGCAATTTGCATCAAGCTGAAGTAATTGCATCCAGATGGCATCAAGAGATGTCTGTGCAAAACCAGTATTTTCCTGGGTTACAAAGTTCTATACAATTTGGTCTGAGACCTTTTGCTGATTATTTCTTTTCCCCAAAGAATGACACTCAATAAGGGCAAAGCAACACAGGGCAAATACTTACGAAACAGAAATGAGATGTGAAAATGTAAATGTGGTTAGATCTTATATACGATGAAAGGTCACTGTTGATTCCATACTACTTTTTTATTGTAGAATATCTGGTTATGCAATAAATCAGTTTACACCTCATAATAAAACAAATGCAAAAATGGAGTAAAATACAGTCTATTTCTCTGAGATATCTATAATTCCAGATTGAAGTCATCACTTTTTGTGCTAATGATAAGCTTATAGTTGTGCATTTGAAAGAGTTTGGGCTGTTCACATAAAAATGCAGCAATGTATCAACAAAAGTTATGTATTACTCTTAAGGATGTGTTTTTCCTTAAGTTCTTGATACTCAGCTCTGTGGTAAATTCATAATTATTCAGGAGCAGATGGTGAATCGGTATGTTTAGCTCTACAAAAGTTATCTGTTTATCAGATTAACAACTAAGACACGATTGGTTAAGAAATATTGCAGTGCTACCTTTTTGATTTTAACTATCCATAACAGTCAGTACAGCCAACACATAAATTGTAAGCTTTATGCAGAATTTAGAACGTACAAGGTGAGATAAAATTCGGATCTACTTTTGCTTTGGGAAGAGAAAGCGCAAGGATTTGATCAGAGGTGGGAAAACCCAGACTCTTCCCCCTTTCGTATGTCTGCTTTGTTGGAGATTGTATTAAAATGTCCTTCTGCCAGAATCTTTGTCTGTCTGTCTTTATTTTTCATGTTTTTACTCTGTTATACAAGTACTGTATTAACTATACACCAAATTAATGTTTACACAGATTCATTGAGGAGAGCAGGAGAAGAAACAGAGATTCCAAAATCTTGCTGGGTGAAGCAATTATCTTTTTTTTGGTTTTCAGTAAAACCCCCATTATGATTCATTTATTTGAAGGTGTCCAAAAAAAAAAAAATACTAGTACAACACCACATTTCTTATGACATTGAATTGTTTCCAATATCTTTCACTAACTGGTTAAGAGAAGGATCTCAGCACCACCATGGTAAGATTTATGTTACACTTGGTATGACCTATGTAAGACTACTACTACACTGGCTTTAGAATTTTGTATTCGGTGCTTTAGTCTCATTTTGCCACACACGTAACTCACAGAGAGAAAAGACTCCTTGCTTTCCTGTTTCAAAATCCTTTAGCCTCTTTTTAAAGTGTTGTAAAATGGGTTTGAAATTCAATTGCTATCAGCAAAGTAATATCTGATTGGCAGAATGGTCTGAGATTAAGATTATACCAAACACATAAGATGATCTCAGACTTCTAGTAATAGAATCATAGAATCATAGAATGGTTTAGGTTGGAAGAGACCTCAAGGATCATCTAGTTCCAACTCCCTGCCATAGGCAGGGACACCTCCCACTAGAACAGATCACTCAAGGCCTCGTCCAACCTGGCCTTGAACACCTCCAGGGAGGGAGCAGCCACAACCTCCCTGGGCAACTTGTTCCAGTGCCTCACCACCCTCACTGTAAAGAACTTCCTCCTAACATCCAGTTTCAATCTTCCCTCTGCCAGTTTAAACCCATTGCCCCTTGTCCTGTCATCACAAGACCTTGTAAAAAGTCCCTCCCCAGCCTTCCTGTAGGAAGATACTGGAAAACTTATGAAAAACAGAAAAGAAAAACAGAAAACAGAATTTTAAAAAAAAATTTAAAAAAATATAAAGCCTTTCTCGCTTCTTTAGAAAATTTTCAGAATACCATGTGGACAGAAAAGATTGCCCATTCGGTACATAATAATATAAAGACTTAAAGTATACCTTTTTTAAAAATCTTGCTCTACTCTTTGAAGGTTGCCTTTTGGGTTCATAGGAAAATTAAGGTTGGAAAGGAGCTCAACATGTCTTTAATATTAGCACTTACTCAGAACAGTGTCAGCTAAGAGATTAAACCAAGCTGCTGAGGGCTTCGTGCAGTCTGGTCTGGAAAATCTCCAAGGACAGAGACTGCATAACCTTTCTAAGCAATCTATTCTGGTACTCGACTGTCCTTACTACACAGAAGGTTTACTTTATGTCCAGCCTGAACTTTTATTTTTTACCCAATGTCTCTCTTCATCTCATTCATTCTCATTAACCTCATTAATGTTTATAAATGTGTAATGGGGTGAGTGCCAGGAGGATGGAGCCAGCCTCTTCTTAGTGATGCCCTGTGACAGGACAAAGGGCAATGAGTGGAAGTTGAGGCTTAGGAGGTTCCATGTGAATCTGAGGAAGAATCTTTCCCCTGTGAGGGTGGCAGAGCACTGGAACCAGCTGCTCAGGAAGGTTGTGGAGGCTCCCTCTCTGGAGATATTCAAGAACTGTCTGGATGCATTCCAGTGTAATCTGCTCTAGGTGCTCCTGCTCTGGCAGGAGGGCTGGACCAGATGATCTTTCTAGGTCTCTTCCAGCCCCTGACATTCTATGATTCTATGATCTCACAAGCCATACTGTCAAAAGCCTTCCTTCATCTTCTTGATGGCCTTCTCACAAGTGTTGAAAGGTTGCTGGGTTTCCTTTAAGTCGTCCTGTCTCCATGAAAACATTCATTGCTTCAAGAAAGTTTCTTTGGCCACAGATGATCAAAGTTACTTCTTTTAGTAATCTATCCTCATACACTTTCTAGATTAATTTAAAATAACCCAAGTGTTTACCACAGTGAGGAAACAATCAGAGGTCCACATTTATAATGGTCATGACTCATGCCTAAGCCACTTGTAAAACACTATTGCTAAGCATATAGATTCTCACACATATCTGACACCTGTCTATTAACCAAAATATCTAGCTACTGGGTGGCTAAATGTTTATATGATAAACATCAAACAGAATAAATCAGAATATCTTTATTTGTGCATATTTCTTTGGGGAATGTCTGTAGTGCTAGTTATCATACAGGTAAATACAGAATTGATCTATACCATTGTTACGGTTTTAGTGCCCTCCCCCCTTTCCCCTTCCCCCTTTCCCCTTCCCACCTCCTCCCTCCCCTCTTGCCAACAGAAGATGGGGGGGGGGGGGGAGGGGAAAGGCAGGGAGAGTTTTCTAATTGACTCACACAGAATATTTACTCCTCTACCACAAAAGTATCAGATTACATCAGTGTATATATGAAACAGAAACAAAGAGAAAGGGAAAATCCTGTCCAGAAATCCTGAAACAAGCATAAAACATCCACATGCTCAGGACACTGAAAGCGAGAGAGTAACTCAGCATGCCCTGTCCAGCATGGTAATAGCCTAGTCATAAAATGTCATCAATTCATGATTTCTGATAGTGGAGATTATCGGTCCTTTTTTCCAAACAGCTACAACTAGACATTGTGGATCATCTTATCTTTTATTTTAAGGCATTTCCAATCCTTCTATATAGTTTGTTTCAGGACAAGATAGATATCCACTGCTCTCCTACAGCAATGTAGCTTCCGGAAGGGTCATGATGTGAACCAGACTTATAATAAAGGCCAAAGGGTCTGTTCTCATTCATGCTGAATCTGCCAGGGACCTATACACAGTTTAAAACCACATGAGTGAAGCCCTTGAGCTCACCAACTTTGAGTTGGGGCATTTGTGTCCATGTTCATCATTTCTTGGCAACTGCATCTTTCCAGAGAGCTCCAAGAAGAAAATTACATAACCATGTGTTGAATTTCACGTGCTTGGAAGACAGACATGCCTAATTCAATCTCCTTTTCACTTCTGCATTTTATGTGAAAGAGACTTTAAAGTGGAATAATGAGGTTCACACATATAAAAGTGTAAGCATATACTGCAGTATCTTCCCAACAAAAGATTTTATTGTTCTTACCTGTTTTAATCAATCATATTATGCAAGTATTTTATGCCAATAATATAAACTAAGAGCACTTCAATGTCATAAAATGTTAAGACCTTGTAAATGTGGCCTGTACCAAATACCCATCTGGTGAATGTGGATACCCACGAGATGAAACATAACCAGGTGGATTGATGATGGTAGAGCATTGGATTTGAGTTATCTTGATTTCAGGAAAGCATTTGACGCTGTCTCCCACAGCATCTTTCTGGCTAAACTGAGGCAGTGTGGTCTGGATGATTAAGTAGTGAGGTAGATTGAGAACCAATTGAAGGAAAGAAGTCAGAGAGTTGTGGTCAATGAGATGGAGTCAAGTTGGAGGCCTGTATCTAGTGGAGTTCCTCAAGGATCAGTACTGGGACCAGTATTATTCAATATATTCATCAGTGACCTGAATGAGGGCACAGAGTGCACTGTCAGCAAGTTTGCTGATGACACCAAACTGAGTGGAGTGGCTGCCACACCAGAAGGCTGTGCTGCCATTCAGCCAGACTTGGACAGGCTGAGGGTTGGGCAGGAAGAAATTTAATTAAATTCAACAATGGCAAGGGTAGAGTCTTGCAACTGGGAAAGAACAACCCCAGGTATCATTATAGGTTGGGGACTGACCCATTGGAGAGCAGTGAAGGGGTAAAGGATCTGGGAATCCTAGTTGATGGAAGGTTGAGCAAGAGCCAGCAATGTGCTCTTGTGGCCAGGAGGGGCATTCTTGTGGCTATTCTGGGGTGCATTAGAAGGGCTGTGGCTAGTAGGTGGAGAGAGGTTCTCCTGCCCCTCTATCCTGCCCTGGTGAGGCCACATCTGGAGTACTGTGTCCAGTTCTGGGGCTCTCAATTCAAGGACAGGGAACTGCTTGAGAGAGTCCAGAACAGAGCCACAAAGATGATGAAGGGAATGGAACATCTCTCTTATGAGGAGAGCCTGAGGGAGCTGGGGCCGTGCTGCTTGGAGGAGACTGAAGGGCGACCTCATCAATGTTTATAAATATGTGAATAGTGAGTGCCAAGAGGATGGAGCCAGGCTCTGCTCAGTGACACCCGATGACAGGATAAGGGGCAATGGGTGGAAGATGAAACATAGCAAGTTCCATGGAAAAATGAGGAAAACTTTCTTCCCTGAGAGGGTGACAGAACACTGGAACAGGCTGCACAGGTGAGTTGTGGAATCTCCCTCTCTAGAGATAGTCAACACTCACCTGGCTGTGTTCCTGTGTGATCTGGTAGAGGTGATCCAGCTCTGGCAAGGGAGTCAGACTGGTGTCGGGGATCACCAGCTGCAGCAGAATCATGTGACGCTGGGGATCACTAGGTGTGGGAGGAGAGATGACACAAGGAGGGATGACCAGACACCAATCTGGTGCATCCAAGATCACCCCTTTATTACAGCAAGTCAGCATGTACTTATACAGGACAGACTGCCTGGTCACACACTATGCATTTGCTCTTTGGTGACTGGCAGCTCTTCATGAGCTGTTCCCAGGCTGATAAGGACCAATACGGTCACCATCAGGCACCCTGTTTTGCTATGCTACATCCTTGTTTTTCATAACTACCTTCTACATAGCTACTTTCTCATCTTGAATGACTCATAGCAGGAACAGCTGCACTAGCAGCTCTCCCTCGTTAGTAGGACACAACAGACTAGATTATTTTTTGAGGTCACTTCCAACCCCTAACATTCTGTGATTCTGTGAAAATCTGGGAATTCCTAGTTAACATAAAGCATTTTGATAGCTCTACATAGAATTTGGTTTTGTTTTGAAAGTCCATTTTTAATAAACACAAGAATCAAACTTGTGGGTTTAGATGATTTTGCATGAATTGTTGTTATTGTTCTTTAAATCGATGTGATCTTTTCTTAATAATTTCTTCTGTTTCAGTTCCTGCAAGGTTTGCTTTTAAACCTCACCTATAAAGCAAACAATATAAACTAGCTATTTACCATAGTTAAGGTTCATACCTTGGCACCACCACAATAAAATTGTGGGCTTCCAACTAAAATTTTATTTTTCCTTTCTCTTCTCTCTTTAGGGAAATCTCAGTGGCTGCACCTAACGTTTTCTAAAGGTCACCTTCTTTTCTTTTCTTTTCTTTGGGGCAGACAAGGCATTTCATTTGGCATAAACAGTGAAACAAATACTTGCATACCCTCATCTGTTTATACAGAAGACCAGAAACAGCCAGGTCTACCTCCAACACAACAAATACAGAATTCAAGGGAAGTTTCAGCTTTTTTCATGGAATCTGCCTGAGAAAAATGCTATTGAAATCTTGGAACTCTTTATAACTCCTAGCTGCAAATGCTGCATGCTTTCGCCTATGTGAGCATAAATCAGGAAGTCAAAATGACTGGTTTAAATTTGGATTGAGGACAAAATTAGAAGCAAAAAATTGCCAGGTGGCAGCATCATGCCTGAAGAAATACAATGTTACTGTTATTTATATTGAACATGATTCTAAAATAATTTCCTTAACTCTTCTCTGAAGTGCAGAGTTTAGAAGTCACTCAAGGAGCGAAGCAAATTCAAAACAGTTCAGTATTTCCATGTACGAACTGTTCGGGCTGAAATGAATACTCTGTGGAAGAACAGGTCCCTGGATTTTTTGCATCTAGTTTGGCACCTAGTTCTGTACATTTCTTCCCCAAAATCTGGTCCAAAAATTCACTCTTCATCAGAAATTTGAGTATGACAGGATCAGCCAAGATATCGTGCAAACATTTAATTGCTTATTTTAAAAACAGCTTATTTGTGTACATGTAAATTATACTCCCACTGATCACAATATTATTCTTTTCTGGCTCTCAAAATACAGCGTGAGGAAAACATTTTTGACCTATCTTTTACTTAGATTGCTAGGAACTGTAACAGCAATACATGAAGCAATCAGAGAACCCTTAATCCTTTGATTTGCTCCATGTAATACATGGAAAGTGATTAATTATTTTGACTGCAAACCAGGACGTCATTTTGGCATCTGTTTTATGCCAATAATATAACCTTTTCAGAATGGCTCAGATTTTCTCTGGGAAAGGCAGGATCTAATGCTACAACAGCATTGAGGGAGGAAGATGTGAGGAATGAGGGAATGATCAAGGAGGTCATGTTCAGCTCTAGATTCAAAGTCTGTTTTGTGAAAATTCATCCTTTAGTTTTTGAGACCGAATGTGCTCTTATGTATAACATTGGGAGGAAGCACCAGAATAGCAGGACCTCTGAGGACCAGTCTCAAGAATATTTCAGCCTTTTTTTATTTCTACTTTTTTGTGACTACAAGCCCATTATATTTTTAATCATAAGAACAGTAAAAGAGCAACAAGAGAAGCTAGATTAGACAGTGTACTTCATAATCACATCATCAAATATGATCTACTGTTATTATTATCTTGACATATTGTATACAAAGCCTTTTACCTGGAAATCAAATTTAATTTCCACTGTGGTAAGCCACACTGACCTCCCCCTTCCAGATTCAGAACTTACTGAGAAGCTGTAAGTCTTCAATTTATTTCAAAATGTATATATTTGAGTTTCTTTTTTTCCCCCCTTTGTCAATACATTACTTACAGGCTACTGCACAGATCCGTGCTTTCCTTTATTCTTATGTTGCAACCTGACACAAGCAGCAATTTTGCAAACAAAGTATGGATTACCTCTATAATTTGAAATCCATAGGTACATATTTCTGTAGCTTTTCCATGGGAGTAAATATGGCAGTGTCAGCTACTTACAGACTCTGGTCTTTCACATTTTCAGAACGTGCTACTGTTTATAGAAGTACTTTCTTAAACATGTGCTTCACGATTTTGCCCTTGCATTTATCTGTAAGGTCGTTCAGCCATGAAATGGTTAATTTCTAACTGCATTACTTACTCTGCAGTTTCTTATGCACACACAATTTTTTTTAAATTATTTTTTTTCCATCTTTCTGCAAAAACACTGCTTCACACATCAGCCCCAGGATGCATCACATATTCTGTGTGTCACTTAAAGTTCTTCCCAGTTCTTTATATATATATATATAACTGAGATATATACACACACACACATATATATATACATATATATGTATGCATGTGTATATATATGTGTGTGTGTGTGTGTATACACACATACATATATATATATATGTATGTGTGTGTGTATATATACATACATACATATATATATATATGTACGTGTATATATATGTACATTTATATATATGCGTGTGTGTGTGTGTGTATGTGTATAGATATAAAAAACTGATTAATATCCCCCCCCCCCCTTTATTTTACACCTTTTTAAAAATAATATCCATGGTAAAGGTGCTAATGCTTCCTCTGAAAGTTGATTAGCAGTCATTTCACTTGGCCAACCAAATCGGATATATCTTTAATGCTGAAGTACTTTAAATAGGAATGTCTAAAATATAGAAGTAAACACACCTTAACAATTTTACTGACCCAATTCACAAAACCCTTCAGAAAATTAAGTTCCCAAAAGTAAGCCTTAGCACACACTTTTTTTTTTTTTTTTTCTTAATGCATAACAGATTTTGGCATCTGAAATGCTTTGTTTTAATTGAATCAAACAGAACAGAACAGAAGGGGACATAAAAGACATTCAGTGCTTCATTTGTTCGTTTACAACTTAATTACTAGTTTCATACCCTTAACTGTGAAACCTTCTTCAGCTGTGGGAATTTGTCTCAGCCCAGCTATGCACAAGTGTTTGTGTCCATTCCAGAAAACCAGTAGGCTAGCATTCTCTTGGACTGGTAGACATAGGTCCTACAAACTATGAGATAACATCTGTATCTCTCACTACAGCACTGCTTAGCGTAACAGACAGTTGTGCAATATCCCAGGCTTCTCTACCCATAACATTTCACAAGGTATGGAATAACAAGCTGTACCTTTTAATTATGAAAGAAGTTGTTGATAATACCCTGAAAGTAATTTTCTTCCTTAGCACACACCAAGAGGTCTTCTCTCGGTGATAAGCAGTTCAGCTGTATCTGGGATTTTCCCAGATACAGATATGAATGAAACATTTTTTTTAAGTCTTCTTCTCTGAGCACTAGCACTTGTTTGAAAGTAGGTGAAAAACAATCTGAATACTAAGAAAATGATGGATATCTGTATCCAGAATATTTTAATGGGAGAGTTCAGTAACAAAGTTGCAGCCCTAGACACATGGCCCTCTTGCTGTGTGTTTTCTTTCAGAAGCAGTGGCATACATGACGCTAGCCATAAAGCTCTTCCTACAGAAATATATGCAAGCCCAGCTCATTTCCAGTGTGTGATAATCATTAAGGCTCCCATGAGTGAAGCTCTGATGCTTTTTTAGCTAACAATTAACCTCAAGCCATCCTTCCCCCTTATGCATTTGAATTAAAAGGGCAATACGGAGACCAAGCAGAGAGGAGTGAGTGGTTCCTTCTCTAACTCTATGGACTAAGGAGTGGGTTCATCTGACAAAGAATTCAGGAGCAGCAAGACAGGCAGTGAGGGGACTGATCTCATTAGCATCAGAAAAGAAAGAGACGATCTGACTTCTGACCAGGCTGAATTCAGGATGTTTATGAATTTTATCATTCTGTTTCCACTGGTACCAGCAATGTTTGCATGGTACAGACAGCAGCTATTGGCTTTTTCATTTATTCAGGTCTGTAGTCTCCTTTGTTCTGGGAAGTCTGCTGTAATTAGAGAGTTTGTAGTGTTTACTTGTAAGGAACTCTAGTGTTTAGAGTAGGGCTTTACTTGTCAAGACTTTAAAAGTCTGTGATTCTATATTGGTGTGACCCTGGGTAAGTCATTCAACCAGTTTTACTTCAGCTTCCCAGCCTGGAAAACAATACCAGTCTCAGAGGGCTTGTGTCTGGCTTCATTCATTTGATTGGGATCTTTGGATAACAGTTTTTTAGTAGGAGAAATATAGTATGATTCATATTAATCCATAAATGCTTTTCCTTTAATTTGGTTAGAGAAAAACATGCAGAGGGGTAAAATTTGCCTCTTAGCCTCATTTTATATAGGGCTATATGCAGTAGCTGGGAGCATGAACGTGTGATTCCCGAGTGCCCTGGGTAGCACAAGGTTTGGAACAGCAAACCTATTAAGTACTGAGCAGGGACTGGCAGCAGCAGAGCAGCAGCATGCCCCTCTTCACCATACACAACCAGCGGATCAGTTGGGCTCTGCTCCTGGTAGTGGGGTATCTCTTTTACCTCCTCCTGGGTGCTAGCGTGTTCCAGCTACTGGAGAAGCAGGCAGAAAGTCACTTTCGGGACCAGTTCCAGCTGGAGAAGCTCAGGTTCCTGCAGAACTACTCATGCTTGGACAGACAAGCCCTGGAGCAGTTCGTACAGGTAAGAGAAACAGGTTCCCATTATTTTGGCTCAAGCATTATTTTGGTTAGAAGAAATTACACTGTTGTGGCCAAGCATGTCATAAACTGATCTGCTATCCATGACAGCAAAGAACTAACTGTACCAAGAAAAGGCAGAGGTTTCTCAAGCTCATTCACGTACCTCTTTATCTTGATCTATTGCACTTCTTTTCCCAGTCATGAACTTACCAAACATGCAAATCTGCTGAGGCACCTTGCAACAATTTTAACTTCATAATTTTCAGCTTCCTTATTAATTATCACATGAGAATTGTGCATGAGGACAAAAAAACACCAAGAATCTAATTGACAAGAAGTAGGTTGTCCTTGCAGGATTCTGCAGTCCAAACCTGTGCAAATTCTGCCTTTCTTCTGTACTACAAATTGTCTACTGGTTCTGAAGATGGTCCTTCATTTCCAGGCCTCTACAGAAAAAAACAGGTCAACCATCATGAACTGTTCTCTATCACTCGTAAGTGATAAAGAGCTCTTGTTCAATGAGTTGTCCATTAATGGCATCTTCAATTAGTTTTAATCTAGTCCTCAAAACTGACTGAAGATAAATTACTAGACCTTCCTTGGTATAACAGGCATATTCTCATTCTAGTATTGCAAGGATTGTACAGAAATCCTTTAAGTACCACTTTCTTCATGTTCACAATTTTTCAAGTTGCAGAGCTGGGTACCTAAATAGTTGGAACTTTTTCTACTGCATCATTAAATCAGATGGAAACTCTAAAGATGCTGCAAATTTGTACTGCCCAAGTCAGAGGACTTTCTTGTCCTCTGTATATGCTTTTGATCAACAAAAGGCCCAGATTTCGTAGATGGATTTAAGCAAAAAGTAAATTTCGGATAAAGGAAATGCAGGTTACATGAACCTCTGTCTAAAATGGCAATGTCCTGTTTACTAATACTGTGATATATTTCCTGTGGAACATTTACCGTTGGCCAGAAAATGACTGAAGTTTTTAAGAAAGTAGGTGCCTAAAAACACTCCTGTTTTTCCAGCTTCACCAGCTGATGATATTACCTGCCTTTCCTTTGTGTCTGTGATGATGATTGTAAAGGAGAAAATCCTGATTTTCATTCTAAACCAAATATATCGTAGGACTGGAAGGTTTAGCTAAATC
Source organism: Ramphastos sulfuratus (assembly GCA_013399055.1). Lineage (NCBI taxonomy): Eukaryota > Metazoa > Chordata > Aves > Piciformes > Ramphastidae > Ramphastos > Ramphastos sulfuratus. The sequence goes on from WBNM01005751.1 coordinate 14,282, forward strand.
TCTGGTACCCTAGAAAACTTAGGGAGGGTTCATACACGCAGAATCCTTCTCTGGCTTCAGTGGAGCTTCCTTAGCACTTCTGTGCCACTCAGAGAATCACATTTTGCTGTGTCTCTGATGAATTGGACACAATTATTTCTCTGGTAAATTGTTCCAGACAAAACCAGCTGAGGGCACCAAGTTATCACCTACAATTCACCAAGCTTCAAAGTACTTAGACTTTATAGTCCTTAAGGTAAATGTAAGTGCAGGTGTCCTCTGACTCATCATCTATAAGACCTCTTAAGAGAGCTATTACTTATAGTAGGGAATATAAGTGTTTCCTTGTTAGATCTCTTAACTCTAAAGCAGGGAAGCAATCATCTCTCTGTACATTTTAACAATATGGTTAAGGCAGCTTGTTCTTCATGTCAGAAATTCCAGTCTGAAAAGTCACAGTATTCAGGCTGTGGTGAGAGACAGCCACTAGTTTCAGCCTGCTCAGCTGACAACTATAAGGTTTATCCTTATACTTGGATATCCTTATACTTATGATGCCCTCGCCATTGAAGGCCAATGGGATCCTGGGGTGTGCTAGGAAGAGTGTGTCCAGCAGATCAAGGGAGGTTCTCCTCCCACTCTACTCTGCCCTGGTGGGACCCCATCTTGAGTACTGCCTTCAGTTTTGGGCTGCCCAGTTTAAGAGGGACAGGGATCTGCTGGAGAAGGTCCAGCAAAGGGCTACAAGGATGCTTAGCGGACTGGAGCACTGCCTGATGAGGAGAGGCTGAGGGACCTGGGGCTTTTTAGTCTGGAAAAGAGAAGACTGAGAGGGGATTTAATAAATGTTTATAAATGTCTGAGGGCTGGGTGTCAGGAGAGGGGGGACAGGCTCTGCTCACTTGCTCCCTGGGATACGACAAGGAGCAATGGATGTGAGCTGCAGCACAGGAGGTTCCACCTCAACACAAGGGGGAACTTCGTTACTGTAAAGGTTACAGACCACTGGGATAGGCTCCCCAGAAAGGTTGTGGAGTCTCCTTCTCTGGAGACTTTCAAGGCCCATCTGGATGTTTTCCTGTGTGACCTGAGCTAGATTATTTGGTCCTGCTCTGGCAGGGGAGTTGGACTTGATGATCTCTTTGGGTCCCTTCCAGCCCCTGACATCCTGTGACCCTCTTATTGCCTGTTCTTTAAACCTAAATCCTGGAATTTGAGAATCAGCCCAGGTTTCTTTCTGCATATCCATTATTGCCAATAATAGAATTGCTACTTACAATTCATTAGGTTTTGACTTGACTGTGCATGAAGCAAGCGTTTGCAATTCCACATACATAAACTGCATTGGCTCTGCTTGGCCAAAGCTGCCTAGCTGAGAGGTGACCCTGAGCTGCAGCTCCTCAGGTGGACAGTCTGAAACTGTGGGAAAGTGCAAATCCAAACCCTGTGATATAACATATTTCTAGTAAAAATACTTTGGAAAAGAAATGATGCCATTCTGACAGAATAATGGAGAAACAGATTCCTTGAGTAAGAAGGTACCTATTTAAAGTCCATGTTTTGATTACATCCATACTTTTTCAGCCTCAAAGGAACGGATATAGACCAGGAGGACCAAATCTTTGTCTATAACCACAAGTGACAGCAATATGCATTGGCAGGGAGACAGAAGCAGAAATGGCAGGCGGATTTTATTATCTCCACGTCCTACTATAGCTTTATGTAGGCTTCATAGTCTTACTGTAAATTAGAGCACATTGCTTTTATTTACTGGCTACTTCTCCTCCCATAGGAAACAGCTAATACTCACCAGCTATTCAACAGCTGCCATAACCATTACCTGAGCTGTAGACAAAAGGAACTAGGAGCCGTTGTAACTGCTGTACACAAACCTGTTTGTTTAGGAATGATTCTCCTGGGCACCAGGATGCCATTTATTTTACAATTTAAAAGCCATGACTTAAAAGCAACAATCACACCAAGAAATCTGGCTCCAGACTATCATTCTAGCAGTGATCAACACTTGAATCAAGAAATAATACCTTCCTTGGTCTCGTATTCCTGGAACCAACTAAAGCTGGGGTTGCCAATGAATCCTGCTCATATACAAAAGCCTCTAGAAGAGATGAACAATTCCTTCAGGCTTTTGGCAAAATCATGAAGGCTGTGACCCGAACCTCAAAACTGGTAGTAAACCAGGATTATTCTTGAACAAACAAGGATATTCTTGAAGTCACTGTGCAGAGAATAATCATTCTCCTTCAGAAGAAGTCCTTGGGGAGAACAAAGGAACATGCTCTTCATTGGGGCAGCTAATGAGACGCATGAATAGCAGCAGCATTTCTTCTGCACACAGTAGTTTTGGCCATCTGGTGAGGGCCATCTGGAGAAGCAGGGAACATTTCATTAGTGTTGTAGTTTGAGGGGTCCCAGGTTCCCCTAAGAAAACTACAGGGACCAAAGACTTGGCCTGGCTGATTGCCTTTTGCATATACGCACCCGTAAGTAGAATCTCCCTTTGAAGTTCCACTCAGTGTGCAGTATCTTCATTCTTACTCTCCCAGACGAGTAAGAGTCACTCCTGTTGTCCAGTCCTAGGTTGCTGTGCTGGTTTGAGCTAATTGGAATATTTTAATGGAGAAAATTATATTACAGGCTGAGAAAAGGAAACAATGGTAATGTCTACTTCACTCATAGGCTTGCTGAGATGGATAAACCAGCAGAGTTGCTTGTGGTCTCAAACTATGACTAATCTTTTGGGGGAGGAGAGGCCTCATATTCATTGAAAAATATGGGCACATCGTAGCCAAAACCAGGAATCCACCCTCACAAGTACTTACACAGAGGAAAGAGAAATAATTATATTCCTCGTGCCCTTCCCCACTGACACAACCCGTGCCCATTTACACATGCCCAAACTGAAAACTGGAACAAGGTGACTAGACTAGGGCAGAAGAGAAGAGGATCTGCCTTTATTTTTTTATTGCATAATTTCACTTTCTTTTCCTAGTGAGGGAGGACTCTCTCCACCACTCCTTAGTCTTCAACTAGTTATGGAACCTCTCCTACTTCAGTTGGTTCTACAGAGGTTCAAGTCCCTGGCCAGCTTTTACCATGTCAGCATGAGGCCATTTTAACCACACTCTACTCTGTTATCTACACTGCTAATTGCTCTGTTTGCCCAAGATGAAAAGCAGTATTTACTTCTCTCTTTTTTTTCCTGACATTCTTCCTGATTTGGTCTGATAGGTTGCTCATCTTTGCTCCTTTGACCTCTTTTTGCCTCAGGTCCTCTTGGAAGCATGGGAAAAAGGGGTCAATCCAGAAGGAAACTCTACAAATCCCAGTAACTGGGACTTCAGCAACTCCTTCTTTTTTGCAGGAACTGTTGTCACCACTATAGGTGAGGTACTTATTTTCCTTATAAATTGGGGTTTCCTCCAGTAAAGCTCCCAGAAATATGCAATTGGTGGACAGAATATACCTGCAAGACAACCTTGACTACTATGGGTTATGGTTTTCTACTGCTTTCCAATTATACTTGTTATCCTTGTGTATCCAGCATATTACACCTGCAGACAGACAGTCGAGTGCCTACTTGGTACATGCATTTTGTGCATGCATTTCACATCTTATAACCCAGGAATGCAGCTCAGATTTGAAGCCACCTGGCTTGAGACCAGCACTGTGGAGAGAGACTTGAGGGTCTTGGTGGACAAAAGGCTCAACCTGAGTGAACAGTGTGATGTGGTGGCAAAGAAAGACAACAGGATACTGAGTTGCATTAATAAGGGTATCCCAAGCGGGGATAAAGATGTCATTCTCCCACTTTACTCAGTGCTGGTCAGGTCACCTTGAGCACTGTGTACAGTTTTAGTCCCTGCTATACAAGAAGGATGCAGGCAGGCTAGAAAGGGTCCAGAGAAGGGCCACAAGAATGATCAGAGGACTGGAAGACCTGTCATACAAAGGAAAGCTGAGAGAACTGGATTTGTTCAGCGCTGAGAAGAGAAGGCTTAGGAGAGACCTCATAACCATGTACAAGTACATAAAAGTCATCTATCACGAGGAGGGAGACTCCTTTTTCACAAAGAGTCAAATGGTAAAGACAAGGGGTAATGGGCACACATTGCTACTGGAGAGATTTGGACTGGATTCAGACTGAATGATTTGGATTGGATTTGCACTGGATGCCAGAAAACATTTTTTCATGATTCAAACTATTAGAATTGGAATAAACTCCCAAGGGAGGTGGTGGATTCCCTTGCATTAGCGAGCTTCAAGTCCTGGTTTGACAGGGTGCTGGGCCATCTCATTTAAACTATAATCTTACCCTGAGAGGTTCAACTAGATGACCCTTGAGGTACCTTCCAACTTGGTGCTCTATGAGTATATGAATCTTGAGGTTGCTTTGAAGGACTCAGTTGCACTCAAATCAGAGATCCATAGAAAATTACAATACTCTTTAGAACAATATTTTTCCTGTTAAAGGATCTGTTGGCAGTAGTGAACGCACAGAGCTCCATCATGAGCTATGGCAACTTGTAGACAGCTTTGGTGGTGAATGGCTGAGAGCAGCCCTGAGGAAAAGGCCCTGGGGGNGTCCGTGGGCTTATGAGGTTTAATGTAGTTGACCTTCAAAGACTAGGAACTTCCTATGATGGGCTGCAGCTTGACTGTAAAGCCTTTCATGTAGCTGTTGTCTTCTTTTTTTTTTTTTTTTTTTTCCAGGTTACGGTAACCTGTCGCCCAGCACAGTGGCGGGGCAGACCTTCTGTGTGTTTTATGCCTTATTTGGAGTGCCCCTCAACCTGGCCTTCCTTAATCAGTTAGGGAAAGGCCTCAACTGTCATCTGATTACCCTGGAAAGATGGGTGCAAAAGCCAGGCCGTGCTCAGGTACAGTGTCAATCTATCATTTATTTCCACTATCTTAAAACTATTTAATGTTCCCTTCTCAGATAAGGACTGTCACTACTAGATTGGGTTTCCTTTTGTGTGTCTACGTTTTTCTGAACCGGAGCCAACTACATGGCCCCTCTATATCAGAAAATTTGTATACTCTATTTACCTACAATAGCTTTAAAAGCAATTTGCTTTTGCTTGAAGGACTGCAGATTTGCCTTTTTAAAACCTGACTCAGCAAAACTGTTAAGCAAGCGTGGCCTCAGTTTTGAGTGAGGCCCCTTAAGTTTTGATGACCCTTAGCAGAATACTTGCACATACACACATTGCTGAATCGAGCTGTTATTATCTAGCCTGTGCTACCATCTATCCATGATCTAGCTCTACACTGTGCAAAGACCACTTACTGGCCTGCTAATGTGTCTCGAATTACCTTCCCTGATTGTGCCAGCAATTTAGCACTTCCTTCCTTTTCTTTGTTTTGTTTTGTTTTGGTTTTTAATGGAAGTAGACTTCTTCCTTAGTTATAGTTTATTGATAAGTCATTGAACTATTCCAGATGTTTTTGGAATAAGGGCAGGACTGATAACAGAAAATAAGTGAAAGTCATTCATAACAAAGTCAGTACATGTTTCTGAATAAAGGTTCAATTAATTGACCACTTTAGTAAGGGAAAAGGCAGATCAGATATGTTAGATATGTTGAAAGATTTCAGAGTTCTTCCACAAGTTTTTTCCTCTTTCCTTTGTAAAATCTTTGAGTCACTGCATTCTTTACCCACACTAGGAAAGCTAGAAAAGTACTGTCAAATGCAGAGTTGGTTTTATATGAGCAAAAAGTTCTTTAGCTGCATGACCTGTATCTGTACCTCAAATACATGCAGCTCTACCACCAGAAGGCTTTTCATGATAGCAGAGCTGCATAGTTCCCAAGATTTCTAGTAGCACTTCAGGAATGTGATTGATTTTTTTTTTTTCTTATTAACATTTCTGGCAGAATTCCTATGATCAGACAAAGCTTTGGAGCTGTATCTGCTCATTCAGTCTGAAAAGCCTCTTTCTTTTGGTTGATATCCTTTCAAACATATTTTTTTCTCATGTTTTGGGCAATAAATTGCAATCAGTTCTTCATTCCTGACTTACTGTCTCCCAACATAACAGTTTTGTACTGAAAAGTTCTTTAAAAACAGGGTAAAAAATTATATTGGGCATTCCAGGATAAAATTTTATGCAAACTTCTGGATAGAACTAAATGAGAACAGATACTGATTCTAACCATATCGACCAGCAATTCATGAAGTGCTTTGAAATGAGGTATTGTTACACAGCTAGAGAGACACAGTACATAACATAGAAGTGATTTGTCCAAGTCAGTCAGTAGGCTCACACTAAGTTTTGCAAGCTCCACAAACTATAATGCGAGATAACAAAGACAGGCAAAGAAAAACACGATGCCTGGACCTTCTAGTTTATAAACAGTGGTTTGTCTTTTCATTCAGTCACAATAGGTGCATGCATAGTATAAATCACAGTCTGGTTTGAGTGCCCTTGAGGGCATTTTTAAAGAATTGCAGTGAGTTTGCATCAGCCCACATACTGCTAGTCAAAAGTTCACCAGAGTGCGTTCCCTGGGAATCTCTGAGTTCCTGATTTTCAATCCTAAACTCCTAAAATAACCTGTCACAACTCATCCACTGACCATTCTGTGTACCTATCTGTTGCAGCCACATATGCTGCGACTTACCTCCCAGGTGGCAGATGTTTGTATCTTTTGTATGACAGGGAAGACACAGATCTTCCCTGTGCTGACAGAGAACAGTTCTGTTCTGAATGCTTCAAAAGTTAAAAATAAAAGCAGGCATAAGGACTGCACTTAGATTTCATCCTGATCTCTTGCAAGCCACTTTATAAATCTTTGGAGGCAGTCTTGGTGAAGAGAACCTAACTTGTTCTTTCCAGTCTTTGTGTCATGACTTATGGAAAACACGGTGATTTTCCTTAAAGACAGGAGCCAGTTGGTCACAAAAATATCTCCACATGAACTGAAATTGTAAACTGAGTATTTCATTGCCATAATAACTTTGAAAAGATGACCTGACTTTAAAACTCTGTAAAAAAAGCTTTTCTTGTGTTTCCTAATTTTGAAGTGGGTTTTTGGGGGGTTTTTTGTTGAGTTTTTGTTTGTTTGGTTGGTTGGTTTGCTTGTTTTTAATTCGTGATTAGGTATGATATCTATGTGCAGGGTAAAGAGTAATGTTAGCTTGCAGTGCATAGAAGCATTGAGTTATCCTTCTTTTTTTTTTTTGACATGTTGTTCCAAACTGGAAGGGGTTTATGATTCAGGAGCAAAGCAGACCCAGAATTTTGTGCTAGATAACTGCTCAGTGCTGTTTAGATGCCGTCTTTTTGTCTTTCAGGTGGTTCAAACACTAGCAGTAGCCACCTTCCTGATCACTGGGACCTTGCTTTTTCTAGTGTTCCCACCACTGGTATTCAGTTATGTAGAAGGCTGGAGCTACGGAGAAGGCTTTTACTTTACCTTCATCACCCTGAGCACCATCGGATTTGGGGACTATGTAGTAGGTAATAAAGAAGGCAAACTGGACCGAGTTTTGCTGAAATTAGTTAGTCTGGTATAAAGCTAAACAGAGAGACCATAGATAATCCATTCCACTGTAAATCTGGTACAAGAGCAAGCTGAGCCAGAATGGCAATAATGAGTTAATGAGTAATATGACATGGGCATTTTTCTCTTGACAGCCAAGAGCTGCTGAACTCATTTCACATATGCCACTGAACACCCATTCAACAGTGACTGTGTGCAAGCTGATATGAATGTGGTCCATAAGTGGAATATAGATGAAATCTCTTTGTCAGTAATAAGTCTTTGAACCACCCTCTCCTAACGGTGACTTCATAGAATCACAGAATCACAGAAACATCCAGGTTAGAAAAGCCCCTCAGGATCACCAAGTCCAACCTAGAACCCTAGTCTACAAGATTCACCTAAGCATCACATCCAAATGACCCTCAAACACATCCAGGGTCAGTGACTCAACCACCTCCCTGGGCAGCTCATTCCAGTGCTTGACCACTCTCTTCATGAAAAACTGCTCCCTCATGTCCAGTCTAAATCTACCCAGCCTCAGCTTGAGGTCATTCCCCCTTGTTCTGTCTCCAATTACCTGTGAGAAGAGACCAGCACCAGCCTCTCCACATCATCTCTTCAGGTAGCCCCAGCCCCAGCTCCCCACTTGTTTCAGCAAGTGTCTACCATTCCCAGTAAGAGGTCATGTCCAATATGAAATGACTAGTACATACAACAAGGAGAATATTCCTGACATCTCTGGGATACCTGTGAAAGAAAACAAGCCCACTGAGATTACACAGGCTGTAGAGATCTAAACTGAGACATAGCAGTACAGACAGATGAAGAGCTATTTCTCCCCTGGTTATTTGAACAAATCCTCTTAACAGATTATACATATATGTATAGAGTATTTATTCATTAAAAACACTACACTCTGTTATGTCACAGGTAGCAGCTCTCCCCTCCTAGAAGTCCTATGTCCCAAAAGGGGATAAAAACCCATCCCATGCTGAATAAGGGCACTGTGATGTTTCATGGTGATCTCAATGACAGAGACTAAATGAATAGCTGCGGTGCTGTTCTGTGCCATGCTGCAGAAATATCAAACTGAGGATTAGAACTCCTGTAACTAGTTCTTTAGAATGGCTGTATTTCCCATACAATATTCTCCACGTGATTTTGAATCCTGGTTACTAAAGTATATCACTCTGCAGAAAGAAATCACTGTATCACTGAAGTAAGCATTATCCTGTCATGTGAGATCCCCTGTGTGTGTCTCAACTAAATTGTGGCTAATATGGATTCGACATTGGGTTTCCAAGATGAATCCTTATTGATGGCTAGGATGATTCAGTTTTGTGCAACCCTAATTAACATACAGCCAGCCTCAGCTTCAAGAGGTCTGATGCCAACTATAAGCTAAGATGTGCTTAACCTGAGAGTTGGATCACAAAAAGTGGAGGGGGAGATGGTACAAGCTTATTAAACATACACATTTTCAAAAGGATAAAGAGGGTGTATGATTATGCATGTTGTCTGCCAGGTTGTCTGTCAAGATTAAAATGCAGTTTCCTGGATTTTTCAGGTACAAACCCCAACAAGCACTATATCCCAGTGTACAGGAGCCTAACTGCAATTTGGATTGTTTTTGGTTTGGCCTGGCTGGCTCTGGTCTTCAATGTGGGAGCTGACATGATGGAGAAATTCCTTCAGCTAAAGTGGCACAAGTCTAACTTGAGCTTGGCAGAAGGAGCCACCATCAAATTGGAAGACGAACCTGAGCAGCCTAGAATCCACATCCCTGGCTGAGCAAGGTACACAGGAAGCAGTCTTGAAAGCATATCTTACATCTACATCTCACCCTAAGCAAGCCCTGTAGATAAAGGACCATACCAGAAATTGTGAACTGTTTCCTAAAGAGGAAATGTTTCAGTTGCATTGAAATTTCCCCACACCTTGTAGGCATCAGTTAATTAAAACCTCCAAAGAAGCAGCTCTCATGGTAAACTGTCCCAGGATTCATTTTACAATTCTCACTCAACAAAGGCAACGTGCCCTGAAGTAATCATTATCCTTTCTTTTTTTGTTTAGTGGAATTCAGTTCTGTCATCAATAATCTCAAGTGGAAGAAGTCAAGTACAGAAATCTTTCATTTGCAATCAGGAAACAAACACAGGGGAATTTTGACAGTAATGACTACTTGCTTAATGACATCCCTCTAATTAAGATTAATTTGATATTCTTTGAAATTAGGAGCTTTCATATACAATGTTAACATTTGTTTAGTTCCTGGACAAAAAAAAAAAGAAATATCTCTGTCCCAGTTTAGGGCCATGAGCTACTCAGGTGTGCTGGTTTGGGAGTTACCTGCCCCCCACACACACTATGAAATCACCCAGACTAGACTCAGACGGCTGGAAGTTAAGGAATGAAATTCCATGTTCACAGCTTAGCACAATATACAAGGGGCTCCCAACCACCCTTCCACCTTCTTTCACCCCCCCACTCTTATCCCAGAATCTGCCTTACGTGCAAGGTGTGTTGGGAGGATCAGTAAGGGGGGTTAGAAGCAGAATGATTAGTTGGGTTACACAGACCCAAGCAGAACAGCAAAAGCCCAGGGAGAAAAACACAGACACTGCCAGACTGACAGACAGACTATCTTATCTATCTTTGTGTCCTTGGTTTTATACATCTCAGCAAACCTATGAGTGAAGTAGACATCAACATTGTTTTCTTTTCACAGCCTATAATCTAATGTTTCTCATTAAAATATTTGAATTAGCCTCAAACCAGCACACCAGGACCAAAGGACAGAAATTATATTTACTCTTTTGGGAGAGTAAAAATGAAAATGCTACATACTGTTTGGAAGTTTAAAGGGAGACTCTGTTTACATATGTACAGAAGGGACCCAGGTAGAATGAATACATTCACACACTAGGGCAAGTCTATTGGACTAAAACCTTTTAGAATCCTCCACCCCATCCAACCTCACCAGGCCTGAGAGTAGGCTACAACTGCCTTCCCCACTGCAGGCCTACAAGGCCTCAGCAGNTAAAACCATTCTTTATTCATCGAGTGCCATACTTGTTATAGCTTGCTTATAACCATCATTAGCATGTTCCACGGGTATGCTTGTAATTATGTACATACTGCTATTTATTCAATATGTTCATAACTCATACTAACCATCGATGAATCCTTTTAAAGTCCTTTTAATGTAAAGTCAGAGAGAAATTATGACTGGGTATGTAGACTAGCCTCAAGCTAGCCTATGGCTGGCAGGCTACTGTCACATCAAGTGTCAGCCTCTCATAAGCTGCTTTGGTATTTCATTTCAAGAAAGTGTCCATAAAACATGTAGAGATACATGTAGGTCACAGCTCTCCTACTGCATATTCTGTGCTAGATATTTACTTCTGGAAAAGGGTCACAGCAGACATTTGTTCTTACAGCTGACTTGGTGCTTGTTTTCTTCACTAGTTGCTGCTCTAATCTGAAATGCTGGCATATAAGAATGTTGGCTACGGTTTAACTTATTTGAAAACTGAGCTTTCAAATGCCTAATCCCATCTAAGGTTTTCCTCATATTTTACTAGTACCTACCTCACAGATTTTATCTCCAGAGTTTTTTGCACTGATCTTCCTCTATGCCCTCAGCTATTCCAATAAACTCATACATTGACTTACTTTGTAGACTCCTTCACTGGCAGCCAACTCTTTCTTGTCTAGCTTTTTGTATCTTTGGAAATCTCATGAGAAATTACTCTTTCAGTGTTCTCTATTCTTCAGATATAGTGTTTGCATATACACTTGATAACATCATCACCATCACTGTGCTTTCTAACTGCCTCATCTCAATACTGCAAGACATTTTCAGACTATTTGTATGAAAGACAAAATGAAAGTTTACTCAGTCTTACATGCAACCTGTTACCTTTGCCTTGATTTTTTTCCCATACCTTTCTCACTTTATATATCCACAGCCAGCCACAAAACACACACTAAAAGTGATTCTGTACAGTGATTCACACCATGCTGCATGCCATAAAAATGATAATGAGTTTTATCAGGGATAGGAAGCATGCATGCACCACTTGCTGGCAAAGCATTTGTTAAAATCATTCTTACTTACTTGACATCTGATGGCAAGGAGTTTAGATTGCATTTACTGTAGTCCAGAAAATTTCTCCTGTTCCTGATATTGAGTTTGCAAAACAGCAGCATGCTGAGACTATCTTCTGAATTTTTTGCTTTTAGTAAGGCTGAGAGTAGCTGCAGTAGTTCTCAAGCTGCCTTGTCAGAGGACTAAAAACACACCCTAAAGTCAAGCATATGGCCATGCTGGGACAGAAAAGAGAGAGGGATGACCTTTCTAGCATTACAAATTATAGACATTTCTTGCTCACTTTGTAAGCTCAGTTTTTCCAGGTCCTGATAAGATCTTAAAGGTCATGTATATCTGTAATCAAAGTTACTCGGAGATGCCTACTGGGAACATTGACCCAGTTCTTGAGCATGGATAGATCAACTGCTTTCTAATACCATTCCTCTAACAAAAATGGAAACAAGTATCAACTGACTAGCTAAGAAACATAATGTGGCAGAACTGTGATATCACAGAAGGTTTGCTATGAGCCAAAAGATTGCACAGATTACCAGTGGTGCAATCCTGCACATAATGGAGATCACACAACCTGCTGTAATTTGCTTGGCTCAGATGCATGGAAAACAGCACTTCTGAAGCCTCTGACTACATCTCCACAGCCTGTGGCCGAAGCAATAGTCCCAAGCAAAGTTCATCTGTAATGCAGAAAAGTAGTACATTGTCCTGAGCAGCTACCACTTGCAATCCAGTGCAGGACAAGAAGCAAATGTCCTTCCAGGCTTATATTTATCCTTTAAACTTACTCAGCAAACTCTTCCTCGTTGTCAGATGTATTAATATCTTCCAGGCAACATCCAAATGCAAATATTTGAGCCATTCTTTCTGAAGATGTAAACAGAAATCTGACACAAGTTGTATTTCTAAGAACATTCAAGAAAATCAGCCATTAAAGTATGCTATGATTCTGTGAAGATTTGTTGTGTATTTTGATCTCTTCTGTTCCTCATCAAATAACTTCTAGCAAGTACATGCTTGATGTCCTGGGTTTTCAGAGTCTTGCATACAGTTGCCAACTCTGAGTCTCACTTGTAATTTATTTTATGTAATGTATCTTTAGTATAAATACTAAATGCTCTAAGTTTAGTCTGTAATGTTTTGGCATGATTATACTGTGCATTTTGTAAAAATTATTTTATTGTAATGCAGTTAAGATGGCAAAATGTAGCTCAGATATGTCTATTTCCTGATCTTAAATGAAAGAGAAAATTTGCATATATACTTCCCCCCCCTACCCCTGTATCTTTGCAGGTTTTCTTTCTCTCATTTTCCTGACCAAAAGAAAAAAAAAATAAAAATCACAGAGCAGGGCGAGAAGATACTACCCTCTGGCAGGGTACATATGCATCCTGGTCAGATACTCAGTGGATTTATTAATCTTCTATTCTGTAATAAAACTGGAAATTACAAACTTTTTACATACCCACAATGATTTGTGTTTTTTCTCTACCAGTGAGAGGAGAACATTTGATATAGTCCTATACAAGAAAGTAATTAATCAAATGGATCTTGGGACCTTCCCAAATTAAAATAAAAATAGCAATCCTATCTTTCCTAGAAAAACCACAAACGATAAAAAGATTCCCAGAAACCTGTTACCTTCACACCTGTTTATATCAAGGAGTCGTTATCAGAAACAACTGCTTACTGCCTTTTAAATTAGCTTAGCAGCTGTGGGAAGGAGGAAACTAGATTTACACAAGCTACTGGTATAGTGATCTGTAACTGATGCCAACTGGCTAGATAAAGTAATTGCGATTGTTAAGATAGTAGTTGGGTAGCATCTCTCCGAAGAGCGAACATGATTCTGTGCCCTTGTGCAGCACCGAGAGGGGTGCCCCGAGGCAGTTCTGCGCCGCGGGGAAGACAGGTGAGAGGCGGGGGAAGACGAGGAGGAGGAGGAAGGCGAGGGTGACAGGGCTGTCGGAGGGGAAGCTGCAAAAAAGCAGCTGTCCGGCTCGAAACAGCGCAGCTCTGTACTTCCGCGCTGCAGAGCGGTGCAAAAGGCAGACTGGGGAACGAGCCGGGGGGCAGGCTCGGGGACGTGCTGGGGGCCGTCCGAGCACCCTGCCTGGCGCAGCCCTCCTCCAGCGGGCTGCCGCGCTCCCTCCCACGGCGCGGTGGCTTTTTCAGGCCTGGGGGCGGCGGCGGCGGCAGCAAGGCTGATGGTTGTGGCGCAGCCGCGGCGGCAGCAGCAGCGGTGCTGGCGAGTTCCGCTGCTGCTTGCGGCTTACTTGAGCTATGTGGGGCTGGGTGCCGGTGTGCTGCAGGCGCTGGAACGGCCGGCCGAGGTGCAGGCGGCCCAGCACCTCCTGCAGCAGTACTGGGATCTGCTCGGCAACCACACCTGCCTGCAGGGGCCCGCCCTGCAGCGGCTCATCGAGGTGAGCCCGGGGCTCTGCCGTTCTCTCTGCCGGCACGGTGGAGTAAAACAAAGCAGCGTCCCAGCTGGGAGCCGGTGCCTGGGGGGCGGGAGGTGAGCGGCAGTAACGTCGTCTGCTTCCCGCGACTATGTCGAAAAAACAAAGACAAACCCTTTTCTTTTCTGTCTGTGCGCACAGACAACCCCGGCCCGGCAGACCTGCTCAGTCAGGGGGGAAAGCTTTCCTCGGAGCCCGAGAGCGGCGCCGCTCTGTGCCTGCAGGCACGACGGGCTGCCCGCAGGTTGTCACCTGCCGCTCCCGCTACTTTGTCCTTATAAAGGGTTTCTCTTGTTCTCCGCTCTCCGACACCCTCCTCCCCTCCAAGTTGTGGCATTCGCGAGTGCTCTGGCAGAGAGGGCGGCGGTGTCCTATTATGTGATCGTTACCTGGCGTGCAGCGCAGGTAGTTTTTGCTTCCCTATTGAACGCATTAAGAGGGAGTTACAGCCGGTCACATCTTGTAAGTGGTAAATTCTCTAGTGGAAAGACTTTGTCGCGGTAAGTTTAATTGGCGTTTATACTAGTTCAAAACTTGTTCCGTTTTTGTTGTTTAGAGGGAAATAGGCAATCCTGGTAACATATCCTTTAAAATGATCCTGGGGATGCCTCCAGGATGGTACAAGGAGATGCATTTAATGATGTAGATGTGAGAAACGTGGGATGAAAGGGTTCTCTCCTTGCTCAGTTTTTGCCTGAGAAACTTAATACTGAAATGATTCGAGTATTTACCCAAATTGTTCTGATCAGTAGATACTAGTGGGTTGAATATGTACTGCTTGCTTTGATCTGCCTGCATCAAATGGCTGTTGCCAAATGAACGAAGAAAACTTGGTTTTGGTTCGTGTTGTGTTTGTTTTGGGTTTTTTTTGTTGTTGTTTGGTTGGTTGATTTTGTTTTTAATAGAAATAGTGCTTGATGGTGGTGGAAACTCTAGTAGCTAGTCATCAAAGTTCAAAGGGCCTAAAAGAGACTTGGGTGTTTCTGGTGGTTTGGGTTTTTTTCCAAGCAGAGAGAAAAACCTAGTAACTGTTAAGCAGATAATTTTGTGAAGAGTTTCAGCAAGGCCTTGGAAGATGAAATTATGCTGGTAACTGATTTCAAGCTCTCATTCCTTGCCTTCGTGGTAACCTTTCTATGGGAACCACTAGTATACTGAATATGTGTTACAAATTTAAGCCCTAGTGAGTGACCGTGATATCTACTCTTAGCACTGTGTACTATGCAAGAGATGAAATAGAAGTAGAGGAAAGTGAGAAATACATCAGAGAAGTCTAGTCTAGCACTTCATAAAAGGAGGTCCAAGCTGAGCTTCATTCAGTGCAGGTCCATTGAGCAGTGAGTGCTAGCCAAGACTTCTGCCCTGGGGTTGTGGAAGGGTTTCACTTGATAGTGACTAATCAGGTCATAGTAGTGGAGAGAAGATTTGATCATAACTGAACAGGTAAAAAGATCTTCCCAATGTCATTCTGATGGTTTATTTTACTCTAGGGTGACATCTGCTAAATTTTGATAGTGTCTGGTAGTCAAGGGAGTAGGACAGCTGCCCAAATCCCTTTACAACAAACGTTGTTATGATATGCCATGTGAGCACTTAATTGTGACCTGAGATGAGGAAGTTAAAGCTGCTTTAATGGAGTGTTTGTGCATGCCTTCATGCTTTGAGAAACCATAATCTGTGTTTGAATGGCTTTGTGTGTTATTTTTAATAACTTTCACAGTGAGACATTAATCACAATCCGCAGGACTGCTTCTTTCCTACGCTCTTTAATTTCCTGTGTAGCAATTGCTTGGATACTGTGAAAGTGCTCAAAAAAAAAAAAATTTTTTTCTTTGCAGTAAATTGCACATAATTTATGAGGCGTTGTCATCAGTAGCCCTGTTAAGATAACAAACTTTTATTCTAGATACACAGATGATTATTTGCTAATTAAGAAAGACATTTAAAGAGTGTTTGTGAAAACATAAAGCATGTGTGAATTTTAATTGCTTTGACATTACTGGCAATTCTTCATTGTTTTCTTACAGATCTTTCATCTGAGATGATAATAATAAACTCTGTTTATTTTAATTGTATAGGGGCCAATATGGAATAAAATCCCAGTTTGCTAAGCAATGTACAAACATTATTTTACAACCTGTTTATTGCTTGGTTCCTAGTTACCAATGGAGTGGAAATCACTCTTCCAGCCCTTGTACAGATGGAGAGCTTCTGCTTTGAGGAGCTAGGAGGAAAAGCACACTGCCAAGGCTGGGCAGGAGGAAAGGCAAAGGCAAGCAGACTGTGCTGTGGTAGCTAGACCAGTGAATTCTCATGCAGTGATTTCTGTGGCTCAGATTCTTTCCAGGGAAGAATTTCCTAGCTAACAAAAGACAGAAGAAAATAGAAAGAAGGAAATAGAAGGCCAGCAACAAGAGCTGAATGACAGAAGAGAAAGTGTTAGGAACTGTGACATCTGTAGTGGTGACTCCCTGCTTCTCACAGCTGTTGGTTTTGCCTGGAAGGGACTAGCTGGCTCTTCCCCTGCAGGATGCTGAACAGTTCCACATTTAGTAAATAGTTGAGGGTAGGATGTGCAAATGCTTTATGTATAAGCAAAGAAAACATGCATGCTCATGTGTTTATATGTGTATATGTGTGTGCATGCATATGGGGAAGACTGACCTGTGGTTTTTTTGGCTTCTATTATTTAGAACATGGACAGCATAGGGGACAACAAAGTTCAGGACAAGTGGCCTCTTGAGCTGGGTGATGGGGTCGGGGAGCAGTGTGTTGCCCTG
Source organism: Ramphastos sulfuratus (assembly GCA_013399055.1). Lineage (NCBI taxonomy): Eukaryota > Metazoa > Chordata > Aves > Piciformes > Ramphastidae > Ramphastos > Ramphastos sulfuratus. Next base: position 31,122 of record WBNM01005751.1, read on the forward strand.
GAAGTCCATGAGGAATTAGTTCGGGACCTGCTGAGCCACTTGAACACTCACAAGTCCATGGGACCGGATGGGATCCATCCATGGGTGCTGAGAGAGCTGGCAGATGAGCTGGCCAAGCCGCTCTCCATCATTTTCCACCAGTCCTGGCTCAC
>WBNM01005753.1:0-28396 GCA_013399055.1 Ramphastos sulfuratus
CTCACCAGAGTGGAGCAGAAGGAAAGAATCACTCCCTCGACCTGCTGGCAATACTTCTCTTGATGCAGCCCAGAACACAAATTTACATACAGAAATGTCTTACTGTGGCATCTTTGGGGCTAAGTGACAGAACACAGAAGGTGTTTCTTTGCATTATCCAGTTAGTTCACTACCTTCTTCTGATCAGAAATTTCTGAGTGGACCGGGGAGTACCTTTTTCTGTAAAGGGTTGCAATCAAGAGGGGTTTGTGCTCCTGCTCAAATATTTGGCTGTTATTTTTGTGAAGGTGTTTTCTGGAAAATACCTGATAGGCTCTTCTGCCTCTGGGAAATGCTTCTCTTTTGCTAATAGAAGCCTGACTTAGACTGATGCCAGGAGGTATCTGGAGAATTATAAACTGAACAGAAGGACTATGGCACCTGGATTCTATAGCTACTAAGGATACAAACATGCAGTGCACATGCTTCAGCCAGCTGAAGATCACAGAATCAGCATTTCTTTAATAGGCATGACATCAGTGTACCACATGTAGGCTTTGGGGCCCTAGGTAGGGAAGAACCTACATATTAGAAAGAATAAAATCAGCAGTTTGTACAAATTGTGTTCACCTTCTCCAGGAATAAAATCCTCTAGACACTACTTTTAATGCTTACATCAAGTTGGCCTTTCTTTTGCATTAGCTAGCCCTGAAAGTGCTTTCTGCCCCAACGTGCTGAGGAGCCATGTAGCTCTCACTCAAAATGCCCAGCCCTCCTCAGCTGTGCTCAGTTACAGTTATGTGAGATGGGGATCTGTGACACACCATCAATTACCTGGCGAATATCTTTAGCCACAGACCTTCATCATCTTCTGGCATGTCACCTCCAATCTCATTTAGTAATCTCAGTTGCTCTACAAAACTTGCATAATTTGATTCACTGTACTGTACTGTATGAGAATATACAGTGTAGAAATTGCTGCTCTGTAGAAGTCAGGCAACTTTTAAATTCACAGTCTCCAGAATGGCCAATTTCTTTCTTCTAGGATTTGACAATAATTATACTTTGGTTTGTTTCAAATTCTTTCATGGAAGTTCAATTTTATCTCTTTGTTTTTCAGAGAGATACTACAGATAGCTATGGCAGGCTTCAGAAATCTCCAGTCAATCAAGATCACTTAGCAGGACTGCTGCTTCTGTCATTCATATGACTACAGTGTAACACTCATCACACTCTCAATAATGAAAATTGTCAATTTGTTTTAAGCCCATCTACCAGACAGAGGATCTCTCCTTCTTAATGCTCTTTCAGCACTCTGGCAATTGCAGTATATGTGTCTCTTCTCACTTTGCATTCAGATTTTTCATACACACACAGATGACAGGAGGCCCAGTTAGAGGTTCTTGGCTGGTATTTTTGGAGGTTTGGTTGTTTCTTTAAACAACATACCTCAGGTCAGCTAGAGTGCTAGAGTTATTACTTGAGCTCAAAAATCAAAGTGTTGCCAAGTGACAGATAAGAACTATGGAAAGAAACTCAGAATTTTATTTCAGTAAGTGCATGCTTTTGTTATTTATATTTGATGGGTTGTTTTCTTTTTGATCTCTCAACTGGCTCCATTTTATCCAGTAGTAGACTGTGATTATAGGAAGTCTACAAGCAGCATGCCTGGGCCATTCTGTCATTTTGGTCCAGGCCAAATGTGACGTCACTGTGAAGTGACCCAAAATTAAGATATTTATATCACTTAATTAAAGACATCCAAATACTAAGTAACTATTCCAAGAACTCTACTACCTCATCTTCCCCTCTAGTAAGTAGAATGGCACTGGTACTCCTATAAATGAGATACCTGTAATAGCTAGGATGAATCGCATTCAGGAAATCTCTTTTTTCTCACTAATCAGAAATGAAATCCAGTGGTCAAGATGAACGCAGCAAAACACAGGCAAGAGAAACTGCATAGAAAGAAAAATCACAGAATCACAGAAAATTAGGGGTTGTAAGTGACCTCCAAAGACCATCTAGTCCAACTTCCCTGCCAAGGCAGGATCACCTAGAGTAGATCACACAGCAGTGCATCCAGGTAGATTTTTAATGTCTCCAGAGAAGGAGACGCCACTTCTCTTTGCAGCCTGTTCATGTGTTTTGTCAGCCTTACAGTGAAAAACTTTTTCATGTTCATGAGGAACCTCTCATGCTCCAGCTTGCACCTATTGCCTCTTGTCCTGTCATTGGGCGTCTCTGAGAGGAATCTGGCTCCATTCTCCTGACACTAGCCCTTTGTGTATTTATAAACATTAATGAGGCCACTTCTCAGTCTCCTCCTCTCTGAGCTAGAGATCCAACTTCCTCAGCTTTTCCTTGTAAGGGAGCTGTTCCACTCCCTTAATCATCTTTCTGATTCTGTGCTGAACATTTTCAAGCACTTCTGTGTTCTTCTTGAACTGAGGGGCCCAGAACTGAAGACAATATTCCAGATATGGCCTTACCAGGGCAGAGCAGAGGGGCAGTAGAACCTCTCTTAGCCTACTAACCACAGCTCTTCTAATACACCTCAGAATGGCATTGGCCTTCTTGGCCACAAGAGCACATTGCTGGCTCATGGGCAACCTCCATCCACCAGCACTCCCAGATCCCTCTCCTCTACGTTGCTCTCCAACAGGTCCTAAACGTATACTGGTCCATGGGGTTGTTCTTTCCCAGGTGCAAGACTCTACATTTGCTGAATTTCATTAATTTCTCCCTGCCCAACCCTCCAGCCTAAGTCTGACTGAATGCAGCACAGCCTTCTCTTGTGTCAGCCACTCCACCCAGTCTGGTGTCATCAGTAAACTTGCTGACAGCGCTCTCTCTTCCCTCATNAGGGAGACTTGTCATTTATCCTGAAGACCTCAGGGGCCTCGGGGATCTGGGGCACCTGAGCATAGTGGCCATCAGTACAGACAGAGACAAAGAAGGCAGTTAGTACCTTCTTTGTATTCTCTCACCAGAGCAGCCACCTCATTCAGCAGGGAGCCTACATTGCCTCTAGAGTTATTTTTTTTCTCCAATGTATTTCAAGAAGCCCTCTTGTCCTTCACTTCCCTTGGAAGGTTTAATTTCAAGGAGGCCTTAGCTTTCCTCACTCTATCCCTACATCCTCTGGCAACAGTCTTAATCTCCTTTCAAGTGGCCAGCCCCTCCTTCTATGATCTATAGACTTTCCTCTTCCACTTGTTTGTCCAGCAGTTCCCTATTTAACCATGCAGGTCTCCTGGCTCTTCTTCTCGATTTCCTACTTGTTTGTATGCTCTGATCCTGAGCTTGGAAGAAGTGGTCCTTGCATGTTAACCAGCTGTCTTGGGCCCCCTTACCTTCTAGTTCCTTCTATGTACTAAAAATCCTTGTATTTAATAAAAATCCTTGAGTGTCCACATTATTTACTCACTAGTTCTGCAACTGCAGGAATTTAATTTGCATAGTCTCAGTATTTGTTATGCCCCTGCCCACTGCAGGGAAGTTGAAACAACATGATCTTTAAAGAGGTATGAGGAGGGACAATGTTTTAAAATTGGAGCAGAGTTGGACATAAGGAGGAAGTTCTTAACAATGAGAGAGGTAAAATACTGAAAGAGGTTGCCAATGGATATGGTTGATGCTCCATCCCTGGAGACATTCAAGATCTGATCTATTCGCAGGTGTACCTGATCACTGCAGGGGAGGTTGGACAAGATAACCTTTGGGGGTACCTTCCAATCCAATCTGTGAATCTGCAAAGGTCCCTTCTGACCCAAACCATTTGATGGTTGTGTGATAATCTTCAGGATAAGGAATTTCTTATGCAAAATTCCTGTAACTTCCCTGTGCTCTATCAGAACAGTCAGCAAAATAAACCCTCACATATTTGTGCCTTTCTCAACAATCTGCAGCAGTCTTCAAATGGAAAGAGATAAATAGGATAAAAAGAAAGCAAATATAAACATACAGACATGACATAAATGTGTCAAGATTGCTTAGTAGTCTGCTTTTGCATGCTGTGCTGTAAGACACATTTGTAAAATGTACTCAGTTTACCCGAAACAAAGTGAATTCGGTGAGAGATTGCATTTTCTTGGAAAGGTTCACAGAACACTTAATAAAAGGATCATGACAGCTTTGAGATTATATGGACTAGGTTTTAGCAGATTACTTGGTAATTTGAACAGAACCGAGCACATTGCCAGTGTTTGGCAAGTAACAAAGTAACTTAAAACTGCATTTATGCTGTCTTTTTATTTCTGTACATTTTAAAGCTGTAAAAGGAACCACTAAAACAGTTCTTAACTCATCTGATTATATAAAAATCCTAGTGCTGGACGTTGTCTCATTATCAAATAAACACCAAAAAGACCAATGAAATACTTAAAAGATGAAAAAGTGAAGTATAAGAAGTATCAGCACTCAGTGCATCCTATTAACACAGTCTTTATTTCCTTTTTACAAAAAAAGTTAGAAATAACAATAGACAAAACATACTAAAAAAAAAAAAAAAAAGAAAAAAATCAATGCTTTTGCCTTGGTCTCAATGAGGAGCTGAGCAGGCAGAGTCCTGGCTGAAACTTTGACAAAGGGAAATAAAGATATATGACAATATACCCATGCAAGACACAAAGTACAAAATGTGTTCTGTGGCCCAACAAACATTTTTGAGGTTGCCTGTGTCATAACAATTTTCAAATTGTTACTTTTGCTCACCCATGCCTTTACACAGCACAACTTACAAACAAGTTACATATACACATACACCATAAAAAAGTTTTGTATATGGTCTAACTGCTACAAATTAAGGCATCCTAACAGCCATTGTTTTGCTGGTGAGGGTTATGTCTCATATTAGTGTTTTAAAAGGATGTATTTCAGGTATTTCATCAAAGTGAGACATCAAGAGATGTGGTTTAGAGGAAGAATTCCTGTGGCTCTGGCTCATCAGTGCTCTTTTGACTGTTGGATTTCTGGCTTGTCCTATTGATGTCATCAAGCCTGGAGAGAAAAAGAAGAAAATTACCCACTGTCATGAAAGCAATATAGAGAGACTTGTCTTGTGTTTGTTTTACTCTATTTGCAAGTATTGAATTCTGAATTAATCTTTCACTCTGAGCTTATTTCTCTAAACACACACACTACACAAAATACTTTTTAATACTGTGGGTTCTCACTGAACTTCTTGTAGCTCCTACCCTAAAATCAAAACTGGAAGCCAATCCAGTACACTCTCATAGTGTTATGGTAATAATTGACAGAATGTCCAAAAATTCCTTTAGGGGAAAAGAACCAGTGATAAAAAGATCCATTATAAGAAACATTAGACAGATCTAATTTTTTTCTGACTGCACTTGTAAGGGAATCTTTACTCTTCATTAAGAATCACCAGAGAAAAACACTTTCAAAAGATTAATTAATTAGACTTAATTCATGTGTTTGATTAAGTCGAAGATAGTGGCAAAGGCCACAGAAAAAAAGGCAAGAAGTAATTCTTTCTGATATGGAGCCTCTTTTAATATTGCAATTTAAGTAAAATCTCAGTTCAGTAAGATTTTATTAGATACACTGACAGGGATAATTTCTCAAAGGTGTGTCTCCACTTTCACACTATGTAAACTGAAACGAAAAAAGAAATTCTAAAATCTATCGTGTGTCAGACTAAAATGACAGCTTGCCAGTTAAAGTAGAATATTTAACTTCTAAGTACTTCTAAACATTGTTTCTTCACTTCTTAAGATGTCCTTGTTCTGAACTCCCAGTATGCTCCCCCTCTCTTCAATTAACCTCCCAGCTGAATGATTTTTGATCACGCATCCAGCCCCAAGCTACTTCCAAACAGGCTGACAGGCTCATTTTTAGTTACTAGTGCTGAACAGTGAAACTCTTACAATGCAGTGATGACTAGCCGGTTTGTTGCTGCAAACGAAGATACTAGTGGGAGGTGAAAAACCAACAGCAAAGGGCAAGAGTATGCGTATCAAAATTTTGCCTTGAGCTCACATACTTGTGAGCTTGATTATTGTAAGCAGGAATAGTTTTTATTTTGGTCTATGATCACCACAGAAACACTAAACATCCCCCTCATGCAACAGGCACATGCACAATCATAACAATTCACAGCAGAACAACTGAAAATTGTCTGGGACAAGGCCTAAATTACTTCCATATTAATTTTATACTGGACTGGGTTGAACTGTTAACTATTTTATTGGACTTACAGGTACACATCCTTTATGTAGGGTATGCATTTGAAATAGTAATTTATCCAGTACTAGGTCTGGCAGTGTTACCTTAGATCCACTTACTATTTTAGAAGCATGCCTAGATTACAACTTGATGCAAACCTGATGGTAGGTTCTGCTGATTGCCCCTGACATATGATGTGATTTTTGCGGTTGCAGCTGCAGCTATAGCAGCTAAGTCATTGGTATTGATATAGTGAGTTAGTGCACACTTTAATGTACTGCAGAGCTCAGATGATTTAAATTGTGGGAAAGAATCATTCACTGGCATACATGTAAGATGCACAAGCATTTGCCTGGAGTTGTAATAAGCAAGAAACTACCCAATCCTTCCAAGAGGTAAAAAACATTCCAACCTGTCCTGCACATCTGAAATTCACTCCTGCGTGGAATAGGTTGTATCAGATTTGCAAAGGATGCCTTTATTTACCCTCCCAGCAGGCGGCTCTGCAGTGGCAGCTGGGCATGCCTTGTCTGTCATCGCTTCTGGGGAAATGTCATGCTGCCAGGGGTTTCTTGCACAAGAGCACTTACACGAGGCACTACCAAACTGCAACAACTGGCTACAACCAGGGTAAGGCTCTAACACAAGGGTCAAGATCAATGATTTTGTTATTACTCTACAGTCTGGACAGGCAGCTGGGTGTTTTGACTGGAGGCTGCCCACTGGTGCTCCCTTAAACTGCTGCTGTGCAGGAGTCAGTATCCTGCACTGGAATTTCCTCTTTGTTTCCAGGAGAGGGCAAAACTTCTCGGAAACCTCTCAGTTCTGTTTTTGTCTTCACGTACACTCTGCCAGTGACTTCAGAACAAGACTCCCATTTCTGTTATGGAAATTGACATTTTAAGTATGGGAAGGTCCTGGCGTTAGAAAACAAGTGAACTCAAAGAATTTATTAGACACTTATGAAAGCCTAACTTGAAAGAAATGTAGGCTCCCAAACTCCAAAATGACTATTTTATAATTTGACCAGAAGTGTTTTAAAATTACATAATTTTGGTGTGAACAGCTGTCATTTCCAGGACTAATTAAAGATTTTAAATCTCAGTTTAACAGAAAAAAAAATATCATCACAAGAATTTGTGAATGTTAAAAGTTGAATAAAAATGACAGGTGATTTTTAGAAAGCATTTGCTTATAAAACAAACATAAACTTTGTCAAATGTGGTTTGTTATTTTTTTTCCCCTCCAAGGTTTTTACGAACTTTGAGGGACTGGCCTCTATCTGCCTGATAGTAGTCCTGATGGAGTATGTCTAAATTAAGGAGGCTGAACACAGTCAAAGTTATCAGACTTTTGAAAAACTGTCTAAGGGAGGGTAAGGAAAATGTGTGAAAACAGGAGAACACTGGAAACTTGAAGTACAGCATTCTACATCATGTTCTCTGTACTCCATTTAAGGATGAACTCTGGTCTTTTTGCTCTCCTTGAGAGAGGAAATTTAATTTCCATTCTCATCTGGTACTTGACTTTCATTCAACAGAAGCTGAATTCCCAGCCAAAGTGTGCTATACTCCCTGGTGGATTTACAAGTATGAATACTTTCTATACTTGCTTGGAACTGGCGTCCTGTAGGCAGTTCAGTTGTGACATCAGCAGAAATCCATCATAAATTTCTACTTTTCTAGGAATTTACATGTTCATCTACTTCCCTTCTTGTGAGTCAATCAATTTGAGTATTTTATTTATGAATAAAGTTAGCAAACACATGCAATTTGAAAAAATAAAGGAAGAGGGATGTGACACCATGCATAAGCACATACCAAGCATAATTACACAGAAGTTCTTCATTCAGCATGCTAGATGAAAGACTGGTGTAGCTGAAGTAAGGACCCTAAGGAAGTACAACATTGTATCAGTTAAAGACATGCACTGAGCTTACCACATGTACAAGATGGAAGTCTACCAAAACATGCAGTCAAATATCCACAATAGCATTGTAACAGGTTTCTTTTTGAGTTAGTAAATCTTGAGACGTGTGCTGTGGTCTTTTAGGCTGGTGTGAAAAGTATTCCTTCCACAGTTCAATGCTGGAAACAACATGCAAACACGGCTTTTTCACAGACAAAATGTGTTTTATACTGTGTCAATACTGCTACAATTACCTCACTCAGCTCTTCAAATTTCTTAGGGTACTATGAAAACTGCTCATGACCTTGCAATCTACCAGAACATCTTTGAAGACAGACTGTCTTTTTGTTGTCACTATAAAAATCTACAAATTGTTATTGTGTTATGAACATACTATATTAAATCAGGTGTTTGACAGTGTGATGTAAGATCTTCAAAGGTTTAAATCAGTAGTTCAGACTGCGATTCTGAGTAAGCCCTAATAAATGCAGTCCCACTTCAATTTAGCTATTTGGTCTCAGGTTCCTTTGATGTTTTGATTTCATTTGACATTCTGCTATACAGCATTACTGTTCTAGCAGTACCCACGAATATGGGCTGCCCACTGCTTCCCAGTTCTTTCTTTCCACTGTTCCTTTTCCATATCCATTTTGCCTTCTCTGTGCCTAAGATTTTCCGGTGTTTTTCTCCCATTACTTTGTCATACTTTTTACAGTATATAATTCACTATCTGTCCTCCTCCTCTTGGCCTGCTTTTTATGTTCTTTTTTCATGCTGAAATTATTCTTTCACCTCATGTCTTTCCATCCATCCCTCCCCTCCTACCCTGTCTTTATTCATAGAGGATTAAATCATCTACCATTCCCTCTCATTCAACTCTTTATTGTATCTCCAGATGGTTGCACTTCTCTCCACTCCACAAGCACACTGCACTCACAGTATTTTCTACCTCTGTCTTTTTATTCACTACCTCTTCCTTTCTCTTGGAAGATAAATTTATTCAAAGCATTCTCCTCCTCTCTTTTGAGCAGCAAAGCCAATCTCCTAACTGGAGACACAACTTATTTTTTCTGTTGGGATCCCAAAAGGGGCACTCTGTTGACCACAGAGAAAGGATGATCTAGATTCAGTACATTTTGCTACAGACAAACCATACCTTCTGTGACAAGAATTCTCTGCTATGAGGAAAGGGTGGGCAAAGATGGGTATCGACAGCTTCAACACCTCAGTGCTGGCTGTAGCTCCCACAGAGGCAGGAAGGACCATTTCAGCTATTTCTCCCTCTTTATATTCTATCACTTATATTTTATCCTGTTGGCCTCATTAATCTTGGCTGGCTAGCCTTTCAGTTATTTACTCCTCAGAAATCCCACAGATCCAAATGTTACATTCTTATCGCATGATGTCACTCAGAGCAACATCAAACACCATCTGCAGGTGAATCATGTCTCTGTGGAAAACTCTGAACACTGAACATGTGAACCATATGCACCAATTATACACAAGAAGTATCTGCCACTCCTTGGGAAAGCCTTCCAAAGCTAAACAGTGGATGGTCAAATACAGTAAAGTATTTGTGTGCATTCTTTTGTTATAGAAATGCAGGAGGAAGAAGCTGTCAAACTTATTCATTACTGAAATAGACAAGAGAAAAAAAAGCCCTGCTTTCTTTTAGTGCACTCACTGGCTTGTTTCTTCCTTTTGTGGGAGCTGCTGGATTTCCTTTGCTGTCTGCTGTCTTCCTTCCTAATGAGGTAAAAGGCAGCGTTGATGAGGTTTTGATCAGGTTTGCTGTTTGACAGTTGTTGTTGTTGTTTTGGTTGCCACTTAGTGTCTCCATTATGGACCGAAAGGTTCCAAAAGGCCTTTTCAGCTGGTCCCCCACTGGCTCTCCAGAGCTGGGTGGAGCCCGCACAAGTCCTTTGCCCCGGTCTTTTTCCTTTTCCTCATTTACTTCTGACTCTGCTAACTCCACTTGCACCACAGGCTCCTCAAAAGTTACTCGGAGTTTCAAATTTTGTGAGGTTCTGCGTTTTGAAGATGGAGACTTGAGAGCACTCTTAGGGCTGGTGGCAACTTTTTGAGCAGTGGCACTGTCCATGCTGGATGGAGAGTTGTCTCCACAAAACTGGTTCTGAGGTACTGTACCAGACTGATACGGGACTTCATTATCTGGATCACTGCCCTCTGAAGTAGGGGAAGGACTGTGCCCATCCACAGACTTTGAGCCCCTGATACCAAATGGGAAGCGGCGTCCTGCTGCAGAGGTGTGTTTCTTAATCATCAGATGCAAGCTCTCTGTGCTCTCAACACTCTCCACTATGGGCTGAGGCCTTGGTTTGTCAGTTCTTTTCACAGGAGTGTTTTTATGGTCCTCAGAATTAGCTGAGTCTGTGTCAGATTCACTGAGCGACCTCTGCATCAGCTGCCTCAGTCTGGCTAACTTCAGCTCCCTTTTCTCTGGCAAAATCTTCTTCACGTTCTTGGAAGATGCATGAGCATCCTGGAATTCCAAAGTCAGCTTTTCCTGCATACAGACATTTTCAGAGATTTCCTTCCCCAACAACTGGCGCAAGATTTTATCAGAGTCCTCATCTTTTATCTTGGCTCGAGTACGACTAGCGGTTCCCAGGCTGCCAAGAATCTGAATCCCATCCTGGGTGTTCAACTTATTTTTTGGTGGAGACAATTCATCTGCTTCAGATGGTTTCCACTGGGGTTTGCCAGAAGCTGGAGATGATGGCAAGCTTAAAGAAAAAAACAAAAGAGGAAATACCATAGCCAAATTAATGCAGATACAAAATGCGAAACTGTCTTTTCCAGTGTATGTGTCTGTCTCAGCTTATTGTTACTTAACCTCTTCATCACTACTCTTATGGAGTTCATTAATATGATGCCACAGTTAGGATGAGCAGAAAAGAAGATGTAACCCCACTTCCACTCCTAGTTAGGATTTGCATCTCTTCACCTTCTTTTACAAAGACTTCTTAAAATCATAGAATGGTAAGGTTGGAAGGAGACCTCAAGGATCATCTAGTTCCAACCCCCTGCCATAGGCAGGGACACCTCCCACTAGCACAGGTTACTCAAGGCCTCGTCCAACCTGGCCTTCAACACCTCCAGGGAGGGAGCATCCACAACCTCCCTGGGCAACCTGTTCCAGTGCCTCACCACCCTCACTGGAAAGAACTTCCTTCTAACATCTAGTCTAAGTCTCCCCTCTGCCAGTTTAAACCCGTTGCCCCTTGTCCTGTCACTGCAAGACCTTATAAATAGTCCCTCCCCAGCCTTCCTGTAGGCCCCATCAAAACTTAGAATGGTTACTTCAACACCAAAGATAGCTAAGAAAAATTTTTAAGAGACTGTTTCCTACTTATGGGCTTTTATGTATTTTTAAAGGCAACCAACCTCCACAAGGCCAAATGCCTACTTCCAAATCAAATCATAATACAAAAGTAGCTTATTCTAAATACTGCAAAGTACCAGCAATAATTTAATAAATCTAAACATCATCTGGTATTAATAACAGCCACATAAGGCTTCATAAAAAGCCAGGGCCATTTGGACTCAAACTCTTGTCAGATATGAAGTACTGAAAAGCATGGGAAAGGTGACAAGAATTTATTTCAATACTATTAGAATAATAAATGTAGAACTCTAAATGGTATATAGTGAGGAAACAGCAATCTCAAGCTAGGTCTGATTTGTAAAGAAGGTAAATTATAGAGACCATTTCTTTCCCTGTGACATATGCCAGAGCTCATAATATTCCAAATTATTTCAAAGCACTTTTCCTCTAAGCAAAGGCAGGGTGACAAAATTTCAGTTAGTGAGAGGCAGTCAATTCATAAATGTACTTTCTTTTTTTTTTTTTGCAAGCAGCTTCTAATCTGATGAGCCTAAAGTTCTCACAGCGCACAAAATTCACAGGCTTTGCTGGCCACCTCATTTTCAACTCATTTTGCACTTTCACTTGTCTGGCAAACTGAAACAGATACTGAATTTAATAAGTATGTACCTACAACAATGGACTTTCATAGTAAAAGGGGTAGGTTTTCTTGTATCTGCTGTTGGATGCTTGGATGACATGATAATATCCGCAAGTGAGTTCTAGCTGGAATGAAAGGTAGTAGCCAACTATGAAATAAAATTTTAAATAGAGTATCACTTTCAGACTTGCTTATTTAACTGAAAAGATGTTGAAACCTATCCTTTCACTGGAATAATGAATGATGAGAGATCTGCTATCATCTGATCTTATGTGATACTGAAAGTAATAGAGTCACAGTACTCAGATGTGAGACCATTTGAAAAGACCAGTCTGCAAAAAGTATAGAAACCAAATGAGCTGGAGGACAGGATTTGGTCCAGTTGTCCCTGTTGAGCTGGCAGACAGCAGAGACAAAGATCATAGAATCATAGAATGGTAAGGTTGGAAGGAGACCTCAAGGATCATCTAGTTCCAACTCCCTGCCATAGGCAAGGACACCTCCCACTAGTACAGGTTACTCAAGGCTTTGTCCAACCTGGCCTTGAACACCTCCAGGGAGAGAGCAACCACAACCTCCCTGGGCAACCTGCTGAGTGCCTCACCACCCTCACTGTAAAGAACTTCCTCCTAACATCTAGTCTAAATCTACCCTCTGCCAGTTTAAACCCATTGCCCCTTGTCTTGTCATTACAAGATCTTGTAAATAGTCTCTCCCCAGCCTTCCTGGAGGCCCCCTTCAGATATTGGAAGGCTACTATAGAGTTTCCTCGAAGCCTTCATGACATTCTAAAAAAGGACAAAAGTCCTTCCAGTGTAGTTTTCTACTTCATCAGGAGTTTGTGGCCTTTACAGCCCTCTTCTAGCTGAAATTCCTTTACACATATACTCCAATTTCAATGTCTTTGTTAGGGGGTTCTGTAACTATATGCACTTGTCTGAAATACTGAGACATTAAATCTAGGCACATAAAGCATTTGCGCAGAAAAAGAGCTCGAGGTTCCTTGAGGATGGAAAAAAAGCAGTCACTGATCCTCTGAGTTCATACTCGATGACCCAAAGCTCTGACCATCAGTGTGTGTGGAAGCTTCTATGTTGGCTTCATACTTTAACTTATACGTAATATATGTAGCCCCCTAAAAACCCTTAAACAAGGAGAAGAACTGTATATATCTTCTAGAGGGGAAACTGAATGATAAAATGAGTCCTATTTGCATGGAGTTACTTGAAGATGACATGAAGTCATCTTCAGATTCCTATTAGAGAGAAGTTGTGTGCTGGCCTGACTTCCACCACTTTGGAAATCTATGGCAAAAGTCAGAGAGGCATGTTAGCAGACTCCAGATCCTGCTCTCTGCTTTTACTTTCCTCCTCTTTAAAATTACTCAGTTTGTGTCTGTTTCTGAGCTTCCTGACAGGATAGTAAACAATACAAAAAATTTCAGATTTTTTTTTATTTTTATACAAACTACTGCAGGCAAAAAAAAAATCAATGAATATTGAGGAGTCTTATTAATCTGAAAGCAGCTGTTGTTGATTACCGGTTTCATGAATTACTGCTGGCAGTAAAGTATGGTGGACCACCACAAGGTCAAACTTTACAATTATCCTACAATCCTCTGCTATTCATCTAATACAAAATATACACTATTTCACTGTAAATTTGATTTTCACTCCGTTGGGAAGTACAGACTGTTCATCTCATAGTGAAAATTTCCAGTATTTACACATTACACAGTCAAATTCTCAGATCCAAGCCCACAAGGTAACAAAACACTTCTGCTTTACAGAACATGTCTTTGATCTAGACAGGTCACATCTTCTCCTGATAGCTGAGGTACCATGAAAATGCAAATCCAGATGACAGCACAATTCCAGTCATTTTACCTTGGGGATGTGGGCAGCGATTTGCCCTCTGACCGCTGCACTTCTAAAAGTTGCTGGAGCTGGTTCTGTAACGTCACACGTTCCACTGTCTGCCTGCAGCGAAATGTTAAGAATGTTTACCTTGAATTGTAAAATTGTCAGCATTAATAAGCTACACAATAACTGATACTTTGTGTTTAGAAAAGTTCTCTTCACCTGTACTTTAGCTAGTATTAGGGTCATTTGGTTCTTACTGTTTATGTAAAGGAACAGAGGAAAGGGATAGATTAAAAAGTCACTGCCTATATTTGGTGGATGGCGTTTAGCCAGCTAAACACTATTTCAGGCAACTGCTCTTGCCTTTCCTATCTGCAAATTAAATTGGAGAAGCATCTCTGCCCTCTAGGAAAGGCTGGCTCAATCCTCTTCATTGGAAGGACAAAGCTAAGTATGACCTCTGTGTATTCAGGGGAGTAGGATAAAACACATCTGCTTGCTGCCTTACCAAAGGTCCTAGCTGTGCTCTGCACTCTCCTCAAACTCTCAGCAGTGCTGTACCTACTGCGGTTTATCATGTTCAGCGTGGTGTTGTGATTTACACTGCTTTGTAAATAACTTCAGAGACTAATGCTTAAAAACTTCTAATAGTACACAAAAATTGCTAGCAATATGGCATCCATGCTAGAAAGTCCATTTAACATAGAACTGTAATCACAATCTCTGTTGTCCTGTCACATACTCATTTCCGTAGGAAGGATTCTTGAGTAAGATAATCTGCAAACTTTCAAGTAGTTCTCCAAGAACAAAGGAATAATCAATTTACCACAAGAAGTTCTCCATCTCTGTGCTCCCATCCAATGTAGTCCTTCCATTCTAATATCAAAACACTCTTTTAGTTTGTCAACCACCACAGAAAACATTCGATCTTGTTTAATGACCTCTAAGTTCCAGTGCCCCTAGACACTGCACAGGCAGAATTATTGAGGAACTACTAGAAAACAAGAGACTTAACAGCATTTTGTTACTGAACATGTGCTGTTTTTCACTTGGAATATGGTTGGTACATTTGGTTTTATTCCCTGGGCCTGATCAAATGACCATGTAAAAATGTCTTTTTATCTGCTTCTCCCAGGCTCTGCTTCTGTTGCTGTAGAAGTAATAATGTTTTTAGTGCTTTTATTCTTGTTGGATCGCAGAACTAATACAGTTCCCCACCAGTGAGCTGGACTCTTTCCTAGCTCACATGCCATCAGCAGAAGATTCAGCTGAGTTCCAAATGCAGTCTTTATAACTGTCAATGTCAAAGCCAGAAATAATCCAGATGACTTTTTAAACAAGGGGTTGTACTTGCAGCACTGGCAGAAAACAAACATTTTACTTTTAAATCACAGTGGATCTGAAGAGTGTTACAGAAATAAAGGTGGATCTTGACGTACTGCCTTGACATCATATTTTACAACGCAACCCTTGTGTAGGTTCTTTATTCCTTTATTTTTCCATCTCCCTTTCTCTTGCCTACACACTTCCTTAGACTATTTAAAAATTACTCCTACCATCTATCAACATTGGCTTATACTGCAACTCCCCAGATACTCTCTTTTAAGAGCTGGAGAAATTTTCATTTGAGATTAGATTATGATGCTGTTTATCTGGTTTATTTGCCCATTATGATTCCTTCAACTTCTATTTATATATGTCTCTGGAAAATGTAGCTAACAGCTTCTTGTACTTTTAGCTCTGATGGAAATCTCTGACATCTCTTATGTTAAGTTAATGTTCTCATTCTGTTAGAACATTTTATTATTATAAAAGAATTAAGGTTTCCTCCATTTTCACAGTTTAGCTGATTAGTAAATAGCTCACAGTAAGCCACACATCCTGCCAGCACTATCCCTAAAGATGCACAATATATGCATACATATCTAAAATGACATTGAAAGCCAGAGATCACAACTTCTTCCAACAGCAATATTGCTAAATACTAGAACCAGACAGTTTTAAGAGAAAAGATCACTGTAGCTTCAGAGGGGAAAGGATCTACTTCATTATATTTAGTGCACAAATTCTGAAGGTCTTAGTTTTGACAATACTACCAGTAAGTTACATTTATCTATTAAGACAACTCTGGACTACAGCTATCTCCTAATGAAATCAAGGAGATCAGTAATTGAATGGGGAACAGACTGAGGCACTGGGCTCTACTGAAGTATCTTTTGTACTATGTTGCTCTCCTTCTCTGTTTTGTTTCAACTAAAATAAGAATGACCATTCCACAAAGCAGAAAACTCAGTAAAAAATGAGATTAGTATTGTAAAGTTTATCCTGGTTTTCTCGCTATATGTCTATATAACATCTACTGCCATCGAAATAAGGAAAAAAAAAAGGCAAAACAACACAATAACACAAAACAAAATAAATCAGAAAACCCTTAACTAACCAGCAACTTACACATACCCTTACCATACCGCTACAATAACTTTTTTTATTCAGCTATTTTTATAGATACTGCTGTGCAGTTTCAGGAAAATCACAGATCTTATTTACAAAGCACAGAAAAGTGGTAGCAATGGAGAATATTAAACCACCTTTTTTTTTTCATCCTCCTCTTCTGAGTTGTGGTTTGCTGTGATCTCTAGCTTCCCAGAGACTTTAGCTTGATGGTGTACCAAAAAAAAAATCAACAAGAATCTCATCCATTAA
The DNA here is from genome assembly GCA_013399055.1 of Ramphastos sulfuratus. NCBI lineage: Eukaryota > Metazoa > Chordata > Aves > Piciformes > Ramphastidae > Ramphastos > Ramphastos sulfuratus. Next base: position 16,631 of record WBNM01005753.1, read on the forward strand.
TTGCTTTGCACACCCAGATCCACAAAGGTCTGTCATCAAGCACCATTGTAAAAGAAGTCTAGCAAAGCATTAATTTTCACAGAATCACAGAAATAACCAGGTTGGAAAAGACCTCTAGGATCATCAAGTCCATCCTATCACCTAACTCTTCTAATTAACTAAACCATGGCACTAAGTACCTCATCCAGCCTCCTTTTAAACACCTTCAGGGACAGTGACTCCACTCCCCTGGGCAGCCCATTCCAATGGGCAATCACTCTTTCCATGAAAAACTTCTTCCTAATGTCCAGCTTAAACCTGCCCTGGTGCAGTTTGAGACTGTGTCCTCTTGTTCTGTCGCTGGGTGCCTGGGAGAAGAGACCAACCCCTGCCTGGCTACAACCTCCTTTCAAGTGGTTGTAGACAGCAATGAGGTCTCCCCTGACATTTTATGTCATTAGTTCTGACTTGGTCTTTTCAGGTCAGGAAAAGTCCAAGGAAAACAAGTCACAGTATCACAGTATCACAGTATAAGCAAGGTTGGAAGAGACCTCAAAGATCATCAAGTCCAGTCCATTACCACAGACCTCGAGACTAGACCATGGCACCAAGTGCCACGTCCAAACCCGCCTTGAACACCTCCAGGGATGGTGAGTCCACAGTCATTACTGCTAATATTGTCAGTGCTGGAAAACATGGAGGTAGGAAGTTTTTGCACTGGCAACTAAGGTTTTCTTAGAGAATAAGTAAGATTGTAAAGCCTCAAGAAGTAAAATGAAAGCAAATATTTTTCATAGACTCTGCAAGAAACTAAGAATTTGGATTAGTTAACCAAACTTCTGTAATGAACAATAGAACCAAATCAAAGCTTTTATTTTAAAGCCAGTTATATNCATCGAAATAAGGAAAAAAAAAAGGCAAAACAACACAATAACACAAAACAAAATAAATCAGAAAACCCTTAACTAACCAGCAACTTACACATACCCTTACCATACCGCTACAATAACTTTTTTTATTCAGCTATTTTTATAGATACTGCTGTGCAGTTTCAGGAAAATCACAGATCTTATTTACAAAGCACAGAAAAGTGGTAGCAATGGAGAATATTAAACCACCTTTTTTTTTTCATCCTCCTCTTCTGAGTTGTGGTTTGCTGTGATCTCTAGCTTCCCAGAGACTTTAGCTTGATGGTGTACCAAAAAAAAAATCAACAAGAATCTCATCCATTAATTGCTTTGCACACCCAGATCCACAAAGGTCTGTCATCAAGCACCATTGTAAAAGAAGTCTAGCAAAGCATTAATTTTCACAGAATCACAGAAATAACCAGGTTGGAAAAGACCTCTAGGATCATCAAGTCCATCCTATCACCTAACTCTTCTAATTAACTAAACCATGGCACTAAGTACCTCATCCAGCCTCCTTTTAAACACCTTCAGGGACAGTGACTCCACTCCCCTGGGCAGCCCATTCCAATGGGCAATCACTCTTTCCATGAAAAACTTCTTCCTAATGTCCAGCTTAAACCTGCCCTGGTGCAGTTTGAGACTGTGTCCTCTTGTTCTGTCGCTGGGTGCCTGGGAGAAGAGACCAACCCCTGCCTGGCTACAACCTCCTTTCAAGTGGTTGTAGACAGCAATGAGGTCTCCCCTGACATTTTATGTCATTAGTTCTGACTTGGTCTTTTCAGGTCAGGAAAAGTCCAAGGAAAACAAGTCACAGTATCACAGTATCACAGTATAAGCAAGGTTGGAAGAGACCTCAAAGATCATCAAGTCCAGTCCATTACCACAGACCTCGAGACTAGACCATGGCACCAAGTGCCACGTCCAAACCCGCCTTGAACACCTCCAGGGATGGTGAGTCCACAGTCATTACTGCTAATATTGTCAGTGCTGGAAAACATGGAGGTAGGAAGTTTTTGCACTGGCAACTAAGGTTTTCTTAGAGAATAAGTAAGATTGTAAAGCCTCAAGAAGTAAAATGAAAGCAAATATTTTTCATAGACTCTGCAAGAAACTAAGAATTTGGATTAGTTAACCAAACTTCTGTAATGAACAATAGAACCAAATCAAAGCTTTTATTTTAAAGCCAGTTATATAAATTTTTTTTTGTGGGCCACTTTCCTTTTTACCTACAGAAAGAATTGTTTAGTTCCTTCCCTCTTCTAGGAAAAATCACGGAATCATCATAGAATCACAGAATAACAGGCTGGGAGAAATCACAAATATCTGTTAATCCTCTTGTGAAGATCTGATGGAACATTTATAGTCAGCACTTCTTTCTTTCAAATGAAGAAGGTTTTACTCTCTGATTGGAGACTCACACCTAACTCAGAAGGTTCTGTCACACTCCCCTGTACTTGTCATCTGAGCTGCTTTGGATCAAAGAGATGAAAAGACGTGAAGACTCTGGCAAAATGGGGTGTTATTGTTTTGGGTTTGTGCCTTCTTTTCAGGATTGGCTCCAAAAAGCATGATGGATTAGGGTAATTTCTCTCTATAAAAGCTCTATGTTGCCTTGATGACTTGTAGAGCTCATAAAAAGAGAATGAAAGACAGTTTATGATTTTTGAAGATAGATCTTGCTAAGTGCTGCTCTAAGACAGTTTCTGTGCTGCTGTTCTTATACAGTATCAACCATTTCAATCTTGTTCCTGTGGCTGGGGACATAACACTGTTTTCAGAGAGAGGTTCTTATCTCTGGATAGTAAGGGCATTGTATGATCAGATCATGTTTACAGCAGCTGAAAGAAGGCTGGAAAGCACATTTGGGCCTTCTGTCTTTACACTAACCATTCAAGTAATCCATCATTATACAAACATAATTCTTCCATTTCTAGAGCAGTGTCCATTAGCAACAGCAGAAGTAGGTGGAGAAAACACAGGAAAGTCACCTCAGATGTCCAGGTTGGAGCTGTTCCTAACTAACATCAGTCAGAAGTGATTTGGACTTCCATTTGTTTCCATCTGATTCTTTCAGGATCTTCAGAGGTGCCTTTGCCAAGTAAATTGCCTGCTATGCTAAAGGCAGAACTCCTTGAAAAGTTGCCCCAGACATGTACTTCATACTATCCTTGGATATTTATGCAGGATGGGGCTGCAAAAGAGCAAGCATCTTCTTCCATCATCCCTTCTGGCTCCTGAGCATCGGCCTCTCTCTGAACATGGTCCACTGCTTCCATAAGAGCCACTCGTAGCCTGAGGCTTGCAGTCCAAATAGCCATGAAGAAGATATTCTTCCAAGCAGAAGATAAAATATGTCACTGCCTCAGTAAACTGTATTGGGGTGGCACAACAGACTTATGTTTCTTTGTAGAAGTGGAAAAAAAAGGTTGCTGATGCACTTAGCAGAGCTATGTCTGAAGCTTGAAAAAACAGGCAGCTGAAGGGAAACAGATTTAACTCCAGCGAGACAAGCAAAGGCACCCATTCTGAGACAGATAAGAATAACTTAAATTACTTTCAATACACACAGCCTGTGAGATGGCAGTGGGGAGATCTGGAAAAGTGTTATGGCTTTTGTCAGGAAAATCAGAACTAGATTATTTCCATGGGGCTAAACAGCCTGCTGACTGACATAACAAGTCTTTCTTCTCCATAGGAGAGGTAATGAGTCAAGTATTGGGTGAGCACTGAAGAGCAATGAAACATGAAGAATCCATTTCTGCCACTTCTGCTTCCTAGTGTGTGCACGGGTGTTTTCCAGCTGAATTGTTATAGGGAGAATACAATTCATTATGTATTGAGATCAGTCAGACACTAATGCAGACTATTCAGCAATTACCCTGTGTTCTGCTTTGTGGGTTTTTTTCTGGGGATTTTTAGGTCAGCTGATTTGTATATTCCAGTATTCTTCTGCAAATAAACCAACCACAGAAGAGCTGGTACTTTGAAGAGTCCAGTGAAGAGTGTCAGACTGCACAATTAAGAAAACCATGAGACTTACTTAACTAATTCTTAATCGTTTCTATTTATGAGGGCATAAATGTAAAAGAAAAGTGAAGATATCATAAAGAGATGATGCCTTTATAACATAAAATGTAGAGTTACAAAATTAAAAATAAGAATACTTCTAATGCAGGAAGGAATTCTGTAATGACAGAGAAGATTGCTATACATATTTTTTTTCTTTGCTGTACAACCGGTACAAAACAGATACCTGTTTATTTCCCACTGGATGAATTAACAATATAGTTTATTTTTATCCTTGTTTTTAAGACACCCACTTTCAAATTAAAAACTGTATCACTGTAATGGGTTGGCCCCAGCTGGCAGCCAAGCAACTACACTCTCATTGCCCCTATGCCTTGGAGTTGGAGGGACAGAAAATAGGAATAACAGAGTCAAAAAGTGCTCACGGGTCAAGAGGAGGACAGGGGAGACCACTTACTAATTACTGTAATGGGCAAAAAGGACTCATCTCGGGGAACTTAATTAATTGCCAATTGGTATAAATTATTGATGCAGGTATTTGGATAGACAGACATTCAAAACACCTAGGCTCAGTTTCACTCCTAAATTCATCTGCACCTCAAGCCCTGCTTCTCCCCCATCCTCAGGCTTTGCTGCAGGCACCTCTCTTCTCCTCTTCTCATTCCTGCAGGTTACACTCTTTTTCCAGTGAGGCAACAAGTTCATATATAGCAGTTTCTCTGTGCTCCTTCTTTCTTCACCACATTCAACCATATTCCTGTGCTCTAATGTGGGTCATTCATAGACTGCAGTCCCTTTAGAAAAGCTCTGGCTCTGGTGTAGCCTTATACATTAGCTGTAATCCTCTCAAAGGGTGTACCTGTCCAAGCATGGGTACTCCATGGGCCACAGTTCCTTTAGGGGAGTGCCTGCTCCATCAAGGTACAGCTCCTGCTCCTCTGACCTGGCTACTCCTTATGTTACTCTCCTTCTCTGGCATTTTCTGCCCTTTCTCAAATATGTTTACACAAAGGTGCCAGCAATTTGGTTGATGGTCTTAGCTGTGTCCTGCAGTGGAAATCTTGCGGACCAAGTTGTGTCCATGAAAAGGCAGCCCCTCATCCATTCTCATAGAGGCCACCCCTTGCAGCTTCCTTACTAATGGTCTTGTAATTTATGCCCAGTACAATTGTCTGTATGCTGCTCATTTAAAATGACACAGTCTCCTCCAAACATGGGATTATCAGAAGCTGTTTTTGTGACTTATGGCAGCTGACAAGTTCTTGATTATGTATCTAAGTTGGAGCAATTTTAGCTCAGTCCTGATGGTTTCAAAGTCTTACGAACCTGCTGACATGCTAAAGCACAGTAACTGCACCTACAATAAAAGCAAGCAATTGCATGTTCATGTTTCAAAATAACAGGTTCTTTACAGAATGTGGATTAAAAATCACACTAAAATATTAAAATCAGTTCCTATGAATTAAAAACAGAATATAAGATACTTCCTGGGTAGCAATTGTGGGATCTGGTGACCTTCCAAGTCCAAAAACCTCCTCCAACTACTATTTCCACTATTCCTCCCAACACCAACACCTAGCACTGTAACTGGGAAGAGCCACTCACTGTACATAAAAGCATGCCGTGCAAACACAAATTCTGTTCAACAATTATATGATCCAGAGATATGCAAAGGGAAAAGGGACCTGATCACTTCGTAACATACCCTTTTCCCACTCCCACTCCCTTCCTCTGTGTTCACAGCAAATTGCCACAAAGAGAACAGGTGAAAAATTGAGATGCTAAAGGTGAAGGGGCAAATGCTTGAAAGCAGAAAAGAATTGAGAAATAAGGTAGAAATACGAATTGAAAATATTGCTAATAAACATTGCTAATAAAAGTGAAGAGGAAGTAGGGTATTAAGAATGATTCCTCTGCTAACAATAAAACACTTACTCCTTCAGCTGCTTAGTTAGCTTGACAACCTGAGAGGCCAATGACATACATGTCTCCACCACAACTAAGTAGCGGGAACACATGGTGTGCCCGTGCCGCTCAGCACTTTGTGAGGGTTTCTCTCCCACATGGTTTTGCATGGTGACATTTGCTCCATATTCAACCAACGTCTGTAAAATAAAGGAAACATCAACATTTTAAAGCATAAGTCTCTGCCTTGACTTCTAGTCAATCACAAGAAGGGTTGAATGCAAAACACACCTAAATAAAATGCTTGTAAAATGTTGGTCTAAGCCATTCACTTTCACAAATCCGTCACTGACAAGTCTGTATGCAGCCTGATCTCAACACACGTAACATTAAAATCTATTAGTCAGGTGCAAGATTAACACAGAAGAGTGAGCTTTTTCAGAAGAACTATAAAAATTCTTCCTTCTCCTTTTCGCTTGCAGTTCTGCTCAAGTAATTTGTTTTCTGTTCTTTTGGTTGTATAGCACAGCACAACCTGTATGTAGCTTTCACACGCTGGGAACCAAAGGAGGACTTAAGAGTCCTCCTACTGAGTCCCTCCTGAGCCACAGTAATAAACTTTTTCAGATGCATATATCCATTACTGAACATTGTGTTAACTTTGCCTATGGTAGAACTGGAAGAGAAGACAAGGGCAAGTGCAATTCAACAGACATCTATGCTGGAGAACATCAGAGTCCAGGGAAGTGAACACATAGCTAGACTGTTTATAGAGGGTGATGATGAGCTGTAACAGCTTACCAGGTCTTGTGTCTGTCGTTCTTGTGATCTCTACACTGCAAGTTATTACAACGAATCCGTGGAATCTCATTTTAGCTATGTCTTTGCTACAATATTTGCTGACTCCTTTCGTGGTTTAGTTCTCAATTTCCTACCACAGCAGAATTCCTGAGTTTAAAACACTCAACACAGCAGTCCAAATGTTTGGATTCTTTAGCCAAGTGATGTTTGGATATGAAAAATATGGTAGATACTTTCCAACACCTCCTTTAGGTCAGACAGGTACAATTTCTTTTTTCCAGAAAGGAATCTGTGCAATGAACTTTTCAACCTTACTTATTTATTTAATAATTATTATTTGTTTGGGGCTTTTTAATGCTGAAAGAAGTCTGAGCGCTTTGCACTTGTTTGGTTACCCCCTACTTTTTAAAAGAGAGATACTCAAATATGTGTTAGCTACGTGTTGGGCTTTAAGAAAAAATATTGGCTTATATCTATACCCCTGTGTTACTTCCAGTATGAGTACCAGTTTGTTGCTGATAATGTCCAGGTTATTAGTGTGACATCTGAGTTATATCCAGACCTTAGGAGTGTTCTAAGCACCAAAGTTCTCTGAGGCTGACCTCAACACATTAAATAGCTGAAGCAGGAATGAAGACTGAGTCTTCAATTCTCCTGAACTGTTTGTGGTAATTAGTGCTATGTACTATTTGCTTTACTGGAGATCCTAGAGTAGGACCTAAAAGTTCTCAGCAGTGTTCATACACATATTGCTCATATCACTTCAGAACAAACTCTGAACAAAATCATAATGCATCCTAAAATTTCAGCATCATTTGCATTACATATATACAGCCAGAAGAGGAACCATGTGGCTGAGCTCTTGAATAACTTACCCAAGCAGAGCTGGTAAGCCTGCATGGTACTGGAGTACCCTTATTGACTCAGAACAGCAGGCACACAGACCCCTACATCTGCTGACAGAAAAGAGGAATCATGGTCTGTCTGGTCTGCTAAATTTATACAGAAAGGAAAATTATGAACAGTCTTCCACTGCATCTCATGTCAATCACTTTGGTCTAATTTTCCAATAAATAAAACAAAGAAGAGAGAGTTATGAACCTGTAGAAAGCAATCTTGGAACACAGTAGGAGTGTCACCTGTTCAGAAACACTGCGAATGAGAGAGCCAGGAAATCACTGACAGCCTGTGACCCTCCATCTTTTGTGCTGCTACTTATACTGCTACTTATAATCTTCCTGCATCCTTTATCACTTCTTTATACTAGACCATTCACTGGACATTGTTTTAAATTAGACTCTTAAGTCACTGGGCAGAGGGCTTATTTTTTATCACAGCACAACAAAGCATCAACTGCACATGCAACTGTGAGGTGTGAAGTGACATTACTAACATTGTATATTTTTGTTGTCATTAGGTATTTTCATTACTTGCTTTTCATGGCTTCACTTCAACACAGAACACTTGCTGATTTGTGTATTTACCTAAAACAAACCTGAGAATTTGAAGGTATTTATTCAGTTCATGGGGAATGCAGGGCTGTTCTTTTATTAGTTTAGTTTTATCCAAAGAAGCAGCCTGCAGAGGTCACCACTGTTCAAAATCATCGACTCTTAATATTCTCCTTCAAAGGCTTTGTACGTCTTGATGAAGCGCTGTTTGCACACACTCCCTACCAAAATCGGGCTCCCCACCAGTAAATCATAAACATTTCTGTCCACTTTTTTACAACTGATCATAGCAATTGTCTACGATGCAATAATAAACCACTGAGATTTAACACAGGTGTGATGATTTATTTTAATCTCATAATAGTTTGTACAGAGTCCATTCCTGACATCTTTAGACGAAAGCTACGTTGAACATCTTCCTTATGAGGAGAGACTGAGGGAGCTGGGGCTTTTNTATGTGAGACTCTCAGACTAGCTTTTATGGAGATGTGTCTTCTCTGTGTCCAGCTATATAAATAGACTGCTATAACAATAATAACCAGCTACACATCTGTAGATTCAACATGAATCAATGTGCACAAATATATTTAGCTTCCTGAAGAGGTCAGCTAATAAGAATTAACTATCCATATTTCTTTTAGGGTTGAACTAATACACAATCTTCTGCATTTGCAGTGTCCTAAAAGGTGCTGTGGATCAGTTCATGTGTAGTAACAAGAATCACATCTTTACTAATAGACAGCTGAATCCTTAGACTCTGAGAACTACTACTCATTCTTAGACACATTTTTGTCCCCAAATTAATTTCATCACTTTGATTTATATTTCTTGTCTTTCTGCCATGTGGTTATTTATTTGTTTGTTGATTCCTCTCCAGTTACTAATTTTTTTCTCAAATACAGTCTCATATTGTCACCTTACTGCAATCACCAGCAATAATTATTATTGCTACTTCTTCTCCAAAGAGCTTTTACTCAAGGTGACAACAACAAATACTGAAATGTACTCCTGTGACAGTTCTAGTAGTTTGGATGGACAGAGAGCACATTTACAATTCAACATGAATTTGAGACATTTTGCCCAACCATCTAGTTCAGCTCAACAACTTTTTTTGTATGTCTGCACTGAGTAGTGGTACTGTGTAGAAGTACCCAAACTGGTTTATTCAGATCTGACTCCCAGAAGTGCTGTAGCTATATTGCTTTCAGTGGCTGATTCAGTGAGATCTACAGAAATACCATCACATCACGTTCTTAGGAATAGATACATTCAAAGATTACAAGTTCAGAAAGGGCAGTTTGTTTAAGGTGGAAATTCTTCAAAATAGAATAGTTATGTTAGACTTCCCCTGCATCAGAGAAGTATGCCTACCCAATGGAGAAAGAAACAGAAGGAAAACATCAAAGCAGCAAGAAGCGTATGCATACCTACACTGACCAACCTTTTGCAACATAAAAACATACAAATTAGCTGCTTACATATAAAAAAATCACATACATAAACACAATAATCCTTTCTTCTTGCAATCCAACAGTTACTTTATGCTAACAACAGCACCATTGACAATAGAATCCAAAAGCCAGAAAGTTTTTGGTATTTCAGTCTGAGTCCTACTGGTTTAAAGTTCTTCCTTCTGGCATATTTTAATGTATCAGTAGCTATTCCCATTTTTAAGATCTCCTATAATCGTTTTAATGGTTGTTTGCATTCGAGTTTGATATTAAGAGGTTTCTGATATAGCTGTCACTCTACCTGTATGCATCCTAAATAGCCATGTTGAGCAGCTATGTGAACAGCAGTATTTCCATCCTGGTCAACTTCATCCAGTGAAATCCCTTGTTCTTGCATAAACTGAAGAAGCCACAGAAGGATCTTCTCCTAGCGGAAAGAGTAAAAAGATGTCACAGAAGACATGAAATACTGACAAGTTAAATGTACTAGAGGAATACTGGTTCTGTCTTTTGTTACTGATACTGTCCAGTAATTCCTTGTTTTCAGTCTTTTGTTAACTTTGTAGGACAGTGTATGCTAAGCAGGTCCCTGATTTTTTGTTTGTTTGTTTTTCAAGGAAATAAGCTGAAATACTTTGTTGTATGAAAAAGACACAACAGGAAAAGTATGGGTACTGTAACACATCCTGAGAAGTTCTACATTAAAAAATATGCATATGTATCTGTATTTTTGAGAGAAGAACAGTCTGGGTGTCTGGTGAAACTTCACAAGCCTCTCTGGAAAATTAAAATAGAAGTGGGTGCAGATTACAAAGCTGAGCAGTTAAATTCTTTAAATGTATTATCATGCCACAGCTCTGGGCTGCTGTGCAAGAGCAGAAGCAACACGACTGAAACCAGGGAATCTTTCTAATCTGAGCTCTCAATGTATTCAATAATGGACCATTTTTATGTCTCTGCATGGTGGGAAGGATGGGGACATGTGGACAACATCGCTTTCTGTGTATGTATGCAGATGTAGTATATATTTATATGGGTATTCTTTTCTAAAAATGGAGAGTTTATGTATGTGCACTAAGAGTATTTTATTTCTTTTCTTCAGCAGAAGGTTTATTTGGATGAATCTTCTCTCTGGGAACTTTCCATGACTCTCCAGATTAAATTTTCATGCGCCCTGCTGAATGTGACACATATTGAAAATCTATAATAAATCTGTAAACTACATAAGAATGTGCTGTGGTTCAGGCCCAGTTGGCAATCAAGCCCCATATAACTGTGCCATCCCAACCCCAACCCTCCCTTCACCCCCATCCCCGCAGTGGGATGGGAAGGAAAACTGCGATAAAAAGGCAAAACCCCCACGAGTTAAGGAGAGTTTAACAGAACAGTACAAAGAGATAAAAATGATCAAGAACAATCATACTATGAAATAGTATGTACAAGCAAGTGGTACAAAATGCAGTACTGACAGCCCTGTCCCAGCCTGTCCACCTGATCCTGCCCTACCACAGCATGCCACAGCTACTTGCTCAGAGTACCCAGGTGCTCTTGCCTTGCCCTCCTCTCATATAGCAGCTGTGATGTGAGTATGGTGTCGAATACCCCACAGGCTGGTTCAGCTGGCTGGCTGGGGTGTGACCTCTTCCAGCTTCTTGCAAACAAACAAACCAAACCAAAACAACAAAACAAAACAAACCCCCTATCCTAGCCAAACCCAAGGTAAAAAGTGAGATTCATTAAAGGATATTTGACTACAGCTGTTCTCCCGGTTTTTGCATATAAATAGCTGAAAAGAATACATTACTTTCTAGCATAAAGCTTTTTAATTTAAACACATTTATTATCTTCCATTGATGTGTATCATTTGTTCTGCTGGCTAGCAGATCTAGTCCAAAAGGGCTTTGTGGATTCTAGTGTTGGTGAGGCAAATACCATGCACAGACTTAACTTGCAGCACTTCAGCATCTTCAGTAATATATAATGAAGTAATTGCCCTCAGTTAGGTAAGTGGGCCTGTAAGAGTGAAGTATAGCTAAATAAAACAATACTGAAAGTATGTCTATTACTCTGAGCAGTAATCACATAGAGAAGAGAAAGAATAAAACATGGGGAAAGGAAATTCCAGCTAAGAACCTTTGGTATAAACCTCTTTGATTTGTACAAAAGTACCATAGAAGTTTTAATGTCAAGATAAAGGAGATGAATTAAATATGAAGGAGCACTGTGCTGCTGGAAAGCCAT
>WBNM01005754.1:0-10322 GCA_013399055.1 Ramphastos sulfuratus
CCAACCTACACCATTCTGTGATTGTGTGACAGGCTGAGAAAGTTGGGGTTGTTCAGCCTGCTCTTATCTCTGCCTTAGCATAGAATCACAGAATCAGAGAGTTGTTTGGGTTGGAAAAGCCCTCTAAGATCCAGCCCTGCACTGCATAGATAAATCCAGTCTTGAAAAAATAAATCCATTAAAAAAAAAAAAAATAACACAAACATTAAAAACTAAATAAAAGCATTTTAAAACATAAATAAATCCTTTGGGAAAAAAAAAACTTTAAAAATACATAAAACCATTAAAAAAAAAAAAAGAAACCATTTTTTAAAATTCCATTTTAAAAAATTCCATTTTAAAAAATCCATTTAAAAAATTAATTCATCTTTAAAAATAAATCCATTGAAAGAATATCCACTTAAAAAAATCAATTTTTTTAATTATTAAATAAATAAAACAATTTTAAAAATAAATCCACTTTTAAAAATCCATTTTAAAAATTAATCCATTTTTTAAAAATTATTAAATAATTTTTAAAAATACATCCACTTTTTAAAATCCATTTTAAAAATTAATCCTTTTAAAATAAATCCATTTTTTATTCATTTTTTTTAAAATAAATCCACTTTAAAAAAATAAATAAAACCATTTTAAAAAATCCATTTTAAAAGATCCATTTTTAATCTATCTATTTTTAAAAACAAGTCTATTTTTAAAAAACAAATCTATTTTTAAAAAATAAATCCATTTAATAAATCCATTTAAAATAAATCCATTTTTAAAAATAAATAAGTCCCTTCTTGAATAAATAAATTCATTTTTAAAATACACATTTTAAAAAAATAAATAAATCCATGTAATAAATCAATTTAAAATAAATCATTTTTTAAAAATCCATTAAAAAATAAATCCATTAAAAAGATAAACCCATTTTTAGAAATAAATCCATCTTTCTAAAAATCCATTTTTAAAAAATAAATAAATCCATTTAAAAAAAATCCAGCTTGAAAAATAAATCTCTTCTTTGAAAAAATAAATAAGTCCATTGAAAAATATCCATTTTTTAAAAATCCAGTTCCAAATAAATAAGACCATTTAAAAATATAAGTAAAACTATTTTTTTTAAAATTAATAAATCCATTTTTAGAAATCCATTTTTAAAAAATCAATTTTTATTTATTTTTAAATCCATTTAAAAAAAAATAAATCCATGAAAAATATAAATGCATTTTTTTAAAATCAATCCTTTCTTGAAAAAAATAAATAAATCCATTTTAAAAAATAAATAAATCCTTTCTTGAAAAAAAAAAATCCATTAAAAAAAAAACCATTTTAAAATAATAAATCCATTCTACTAAAACGAAAGGTGTCAGAACACTGAGCTGCGCTTACCTGAGCAGCCAGCAGGTCGCTCTTTGTCCTGCATCAACACCTTGGCACCAGCAGCAGCCCCCAGAGCCTGGTGGCTTCATTGTTACTCCAGCTGCTCACTTGGTGGTGGGGGAGTGGCAAGAGCAAAGCAGCACCAGATGAGCAGAGCTCCTAATTCCTCAGTAGGTTGCTGCTTGCTTGCACATTCCAAGTCAGGAGCTGTTTGCTGCAGCGAGCTCCTAAAACTGCTGACATCTGCAGTTGTTTCTGTCCGAAGTTATTTGGGTTCTTTCTTTTTTTTTCTTTTCACTTCCCTGCATATCACCATTCTAAGAAGCTTTTGTGAGCGTGTTTCCTAGCTACACACAGCCATAAACCTTCCTGCTGCAGACAGAATGCAGCAGCCGAGCTCCCACCCTGCTCCAGACCTGCCCAGAGAAACCTGTGTCGGTGTGGAGCTTCTGAGCAGAGAAGCTGATCTCCATCAAGGGAGTGTTGCTTTGTCTGGAAGAAGCGGCCCAGAAGATGTCTTCAGTTCATCTCAAACACAGACAGAATCAGTTTGTGTGGACATCACTGTGCCTCCAGGTGACTACACCCAAAGACAAAGTCCTACAGAGCCTTCGCTCCTGGAGCTGCCTGCAGAGGAGGGCACTGGGAGCCACTCTGGACCTTTCCAGTTCGACCGGCAGGCTCTGGCCAGAATTTCCACATCTCCAACCTTAAGGCGTTTAAGGATGGCCTCTGCCTCACAAGCTCTGACCTTGCAGGACTGCTGTGACACAGCTCAGCTGGAGAGGCCAAAGGAGTACAGCAGCTCTCTCCACCATGTGTGTAAGAGTCCCCCTCGGTGCGCTGCAGCTTCCTCACTGTCACTGCCTTCTTGTGTTCATGCAAAGTTACTGTCTTCCAAAACCAAGTCAGAGACAGCTGTTGCAGGTCCAGAGTCTGCCAGCTCCAGATCGAAGCTGCCAAGCCAAAAAACTCTTCTCAGCAATGGCAGTCCCAATGAGACCCTCCAAAGCTCTTGGAGAGCAAACTTTGCTACACTGCCTAGGAGACTTCACTGCCCCAGCCTCACACTGCAGGAAAGTGTCCAGGTAAGAGGAACAGAATGATGTAATCTCCTTGACAGTCTTGCACATTCAGTGGTGCTCTGTTATGGCCCAGTGCATGCACTGGCCTGGCCTGTGTTCCTTTGGTAAAGCAGATCAACTTCCATGTTCATCAGCAATGGAGACTTTCCCTCCCAAATCAGCAGGAGACAATGGTTCCAGCCCTGTCTCTTGGAGATCCAGTTGGCATTGCCCCCCCTCCCTGCACATGCTCACTCTCTCCACTCACCCTGCAGGGCCAGTCTAACTGCCTGTGGGGCTATGGAAGAACAAGACTAAGGTATTTATCCACTTCTGGTTTGGGTTTAAGAAGGTTATTTTCTTGCCAGGCTCTTTCAGCAGGGTTTTTGCTAAGCTGGGGCAGTTCTCTAACCTGTTCTACTGAAACCAAACCCAAGACCAAAGTCATTCAAGCTGATTGAGCCAAATTTTAGGCTCGCTGCTACCAAAAGGAACAGGTCCCATTCCCTCCTTTTATTTCCCCTTACCTAACTCTGCCACTCCCTGGACCCCTCTATTTTTATATTCAGGTCCATACATAAACAATTGTGTAACCTTTCCCAAAAAAAAAAAAAAAAACAAAAAAAAACAAAAAAACACTGCTCAAGCATCAGTAAAGAGCAATAAGCAGGGCAGGAGCTATCCCTGCAGCAAACTACCATCAGTTATCCTCCAGAAGTTCACCCCCAGGAGAAAAGGAGAGGCACTTCCTCAACCAGTGCAGATCTCTTCTCCAAGACCTTGCATCACTTGCACAAGCAGCCAAATTCAAACTCCTGCTGACTCCACACACAAACCACCTCCACATCATGGCAGGGAGCTTGGAGTAGATGATCTCTGAGGTCCCTTCCAACCTAAGCCATCCTTTTTCATTGAAGTTTCCGTTTCACTGAAGTTAGATGATGTCAAATAGGTGTAGGGCTCTGCAGCTTTGTGCCACAGACCAAATATAGAGAACATACTAGATAGCAAATAGTTTCTCCTCTGTTCTCCACAAGAGTGAGAATAATACACTGGAACAGGCTGCCCAGGGAGGTGGTTGATACCCCATTCCTGGAGATATTCAAAGTGAGGCTCCTCAGAGCTATGCCAACCTGATCTAGTTGAGGATGCCCCTTGCTGTCTGCTGGGGGGTTGGACTGGTGAGCTTTGGAAATCCCTTCCAACCTGTGATTCTGTAGCCAGCCACTGCCCAAATCAGTGCAGTGCATTGCTCTGAACAAATGAGGACTTCTTGCCCCAAAATCAGATTGCTTCCTTGCTGGCTGACCAAGTAACAAGAATCTCTCCTTTTCTTTCAGAAGAGTGGATTGCCTGTACAAAGGTAGGCACAGATTTATTTTATCTCATGCCCAGCTTCACTTCTGCACATTTGGAATGATTCTGCTTCACTCCAGGATGAAATTGAACAGCAGAACTCTAATTTGTCCATTTGCTTTGTGAAATGCCTGCCACAAACTTCTCAAACTGGACTTCTTAATGAGATTTTCTTTCACAAGTGGCCCTCTGCTCAACATCTTTAGCTAGATTTCATAGGATATTTCAGCTGGTTCATCAGAGAGCCATGCAGTGGGAGCTGACTGTACAAAGGTCTGGCTGGTTGGATTAGCTGTGGGAGATTTCAGATGGAAGAATGTGAAGCATCTCATGAGCTTGGGCAGCAAGCTTCAAAACTTTGTGGCAGGGAAGAGGGAGCAAAGAAATGAGCAGAACAGCTCAATATTGTTCTCCTACATGAGCAAAGCAGATCATAGAATCATAGAATGCACCAGGCTGGAAGGGCTCCTTACTGAGTTAGAAAGGACTCTTCTCCAACCCTCCCTTCAGTGGTCAGGGACATCTTTAACTAAATCAGTTTGCTCATCAGCTTTGATAATCTAGGACTGCTAATCACAGAATTGTTTGGATTGGAAAAGCCCTCCATGATCATCCAGTCCAACCACCAACCCAACACCACCATGGCCACTAAACCACATCCCAAAGTGCCATGGCCACACCTTTCTTGAACACCTCCAGGGATGGGGACTCCACCATCTGGAAGCCGGGGAAGGGCTGGTGAGGAGCAGCTGAGGGACCTGGGGGGGTTTAGTGTGAAGAAGAGGAGGCCGAAAGGAGGTTGGCATGAGGTGGGGGTTGGCCTCTTCTGCCTAGTGTCAGGTGATAGAAGGAGAAGAAATGGGCTGGAATTGTGCCAGGGGAGGGTTAGGTTGGATATGAGGAAAAATGTCTTTCCTGCAAGAGGAGTCAGGGATTGGCACAGGCTGCTCAGGGAGGTGGTGGAGTCCCCATCCCTGGAGGTGTTCAAGAAAGGTGTGGCCATGGCACTTTGGGATGTGGTTTAGTGGCCATGGTGGTGTTGGGTTGGTGGTTGGACTGGAAGGGCAACCCAGGAGGGTCCAACCCAAGTAACTCTGTGACTCTTCTGATCTCAGCAAAAAATGTGGAGTTTGAAGGCCCCTTAGATATTTACTGCCATCACTCTTATTTTCTCCTTGTCGTTCCTTTGCCAAGTGATGTCATAACTGCTGTGGTTTGGGTTTTTAGCTCATTTCCTCCTCATTGAGCAAGGAGCACCTCAGAACTTTCTTCTGCAGCCACCAGTGGAAAGAGATAAGCTCTGCTGCTGTTGTTGTACCTCACAGGTCAGCCGAGCGCAGGCGCAGCTCCGTGGTGCTGAGTCTGCCGGGACTGGAGGTGTTCCCTGGAGACCTCCTGGTGTCAGATGGTGCCATGGACTACCTGCCCCATGCCACCCTCCTGTTAACTGCAGGTTAGACACAGAGTGGGGTTTGCTTGTCTGAGAGGGTGTCTGGAAGATGGACTTGTGCTCAGTGACACAGATGAGGGGCAATGGACACAAAGGGCAACCCAGGAGGGTCCACCTCAACATGAGGAGAAACTTCGTTGGTGTGAGGGTGTTGGAGCCCTGGAGCAGGCTGCCCAAAGAGGTTGTGGAGTCTCCTTGCCTGGAGACTTTCCAAACCCAGCTGGTTGTTCTGTGGTGTGCTCTCAATTAATATCTTCAAGAACTGGCTTGAGCTGTGATGTGTTTTCCCACGTGGAGAGCTGACAGTCACATCCTGGCCATCTGCAGCAGGTGGGAGTGTTTGGCATCATCCAGGATCCCATCACCAACATAATTCTTGCTGGGAGGAACCCAAGAAGCTAAATGAGTTCTAAGTCTGCTGCACAAACACAAGCACTCAATCTGAGGCAAGCAGAGTACCAGGCTTCATCTAACAAAACATCTAAATATACATTCTTTGAAAGCTCAGCACATAGAACTGTCATTGTTAGTTGGAGCTGTTAATTTCTCTCCTGATAACACTTTGGTTTTCACCCATTAGAGTCCAAAAAGCCAAGGTGGCCATTTGCCAAGAGAGGAGCTGTGAGTATTTCACCTTGTTTTGGTTTTATTTTCTCTTTCACTGCCCTTGCCCTCCTCCCACAACTAACCTGGGTAAAAGGAGAGGAATTTTGCTGCCTTTTGAGAAGAGAGGGCAAATGAACTGAACTCAGAGGTCTCAGCCCACCCTGGGACTGCTTGGACCTGCAGCGAAGGTCAGGTGGCTCCAGTGCAGCCACCAGTGCTGCTGCCTGTGATGCACATGAAAATGCAGTCAGTGCTGCTCTTCCCCATGCCCATGGCTGCTGGGAGGACAGATGCCTTTGGCATCAGGATGGCAGAGCAGGGTGGACAACTCAGAAACTCTCACTTGAGGTGTTCAGGGTGGCAGCAGGTCTGCAGCAGCTTCCCAGAGTTAAGACAGCAGAAGAAAGGTGCCAGGCACGTTGGAGGTTTGGCCACAGTGCTGCTTTGGCCACAGCATACCTGTATTTTCTGCTCTGCTGGGGCTCCACCTCCATTCCTGCCTCCAGTGCTGCTGTCCCCATCAGAAGGACACAGAGCTGGTGGAGAGACTGCAGAGGAGGCCACAAAGATGCTCCAAGGGCTGGAGCAGCTCTGCTGTGAGCACAGGCTGAGGGAGCTGGGGGTGTGCAGCCTGCAGAGAAGAAGGCTCCCGGGGACCTTAGAGCTGCCTGCCAAGAGCTGAAGGGATCCTGCAGGAAGGCTGCAGAGGGACTTGTGCTGAGGGGGTCTGGAGACAGGCCAAGGGGGAATGGTTTGGAGCTGAGATAGAGCAGGGTGAGACTGGAGCTGAGGAAGAAGTTGTTCAGCAGGAGGGTGGTGAGAGTCTGAAATGGGCTGCCCAGGAAGGCTGTGGCTGCCTCCTGCCTGGGGGTGTTGCAGGCCAGGCTGGATGAGACCTTGAGCTGCTGAGTCTAGTTGAGAGATGTCCCTGGGCATGGTGGGGAGGTTGGAGCAGATGAGCTCTGAGGTCGCCTCCAACCTGAGCCATTTTGTGAGTTTAAGTGAGGTGGGGGTTGGGCTCTTCTCCCTAGCATCAGGTGATAGGAGAGGAAATGGCCTCAAACTGTGCCAGGAGAGGCTTAGGTTGGAGATGAGGAAAAATGTCTTTGCTGCAAGAGTGGTCAGGGAGTGGGACAGGCTGCCCAGGGAGGTGGTAGAGTCCCCATGTCCAGAGGTATTTCAAAGCCAGGAGGATGTGGTGCTGAGGAAGATGGTTCAGTGGCAGTGGTGGGGTTGTGAGCTCTGGGTGAGCTGTTGGACTTGATCTCCAAGCTCTCTTCCAACCTCACCAGTTCTGTGCTTCTATGAAATCATTGTATGAACCAGGGACTTTTGATGGTCTCTCAGCAGGGCAAAGACAAACAGAAGCAAGCATCTGATATGGGAAACTGCCTTTTGACCCTCAAAATCACAGACTGCAGTACTTATGAATTTTTATGCTTTAAGGTAAGAAAATAGCTTTTTGGCAACAAAAAACAAAAAGTAAAAAATGTTGCTTTCCAGTTGCTATTTTTCACTCCAATGAACCTGGGTGTGAGAGCTTTCTGCCAAATTAATGCACAAGTGTCAGATACCTTTTGTTGTTGTTTGAAATGGAAGAGCAAGAGGACAACTGTGACTGCTGTAGAAAGTTAGCAAGGGATTTTGCCTGGCAAAAATCCAGGTGGTTGTGAGGGCCCTTGCTAACCTTCTCCAAGGTAACCCTCTAAGCAGTGCCTGCAGAGCTGGGCAATGAAATGTCAGCATTACAGAGATGCCAGACTGGAGCATGGTCACCCCTGCTGCTGCCTTAGGTGTGCATTCAGAGGTGGCCACATGTGGGTCAATAACAACACCAAGGTGTCCCTGCAGAAATCCCTCCAAAGCCTTTCTGCCAGCCAACCACAGCTGCTGGCCTGCAGGGCCTCCTAGCCATGCAGACACCAAGCCTGGGCTGCCAGGGGATATCCAGATAGCCCACACCTAGCACTAGTACCCCTCCAAAGCAAAGCACTGGCAGCTGGATTTGATGATCTCAAAGGTCTCTTCCAGCTTCCACAGTTCTTTGCTTCCATGATTTGTTGCTTGCCACAGACTGCTCTCTGCCGCCCCTGGAGTGTCTGGAGAGCAGCCAGGCACAAAGGGACCTGGGGGTGCTGGTGGAGAGTAGCAGAACATGAGCCAGCAGTGTGCCCAGGTGGCCAGGAGAGCCAATGGCATCCTGGCCTGGATCAGGAGAACTGTGGCCAGCAGGACAAGGGAGGTTATTCTGCCCCTGTGCTCAGCACTGGTCAGGCCACACCTCGAGTGCTGTGTCCAGTTCTGGGCNCACTTAGTGCCATAGTCTAGTTGATTGGCTAGGGCTGGGTGCTAGGTTGGGCTGGATGAGCTTGGAGGTCTCTTCCAACCTGGTTGATTCTATGGAGACTTTGTCGTTGAGGACTCAGTCCTAACTTTGTGTGGATGTCTGACTTTGGAGCAGAACAACATCCAAGTGCCTGTGAAAACCTAATCCTCTGCCACCTTGATCCTACCAGCTGGAGAACAGGAATCTATCCCTGCTTTCCAGCAGCAGGGGCAGCTCCACAGCTTCCATTGCTCAGCATTTGCAGGCTGCCCACTGTTTTGTTTTGTTTTTTTTTTTTTTTTCTGGCACGTCATCCTGCAAACATAAGACTGCCATGGTGGTGTTGCTTTTAAATCCAGTCTGTTTGTGTTAGCAATGGTATGGAGGAAGCTGTCAGGTTTTAAAGATCCCTTTAAATGATTTGGTTGGGGGTTTTTTTAATCCTTTTAAAGGAATCTTTAAGCTTTTGAAAGAAAAATCTATGGTGGGCCCCTGTGAATCACTAACACTGGCAGTGGGGCTCTTTACCTGGGCAAGGTAAGGCCTGAAGCAGCTGATTGAGCAGTCAGTGGTTTTCTTTGTTCCTCAATCAACAGAACCAATCTTGGCCTGACTTTGTGAAGGCACAGCAGAGCCAGCAGCAAGGCACCAGCAGCAAGGCAGAAGGGCATAAAGAAGCAGCAGTGTGGGAGCTTTTCACCAGCGAATGCACTTACTTCTTGGAGCATCTGCTGGTCCTCAAGATGGTAACTGCACACTTCCCTTCTCAGACAGCAGTGAAGCAGTATTTGCCCTGCTCTCAGCATGGCAGGCATAAAGCAACCTGTAGCCTCTCATCCAGTGTCTGCAGGGGATTGACTGCAGGGGAATGACTTTGGGATTTCTCCCATCTTGCCTCTTTGCCTTGCCTCCTCCCAGCCCCTTCCTTCACCCTGATGCCCCCCAGACCCTTCCTTCACCCTGCCTCCCTGGCCCCTTCCTTCACCCTGCCTCCTCCCAGCCCCTTCCTTCACCCTGCCTCCCCCTAACCCCTTCCTTCACCCTGCCTCCCCCCAGACCCTTCCTTCACCCTGCCTCCCTGGCCCCTTCCTTCACCCTGCCTCCCCTCAGACCCTTCCCTTTGCCCTGCCTCCCTGGCCCCCTCCTTCACCCTGCCACCCCCCAGACCCTTCCTTCACCCTGCCTCCCCTCAGACCCTTCCCTTTGCCCTTCCTGCCCCTAGCCCCTTCACTCTACCTCCCCAGCCCTTTCCATCACCATGCCTCCCCCAGCCCCTTCATGCAGCACTGCTGAGGTCTCTATTGCCCCTGTTCTACAGGGACATAGCTGCCTCCATGGCAGAGACACTTCAGATACATCACTCAAACCCTCCAGCTCATACAAACTTAACATTCAGGGAAAGCTTCTCAGTGTCATCTTCTGCCCACTCCAAATCAAATGAGGGTTTCAGGAGAATGTCAGTGTAAAGATCTTCTTTTCAGGAAAGGAAAATCCCTAAACCCAACCCAAACCACACTGAATTGCCACAAACAGTAGCTAACATGGATCTGTTTTGTTTTTAAAGATATTTGTGGACACTCTGAAGTACCTCCAGAGCAATGAATTTCTCTTGGATGTGGATTTGTGGAGGCTTTTTGCAAACTTAGAGGATTTAAATGTGGTAAGTAAAAAAAAAAACTTACTGAGACCAGAACTCAGCTAGGCAAATCAATTGAGAAGAGGGAGCATGCAGAAAGCTGCCATCCAGGTTCAGTGCTCATGCAGGCTGGAGAGCTTCCCATGGGCATAACTGCTCAAGGCCTCTCATCCAGCCTGGCACCCCCAGGCAGAAGGCATCCACAGCCTCCCTGAGCAGCCTCTTCTAGAGTCTCACCACCCTAGTACTGAAGAACCTTTTCCTCAACTCCAGTCCCTGCCCCATGGCTGGGGGTTGGAAGTAGAAGATCTTTAAGGTCATTTCCAACCCAAACCATTCCATGTATCTGTGGCTTTGTAGATTTGGTTTAGCTTCTAATTAAAGCATCCCAGGTGTACTTCTGAAGCACTGGCAATGTGAAGAAGGTAAATATCATAGAATCCTAGAATGGTTTAGGTTGGAAGAGACCTCAAAGATCATCTAGTTCCAACCACCTGCCATAGGCAGGGACACCTCCCA
>WBNM01005754.1:10402-72779 GCA_013399055.1 Ramphastos sulfuratus
CCCTTCCTTCACCCTGCCTCCCCTCAGACCCTTCCCTTTGCCCTGCCTCCCTGGCCCCTTCCTTCACCCTGCCACCCCCCAGACCCTTCCTTCACCCTGCCTCCCCTCAGACCCTTCCCTTTGCCCTTCCTGCCCCTAGCCCCTTCACTCTACCTCCCCAGCCCTTTCCATCACCATGCCTCCCCCAGCCCCTTCATGCAGCACTGCTGAGGTC
This sequence comes from Ramphastos sulfuratus, assembly GCA_013399055.1. Taxonomy (NCBI): domain Eukaryota; kingdom Metazoa; phylum Chordata; class Aves; order Piciformes; family Ramphastidae; genus Ramphastos; species Ramphastos sulfuratus. The sequence goes on from WBNM01005754.1 coordinate 10,617, forward strand.
TCTATTGCCCCTGTTCTACAGGGACATAGCTGCCTCCATGGCAGAGACACTTCAGATACATCACTCAAACCCTCCAGCTCATACAAACTTAACATTCAGGGAAAGCTTCTCAGTGTCATCTTCTGCCCACTCCAAATCAAATGAGGGTTTCAGGAGAATGTCAGTGTAAAGATCTTCTTTTCAGGAAAGGAAAATCCCTAAACCCAACCCAAACCACACTGAATTGCCACAAACAGTAGCTAACATGGATCTGTTTTGTTTTTAAAGATATTTGTGGACACTCTGAAGTACCTCCAGAGCAATGAATTTCTCTTGGATGTGGATTTGTGGAGGCTTTTTGCAAACTTAGAGGATTTAAATGTGGTAAGTAAAAAAAAAAACTTACTGAGACCAGAACTCAGCTAGGCAAATCAATTGAGAAGAGGGAGCATGCAGAAAGCTGCCATCCAGGTTCAGTGCTCATGCAGGCTGGAGAGCTTCCCATGGGCATAACTGCTCAAGGCCTCTCATCCAGCCTGGCACCCCCAGGCAGAAGGCATCCACAGCCTCCCTGAGCAGCCTCTTCTAGAGTCTCACCACCCTAGTACTGAAGAACCTTTTCCTCAACTCCAGTCCCTGCCCCATGGCTGGGGGTTGGAAGTAGAAGATCTTTAAGGTCATTTCCAACCCAAACCATTCCATGTATCTGTGGCTTTGTAGATTTGGTTTAGCTTCTAATTAAAGCATCCCAGGTGTACTTCTGAAGCACTGGCAATGTGAAGAAGGTAAATATCATAGAATCCTAGAATGGTTTAGGTTGGAAGAGACCTCAAAGATCATCTAGTTCCAACCACCTGCCATAGGCAGGGACACCTCCCACTAGAACAAGTTGCTCAAGGCCTCATCCAACCTGGCCTTTGAAGACCTCAGGGCTGGGAAATAAAGTTGTTTTTAACTTGACTTCAGAATATCATTGATGCTAATTTGTTTGTGGGTTTTTTTTTCCTTTCCCTTCTTTAGCTAAGTCTGAGTTTTCTCAAAACCTTTTATGAAGCTGTGAAGGGGCATGTAAGGAAATCAGATTCTCCTCTGGATTTCAGCTCCATCCTCAGAAAGGTAACATAAATATTCCTGCTTAATCTCAGCAGCTGCTTGCAGCAGACCATTTCTCAGAGCAAGCAGAGCAGTCAGTCAGTGCATGGCATCTGCCTCAGGCAGCTCAGGCTCAACCTCAAGTACCTCCTCTCAGCAGGATGTTTCATTTCTGCTGCCCTGATGTTACTGAGGTGGTTAGGGAAACATTCTCTGTATGTGCAACAAAGCCTGCAGAGCTTTTCCCTTCCTGTGCAAAGGAAGACAGCTGTGCTCTGAGGCCCTGGAAAGGTGGGGTACAGAAAGTGGGGGGGTGAATTCAGCTTCTACATGGATTTCACACCTTGTGTTTCTCACAGAGAAGATTTAGCTGGGAGATTAATAAGAAATTATTTGCAGTGAGGGTGGGGAAACACTGACACATGTTGCCCAGGGAGGTTGTGGATGTCTCTTCCTGGACGTGTTCAAGGCCAGCTTGGATATGACCTTGAGCAACCTGTGCTGGTGGGAGGTGTCCCTGCCCATGGCAGGGGGTTGGAACTTGGATGATCCTGAAGGGATCTTCCAACCCAACCCATTCTGTGAATCATCTCCCAAGGGCAGTGGTGGATTCCCCTACACTGGGCAGTTTGAAGGCTCAGCTTGGCAGGCTGCTGGGACAGCTCATTCCAACTCCACTGTCACCTAGACAGGTTGGAGCAGTCAATCCTTGGGGTCCCTTCCAACCTGGCATTCTGGGATTCTCAGGAGAGCAAAGTCTAATGCTGGACAGCTCTGCAGAGCTGAGTTTCTCCCAGGCATTGCTTTGCTTAGGCACTCTTGTGGGGTTTCTGACTACTTTATCACTTTTGCTACTTCTTAACTTGCCCTTTACTTTAGCTCCTCCTTTCCTTCTTCCTCTGTTTTTCTAGGTGGGAGGAAATCTCTTGTAAAATGCCCATTGCAAAGCCAAAGCTGTTCCTCCACCCTTTGTGCTGACATTTTCCTTTCTTGATTAGTTTTCAAGTCTTTTCTGCAGTTCTTCCAGGGTGACCTCTGCCAGACACACCAGATCTATTGCCTTAATTACACCTCTGCTGTCTTCTACTTGGAAAACCTGAGACAGAGAGAAGATTTTGGCCTCTACCTGAAAGTAAAGTGATGATTTTGGTGGTGATGGTGTTGTCTCTGTGCTTGATGACAGGAATTAGAATCATCTCCCAGGGGAAGTGGTGGATTTCCCATCACTGGTCAGTTATAAGCCTCAGCTTGCCAGGATGCTGGGCCAGCTCATTTCAAGGGCAGACTTGGTGGGTTATGAGCAGCCTGATCTAGTTGGAGGTGTCCCTGTTGGTTGCAGGGGGGTTGGACAAGATGGACTCTGAGGATCCCATGCAACCTGATGCATTCTGTGATCCTATTTCCCTGATGCAATTAAAATGTCAGCTGAAAAAGAGCCCTGCCTGGTCTGCTGGCATGGCCACAGCACCTGGCATGGGAGGCAGCAAGGCAGGAAGTGCATCTGCAGCAGCAGCAGGATTGCCCCTGCAGAAAGCCTCTGCTTGCACTCCCTACCCCGTGCCTCCTTAGTTTGTCCCTGGTTAATTGCAGTCAGTTGATGATGCAGAAAGCTGTTTGCTCCCTCCCTGGCAGAGAGCAAGCCCAGGCCTGAGGCAACTTTTCCTTGTCTTCAGCAGTGGTGTGAGCAGAACCAACAGTGCAGGAGGCTGCAGCTGCCCGAGCTGCTGGTTGCTCCTTTGCAGCGCCTGACGCGTTACCCTCTGCTGCTCAACAACATCTGCCAGAGGAGCACTGACCAGGCAGAGAGAGACCTTCTCCAGGCTCTGAAAGAGAAGGTGGAAAAGTCCATACGTGAGTAGCCAAGGCCAAGAGGTGTGCAAGTGACAATGAGCAAATCCTGTGGCCTTTTGGTGCCTGTCCTCCAGTGTGGCTGCCTCTGGCCTCCCCACAGAGGCACCATGAGGATGTGGATGCCCTTCCACAATCCTCAGCCCTTCCTTACTCTGTAGGAAGTGCTGCATTTCAACATCTGAAGGAGACCTGCAGGCAGGCTGGGGAGTGACTGTTCTAAAGGGCCTGTGGGGATAGGATGAGGGCAATGGTTTGGAACTGGAGCAGGGCGGAGTTAGGTTGGACATCAGGAGGAAGTTCTGCACAGTGATGGTGGGGAGAGACTGGCACAGGCTGCCCAGGGAGGTGGTTGAGGCCCCGTCCCTGGAGACATTCTAGGTCAGACTTGTAGCCTTGGGCAGCCTGCTCTAGTTGGAGGTGTCCCTGCTGCCTGCAGTGGGGTCTGACAAGATGACCTCTGAGGGTCTCTTTCCACCCATTGCATTCTGTGATCCAAGCAACAGCTTTGCCAAAGCATCCCAGCCATGCTCAGTTACTGTGCTTGGTGCCACCCTTCTGCTGTCAAAGCCTCTCTCAGCAAGGTCACAGGACTCCCAAATCAGTGAGCCTCTTGTGTTTGCTCAGAGTCCTCTGCAGCAATAGGCAAACAATTAAGAGCAGATCACAAATTGGAACAAATGGAGAAAGATCTCAAACAAAGAAGCCTTTGAGTTGGATTTATGTCTAGGAAGGATTTGTTGGGGCTAATCCTTAATAGGATGAAATAGCACTCACAAAGGGAATGTTATGTCAGTGACCTTTCCCTGAGTGACAGAATCTTACTATGTGAAGTAGCTGAAGAGCTCTCAGCTACAGATGTGCACTGGCTATTGTGGAAAGAAAAGTTGGTGCAGGAATATTTTCTTCCCCCCTGCACTTCAAGCAAATAATTTATTAATTCTAAATAACTTTTCCAAATTCAGGCTTGTTCAGGAAGATACAAATGCATCTGAGTGCCTTATGGTCAAACAGAACATCAGCAGACAGGTTTATAGCCCCAAGACCTCATGTAGCCCCCACTGAAATCAAAGGTGAGACAATTAGCCTCCAACCAGCACACTTAGCCTGCCAGTCTTGGCAGGGAGAGGTGCCAGGCAGCACTCACTAGCAGCAGATCAGGGCCTTAAGCCACTCCCCTTGGTGGCTCACTCTCTGCCATTCTCCCTGTTCTGGAGGATGGAGGCCCAAGCACCTCCTGGGGAGATGAAGCAGAGTTGACATCTTCTAGAGATGGGTAAATCTGAAGCCCATTCTTGGGTGAATACCCCAGTAACAGAATTACACCTCAAGAGGGAGACTTTGCTCTTCCTGCCAAGTCTTAGGGGGAGTTGGCCACAGAAGCACACTTCTTGGTACAGGACAAGTCCCACAAGAACATAAGATGGTTTTTCTCACTAGTCTAGGGACTTCTGCTGGGAGGACAGCAGGTTAAAGTCTGGCCCCAACAGGCCATCTGGGGAATAGTGCTGGCAAAGAAGCAGGGCCTTCAGATTTTAGGCACTTGAGGGCCAAGGAAACCAAAGATAAGCTAGAGGGGTGACCTCTCTCTGTTCACCAACACCTAACACAGATCTGCCTTCAGTTTTTGATCAGAGGATCAGCAGCATAAGGAGCAGCTGTAGTCCAGCATTCCCCTCTGCTGTATAGGAGTGTGCCTGGCTGAGACCATTGCCTGAGAGGAGAAGGGGACCCCTCAGCACTATGGACCAGGACACAAAGGGTGGCTCCCAGGAGGATGGAGACTCCCTTTGTACAAGGAGCCCCATGGAGGAGACAAGGGGCAGTGGGGACAGGTTACTGCTGGGGAGATTCCCTCTGGGCTGCAGAAGAAAATGTTTCCCATGAGCACAGTCAGACACTGGAGTCATCTTCCCAGGGCAGTGGTGGAGTCCCCTACACTGAGCAGTTTTAGTACTCAGCTTGGCAGGCTGCTGGGGCAGCTCATTGCAACTCCACTATCACCTAGAAAGGTTGGAGCAGATGATCCCTGGGGTCCCTTCCCAGCTGGCATTCTGGAATCTGCCATAACCCTTAATACAAAACCCTGGAATTTAGGCTGTAGGTCCATTCAAGTTCTCCCTATAGAATCAGCAAGGCTTTGGTCCTCTTTTCTCCTCCCAGGTAAATGCCTGAGACAGTTCTGGCATCCCTTCCCTCAGAATTAATTCCAATTCATTTCAGAAGCCTTTTGGTCAGTGTGTTTAAAATGAATAGGGTTTCCCTCCCCCTGCCCAGGACACTTTAGAAAGGCAGTACCTTTGATGATTACTGTTTGACTGAGTTTTCTGTGATTCTCTCTGCTCCCCAGACTGTTTAGCAAACACAACCTCTTCATCCAGCAGTGAATTTCAGCATGTTTGACTGTGTGGTTCACAATCCTGCCTCTGCTGACCTAAGATGGTTTTAGGCACTTTTAACAATGAGGCCAAGATGTCATCTGGGGCTTCAGGTGTGAAGTGCTTTGGCTTCCCCTGGAGAAAATCAGTATTCAGCATCTTCTGCAAACAGCCTTGGCACTCACTGATGTTTCAACCTTGGCAGTCACAGATGTTTCACATCTTTCAGGAGACCTGGAAGGTAAAGTCAAGTGGTTGGACAACTTTCAGAAGTTCAGGCAGCTGCAGGAGGTCATCATCTGGCCACAGATCTGGGATCGTGACAAGAGATTCTTTGTCCCAGAGGTAAGTGGGGGTTTGAAGGGCATTTTTCCCTTCAGGAAGGCTTAGTTCCCTATCTGTGGTCTAAAGTTGGCTGTGTTCTAGTTACTGAGGATGAATCTGCTGCAGCAGAGCATCCTGAGCTGCAAACACTGTATCTGAGCATGCAGGGTGTTGGGTGGCAGCAAGGATTGCTCTCAGCTACTACCCAGGAGAGCACCACTGTATGATCTGGGAGTGCTCTCCAGTGGTTTGCTTTCAGAGGGCAGGAGAACATGGGGCAGGTGTAAGCAGCATTGTCTTTTTGGCAGCTGTGATGGTGTCACTGCCTTTGTACAGGCTGAGGGAGTTAGGGCTGCTCAGCCTGGAGAAGAGAAGGCTCCAGGCAGACCTCAGAGCTGCATTTCAACATCTGCAGGGGACCTGCGGGCAGGCTGGGGAGGGACTGTTCAGAAGGGCCTGTGGGGATAGGATGAGGGCAATGGTTTGGAACTGGAGCAGGGCAGAGTTAGGTTGGACATCAGGAGGGAGTTCTGCACAGTGAGGGTGGTGAGACACTGGCACAGGCTGCCCAGGGAGGTGGTTGAGGCCATCCCTAGAGACATTCTAGGTCAGACGTGTGGCCCTGGGCAGCCTGCTCTAGCTGGAGGTGTCCCTGCTGCCTGCAGGGGGGTCTGACAAGATGACCTCTGAGGGTCTCTTTCAGCCCAATGCATTCTGTGAGCCAAGCAACAGCTCTGCCACAGAGCCCCAGCCATGCTCAGTTACTGTGTTGTGCTCAGAGTGAGACAAGAGCACACATGTGTTGAGTTCATTTCACTGCTGTCTGCCCCACAGCTCATCTCCAGCTGTGCTCCCATTCTGTCTCTCTCACTCTTCTTTTTGGGTCAAGTGTCTGAAGCAAAGCTTAAGAGAGAACAGCAGTGAGAACATCCTGGCTTCAGCAAACAGACTTCTCCTCCATGAAGGGAGGCTGACACTGGCAGGTAACATCCCTAAATATCCTGGGACCAGAAGCTAAGCTTAAGAGGATCATGTTTTGTTAAGGCAGGTCCAGAATTAAGCCCTCCAGCAGGTGAGGGGGGAAAAGTAAAGCAAATGTACAGCTTGCCTGAGAGAGCCAAACTCCCAGAGGAGAGCAACCTGTGGGACTGTGGGCAGGGCAGAGTTAGACTGGACATCAGAAGGAAGTGCTACACAATGAGAGTGGGGAGACACTGGCACAGGCTGCCCAGGGAGGTGGTCGAGGCCTCATCACTGGAGACATTCAAGATCAGAGTTGATGTGTTCCTGGGCAGCCTGCTCTAGTTGGAGGTGTCCCTGCTGCCTGCATGTGGCCATGGCACTCCAAGATGTGGTTTAGTGGTCATGGTGGTGCTGGGTTGGTGGTTGGATTCAATGAGCTGCTCAGGAGGCTTTTCCAACCCAAACAATTCCCTGATTCTATGAGTTTGTAAGTGCTGCATCTGAGAGTGCAGAGTGGGAGAGGAGCAGCAGGATGGGAGAGGAGCAGCAGGGTACTCTGCTGGGAACAGTGCTGCTTTGTTAGCTTTGCGAGATGCAGGGACTCATGGACATGCTTCAGCTGAGAAGCAGCAGCTCCTTGTAATAATCACACCACCAAATCAGGGATTTTTTTTTTGCTTTTCCTCTCCAGAAAGCACAAGACTCCTTGATGTCTACCTCTTCCTGTTTGATGATTTCCTGCTGATTACCAAGATCAAACGTAACAAGAAGGTAATGCTGGGCAGGGGTGGATGTGGCTGGGGTGGTTCTGGGGTTTTAGCTTGATAAATGGTTTGAGAGCACTTTGGAAAACTGAGCTAATGATACAAGGAGAAAATGAGAGAGGCAAGGATTTGATAGGACAAGGAGCAATGGGTATTAGCTACAGCTTAGCATGAGGAGGAACTTCTTTACTGTAATGGTCACAGAGCACTGGAACAGGCTTTGCAGAGAAGGAGGCTCCACAACCTCTCTGGGGACTTTAAAGACCCAGCTGGATGTGTTCTGTGGTCCTGTTCTGGCAGGGGGGGGCCGGGGGTGGGGGTTGGACTCAATAGTCTCTGGAGATCCCTTCCAACCCCTAACATCCTGTGGTCCTGTGGTGACTAACTGGCATGAAGGACAAGTGAGATTTCTTCATGCTAACAGCAAACTATGACACTGAGTCAAAACCCTGCTTCTAGGCTACAGGAACTGTATAACAGGCAGAAGCTTCCTGCTGCTGTTCTGATCTGCTGGATCCCTACATCTCAAGGCAGTCCTCATTGCTCTCTACAGATCCCTGAAAGGAGGCTGCAGTGAGGTGGGGGTTGGGCTCTGCTCCCTAGTCTCAGGTGATAGGAGAGGAACTGGCCTGAAATTGTGCCAGGAGAGGGTTAGCTTGGAGATGAGGAAAAGCTTCTCTGCTGCAAGAGTGGTCAGGGAGTCAGGGAGTGGAGAGGAAAAGTTTCTCTGCTGCAAGAGAGGTCAGGGGTTGGCACAGGCTGTCCAGGGAGGTGGTGGAATCCCCATACCTGGAGGTGTTCAGGAAAGGTGTGGCCGTGGCACTTGGGGCCATGGTTTGGTGCCCATGGTGGTGGTGGGTTGGTGGTTGGACTGGCTGATCTTTGAGGTCACTTCCAACCCAAACAGTTCTGTGATTCTCTGCAAGGGCAGATGAGGACCCACAGCACCAAGGGACAGAGCAAAAGCCCTGCTGTGAAAAGGTGAGGGGGGAAGGCAGGAAGAGAGAGACCTCTGCCCACCTCGACTGGCTCTGTCCTGCCTGTGCAGCTGTTTCTGTAGTGCTTTCTCAGTGCAAGGAGAGACTTTGCAGAGCTCTAGGGCCCAAGTTGCTTGGCTGAGGTTCTTCAGGCAGGTAAGCCAAGGACCTCTGAGAAGGAGCAACACAGGGCTGGGCAGTGCCTGCACCTCAGGAGCAGAGGGCAGAGAACCAGCCACCCAGGCTCGCTTTGTGCCACCCACTCAGCCTCACTTTTTGCTGCTCAGCCTCACTTCCTGCCAGCCACCCTCACATTTTGCCAGCCACCCTCACTTTTTGCCAGCCACCCTCACTTTTTGCCAGCCTCACTTTGTGCCAGCCAGCCTCACTTTCTCTTCCTAGAAGTGTGGGGGCTCTGACACTGCCTTCCTCCCTGCCTGTGCTTCCTTGCCCCCCGAGCTGCAGCCCCTCAGAAGGGAGGGAGCCTCCTGCACAGTCCTAGACCAGCCCATCCCTCTGGACAGACTGATCCTGAGGAATGTGGACCCTGTCCAGGTCACAGGTAGGTGACCACATGCATTTGCTTACCTTCATGAGTGCCACCTCAGTGCTCTGTGTAGGTGGCAGTGCCAGAAGAAGCTGCCATTTGCCCACAAGCCACTCCCAGCTGCCTGCACTGCAGACAGCGGTACCTCAGCTCTGCCTGGCCTCACAGCTCCACTCCTGCTGCAAGGCAGAACCTGCTCACACATGCAGCACCCTCCATGCCCCTTTGCTCTGCTGAAAGCAGCTCCATAGAGAGGGACCTTGCAGTTCTGGTGGACAAGAAGTTCTCCATGGGACAGCAAAGTGCCCTTGTGGCCAGCAAGGCCAAGGGGATCCTGGGGTGCTTCAAGAAAAGTGTGGCCAGCAGGTCAGGGGAGGTTCTCCTGCCCCTCTTCTCTGCCCTGTTGAGATCACACCTGGAGTATTGTGCCCAGTTCTGGGCTCCCCAGGTCAAGAGGCACAGAGAACTGCTGGAGAGAGTCCAACAGAGGCTGTGAGGATGCTGAAGGGACTGGAACCTGTGTGTGACGAGGAAGGGCTGAGAGCCCTGGGGCTGGTTAGCCTGGAGAGGAGAAGGCTGAGAGGGGATCTGAGCAATAGTCACAAATATCTGAGGGCTGGGGCTCAAGAAGAAGGGGTCAGGCCATTTTTGATGGTGTCCTGTGACAGGACAAGGGGCAATGGACACAAACTGGAACACAGGAGGTTCCACCTCAGGTGAAGAGAAACTTCTTTGGTGTGAGGGTGCTGGAGCCCTGGAGCAGGCTGCCAGAGAGGCTGTGGAGTCTCCTTCTCTGGAGTCTTTGAAGTCCCTCTGGATGTGTTCCAGTGCAGCCTGCCCTGGGTGCTCCTGCTCTGACAGGGGTTGGACTGGATGATCTCCACAGGCCCTACCATGCTGTGACTCTGTGATTCTGTGGATCTGGCCTGGCAGGGGGGAGCTGATGTCATTTTTGATGCTCTTGCACAGTCTTCAGCCTGCGGAATGCATTCCTGGTGCAGCACGAGAACAGGTACTGCCAGAGCATCGCAGTCTTCCTGCTGCAGGCACAGACAGAGGCTGCCAAGGTCAGTGGCAAACCTTTTATTGTCCTCCTGGAGGCGTTCAAGGCCTGTCTGGATGAGGCCTTGAGCAACCTGCTCTAGTGAGACATGTCCCTGCACATGGCAGGGGGGTTGGAACTGGATGATCTTTAAGGTCCCTTCCAACCCAACCCATTCTGTGGTGCTTGCTGTTCTCTTCAGGAACTATGAGGACAGGCATGAAGAAAGGCTAAGAAGCCCTAGGCTGTGCTCTGTGTACTCAGGTCTAAGCTCCTGGAACTTCCCTAGATGGCCTTGGCTCACAAATGATTGGTTTTTGTTGCAGAAGACATGGATGTCACAGATAGAAACTGCCATCTCCAACTACACCACACACCACGAAGCCAAGAAGAGTTCTGCTCTCTGCTGCCCACCTGAGTCCTCCCACACAGAGTGATGGCAGCAGAGCACCAACAGAGCCAAAGGGGAGACTCTGGTGGTGATACTTCTGCCAGCATGCCCTGCCCTGCTGAAGCTGACAGAGGTCTGGCCTGACTAGACCTAAGTGAGTTGTTGCTGTGCCCATGGGATGTGCCCAGGCTCAGCTGCACATTGTCACCCCCTCCTGCTTCCACCTCTGCAGCCTCACCACAACCTCAGTGTACCCCGAAACCAACGAGGACAGGGCCCCAGCTCTCCTGCAGCCCCTTCAGGTGCTGGAAGGCTGCTCTGAGGTCTCTTCTCCAGGCTGAAGAGCCCCAGCTGTCCCAGCCTGTTCCCACAGGGGAGGCTCTCCAGCCTTTTCATCACTTCATGGCCTCCTCTGGATCTGCTCTAACTGTTCCATGTCTTCCTTGTGCTGGGAGCTCCTCAGCAGTTCGTTTGCAACCCTGCCTCTCTCCCATTTCCAAGCAGCATTGCAGATGGTGTTGAATGACAGAAATGGTCTGTTAGAAAGGTCTCATTATTCGTTTTTATTGTCATGGATCACTTGTTTGACAGGTTAGAAAACAAACAAACCAGGAAAAGACATCCCAGTAACATTTGCACAGAACTGGCTGCTGCATGGTGTCATCTTCTCAGCCCAACCCACAGCTGCCTTCTAGTTTAGGAGTGGCCTCAGCTCTTTCCCAACATAAGGCACAACTACAGGAGCACAAAGCAGGAAACACAAACTGTTGAAAAACAGAACTGGAGAACTTCAATTTGAAAGAAACAAACCCAAGAGGCACTCCTGCAAACAAACAGGAACTCCAGCAGCTCCCTCTGCCTGCCAGGATGATGTGAGCCAGTCTGAAAGTGCAGTGCTCTGTAGGTTAAAACTGCAAGATGAGGCTGTAGTGAGATCTGTTTCCTTCCAAACACAGGAGGAGAGCCTCCTCCCTTTGAATTTTCCACCCTTAGTCAGTAGTGGGATCCATTTCCCTCCAAACACTGAGAGGGAGCCTCCTCCCTTTGTATTTCCCACCCTTATTCACACCTGCAATACCAAAGTGATCACTGAAATGTAGAAAAGAGGCAAACAAATCAACCTGTGGCCCTCATCCAGTGCAGAAAACCATCCCTCAAGCTCACACCTCAAGCAGTGGATGAAAACCCAAGGAGAAGCTTAACCAATGGAGGCCTTGCTGGAGGAGGCTCCATTGCTGCCCCCTGGCAAAGCTGCTTTGCCTTCCATCAGTTGCAGCCTTGTGGCTGGGATTGGTTTCTTGTCCAGCAGCTCAGCTCTGAAGGAGGAGCTGCTGGACACCAAAGGGTTGTTCTAAACAAGGCTGCAAGGACAGATGCCTGCTGGTGGTGACAGAACCACAGCCCTGCCCAGAGGGTGTGCACAGTGCCTTACCTGTCTCAGCCAGTGCTTGTCCTTGCTGGGGTGGTGCTGCTGGGTGACTGGCATGGAAGTTGCTACCCTGGGTGCCACCACAAGGCTATGCTGGTGCAGCAAAAGGAGAGGCTGATCTCTGGAGGTCCCTTGCAGCCCCTAGCACTCTGTGTGGGCTGTGCTGTGAGCTGTGCTCTCAGGTGCTGATCACACCCAGTGCAAAGCTATCAGGAGTGCAGTGCTCCCAGTGTGCCAAGAGTGCCAAGTCCAGCAGGAGAGCAGCCTGCTGCCCGCTGCTGCCAGCCAGCAGATGCAGTGCAGGTGGTGCCACTCCACTGCAGCTGCTGTACACTTGGGCAGCAAACAGTGCAGAGTGCAAGTGCCTGTGCTGCTGTTTCCCAGTCCTCCCAGAGCAGGAGGAGTGGTCCCTGCAGGAGTAATTTCTCAGTTTCAACATGCACCAACCATGGCAGCATCCTTGGCACAGTTTCTATTCCATCTGAGCTTAAGCTCCAGCAGATTTCTGTCTGCCACTGAGTACAGGGCATAAATTTTTATAGGTTTTGCCACAAGCTTTGTTGCCACTTCACAAGGATAATCCAGCAAAGCACTTGAGCCTTCCAGGCCCCTTCTCTGACATCTGAGTCTGACTGATTCGATTGTTCTTGCTCCCCTAAGACAAACTCACCAAGGCTGCCTGATACTTCTGCTCCTAGATCCCTTCTTCATCAAGGAAACTTTTCCAGGAGGATTCACAGATCATCCTCCTTGTCCAAGCCCAAGAGAAACAGTTAGTGGTGGTTCTTGTGTCTCCAGTGCCCTGCACTCCATGGCAACCTTCTAAAAAACACATGAATAAATCCCAGGTTGTCCCCTCCAGCCTCCACTCTTTTGGCAGAGACTGAAGCCAGCTGAAAAATGAGAGCCCTCTAAACCTCTTGCCTCAGCTGGATGCTACAGCAGAAAATTCCTTTTGTCTCTTCATCTGCAGACAGCAACTTTTCCTGCTGTGAATCACTGCTTTTAGCCTCCTTTTTCAGCCTTGGCAGCAAGGGGAAGATTCCTGGGGACAAGGAATACACAGGGAGAAGAAAAAGCAGTGGGGCACAGCCAGGCACAGCCAAAAGCCTGCCACTGACCTCTCACCCTTAGCTGTCTGCAGAGGGCTTGCAGGATAAGCACTCTGAAGTCTGTGTTGCTGACATGAGGCTGGAGTAGGACAGCAGGGTTTGGGACTTTGGAGGCAACAGCCCAAAGGCTGTTTGACTGGCAAGAGAGGTGATGCCTCCAGAAGCTAAAGAAACTCCTCCCCTGCCTTAACCAGATGATCCCTGAGACACTTCTCTGGTTGCCTCCATAGCTTGTCTGAGCCCACAGAGCTGCTGCTCTCTCACCTTCTGCTCCCCCAGCAGCCATGACTCTGCCTGGAGTGTCCTGCAGAGGTGACAGTTCCATTCCTGATGCAGCCTGAGCACCCCAGCCAGCTGCTGGGGCAAGCACTGCCTGGACCATGGCTTCCAGCTCTTGCTCTACAAAGGTCTCTGCTCAGTGCTCAGAGCAATCTGGCTCTTGCAGCAAGCTGCTAGAACACATCACTGCATCCTCCTGTTTAAAGGCTTTCATCTTTTCTATTACTTCATCCCTTTTCCCTTCTGTTCCTGTCTTTCCATTCTGAAAAATCAATGCCTTAAAATATTTGGTCTGGACTCTTTTAACTCAGTGTGGTAAAAGGTGACAGGTTTGGGGTTGTTTTTTACTGGGTTTCCCCATAATTTACCTTGCAAAGCAATGCAACAACCCCCACACACACTCCTGCTGACACCACCTCCCCCAGCACTGCCAGACTCCTCAAGCAGTTACAAAAACAAAGCTTTTCACCTCCTAGCTTGTTGTGTGCCTCACAGGTCAGTTTTTACTGAGCTTGAGCACAGCTTCCAACCTGGCAGCCAGGCCAAGACCATGGCAGGGGCTGTGACACCACCAACTTGTCAACCAAGCACAAAAAGGAGGCAATGAGATTTAACAGTGGAGTTAGAAACAGACTCCAGCACTGAGAATGAAACACAAAAGAAGACCAAAGTTACCAGTGAAGTCACAAATGCCTTCCAGTGCAAAGCTGGAGAAATCCCAACCTGTTGCTGCAGATTCAGAGCTCAGCCATGAAAGCTTCTGCCCCACCACTGCCCCTCCAGATTTTCACACCCCTTCCTCCTGCAGCTGAGTGTTTGCAGAGCAGTTCCAGCTCCTGGAGAAGCTGCTCAGGTCACCTTGGCAGTGGCAAGCAGCTTCCAGAAAAGGACCTGGTTTTGCCCCTGCAGCTGAGGAGCTGCAGAGCTGTGCTCAGCCAGCCACATCCTCAGCAGCTGAGGGCACTCTGCCCACACACGGCCAGCCCAAGGAGCTGAATTCAAACCAGCCCTGCTGGAGCTCTACCACTGCCTTGGCACTGCAGAGTTCTCAGCTTTCACCTTTCATACAGTCATAGATCATAGACTGGGTTGGGTTGGAAGGGACCTTAAAGATCATCCAGCTCCTAGCCCCTGCCATAGGCAGGGACACCTCCCACCAGCACATTGAACACCCCCAGGGAGGGGACATCCACAGCCTCTCATGTTTCCATCTAAAGCAAACTGCCTGAACAAAATGGAGTCTTTTAACCATTCTCCTAACTCCCCCTGGAAGATTTCCATCTCCCTCTGCCTCAGGTGTTTTGTCCTTGTGCAGGAAGCTTCCCTCTTCCCTCTGCTCCCTGTGGTTGTCCTTCACCCCAGGGAGCAGCAACAGGCTCCGTGTGTTACAAAGCACAGCAGAGTGCACCCAGACTGAAGCACAACTGCCACAAAGAAAGGCTCAAAAGCAAACAACTCAGATTCTCTCAAATAAGCAGAAAAATCATTCCCAGAGGCAGAGACTCTGAGTGTATTTTCTATTCCAAAAGTTCTTGTGCCAAACAGTTACAGTGACCAGAGAAACAGCCAGGCCAGAGCCTGTGCTCAGTGGAACTCTTGCAGCAATTACTTCTTTTAAGCAAGCAGCTCTCAAGTTTGAACCAGAAAAGCAAGTCAGTAGCTCACACAAATCATGGCTGGATCCCAAACCCTTCCACAGCAAGGAGAACCAATGGCAGAATTCAGATGGCTTTGGGGAAAGAAGAATGTAAAAGAAAAACTCCTTAAGGAAGACTCCTGGAGGCTGCCAGGGTAAAGCTAGAGAAGTAAGCTAAGGAGGGAGCTGAAACAGGCAGAGCTCTGCTTCTGGAGCAGTAGGGCTAGGAAGGGCTTCAGCTGGAGCTACCCAGGACTAGTAGAGACTCCATTCACACACAGAGCTGCCAGGGAGCAAAGCAAACCATACCTGCCCAGCTGTGGCTAAGCTGCCAGCATCAGGGCAGAATTTCATTCCTTACCCAAGGCAAGAGGCAGAAGATTTCAGGACAAAGTCCTCTTCTCTGAGCAGCTAGCAAAATTTTGTAAGCACAGGGAAAGGTCTGGGGTGTGGGGAATTTATTAGGGCATTCAGACAAAGGGGCTCCAAGGAGTAGAAAGCAAAACCTCCTCTTGGAAGAAGTAATCATAATGGGCTTGAAATACCAGGCAGAACTGGAAGGAAAATCAGAGAGAGACAGGCAGCAAAACTGGAGAGAGCCAGGCAGGAAAATCAGAGAGAGACAGGAAGGAAAATCAAAGACAGGCAGCAAAATCAGAGAGAGCCAGGCAGGAAAATCGGAGAGAGCCAGGCAGGAAAATTGGAGAGTCAGGCAGCAAAATCAGAGCCAGGCAGGAAAATCAGAGAGAGGCAGGAAAATCAGAGAGAGACGGGCAGGAAAATTGGAGAGCCAGGCAGGAAAATTGGAGAGCCAGGCAGGAAAATCAGAGCCAGGCAGGAAAATCAGAGAGAGACGGGCAGGAAAATCAGAGGCAAGAAAATCAAAGACAGGCAATAAAATGGAAGACAGGAAAATCAGAGACGAGGAAAATCAGAGACAGGCAGGAAGATCAAAGACAGGCAGGTAAATCAAAGGCAGGCAGATCAAAGACAGGCAGATCAGAGACAGCAGGAAAATCAAAGGCAGAAAAATGAAAGACAGACAAGAAAATCAAAGGGAAGAAAATCAGAGACAAGAAGGAAAATCAGAGACAGGCAGGAAGATCAGAGCCAGGAAGGAAGATCAGAGCCAGGCAGGCAAGAGCAAGCATGTGTCAATAAAATCACACCAAAAGCAGTGTGGACTCCATGAAGTCGGTGAGAAAGTTCTGCTGCAAGTACAGAAAAGAAAATATGACTAAATATCTAAAGACACACAAATGGCCTCTGACTTAAGACCTGTGCTCCAAATGTTCAGTCACAACTCTCCATTTTCCCTTGTAACCAAGGCAGCAGCAAGAGATTCCCAGCACCATTCTGAGCAGAACTAATCCTGTTACTAAGCTGAAGCCCCTCCAGTAGCAGGGCTCAGATGGAGCACTGGGAAGCTAAGGTTGGTTAGGTGTAGTTGGACTTCAGCTTCTTCCAGCAAAAGCTGAGCGAAGGGACAGAAGAAAACATCAAATAAACTGCAGTAGCCTCAAAAAAGCCTTTTCCTTAGGAGGATACCTGGCATGGAAGGTCTGAATGTGCCTTAGAACATTCCAGGGCTTCCAGGGCATGGGCAGAGGCAGAGATGAGCTGCAGGCCACAACCAGTCCTGTTGGTTTGCTCTTTAAAACCCACATCAGAGAGTTTCTGGAATCCCAAAATCCAGCAGCCCAAGATGTCCAAGTGAAAGCAGTGCAGCCAGGACGTGCAGCTGCTCCTGCCAGCTGCAGCCTGCCTCACACAGTTGTTCACACTCCTCCTCCTCTCATGCACCAACTGTACAACGCGGCACCAGCAAAGGCACTCCTGCAGCCAAGGGCAGGAGGAGCTGGGTAAGGGCTGGGGTGCTGACACTACAAGTTGTAAAAGGGAACTGGAGTCAAGTCCAGCTGCTACTGTGAATGTGAGGGAGAAGAGGTTGAAGAAGCAGACAGACAGGACCCAGAATCACAAAGGGTTACAAAGAGCAGCAGGGATGCAGCAATGTGGCAGTGATGCCTCGACAGTGAGACTCGACACCTAAAACCCTCCCGGGTTTGTGCACCTCCTTTTTTTCCCTCGAGGAAGGAGGAACAAGCTGCACTAGCACATAAAGGCTGTTTCTCTTGAACAACAAAAATAAAAGATAAAAAAATACATTGTTACTCCTCTCTTACAGCTTTATTTACAAAGACCTGGGGAGCTCTAACCTAGACAGAAAAGCTCTTGTCCGGGGCCAACGGCGCTAAGCTGAGGATGATCTGAGCCCAAAGTCTCACCAAAAATAAAGACACCACTGTGGAGCTGGCACCAAGAAACAGCTGACAACAGCCTCCCTGTGGCCCAGGGGTACCATCAGTGTCCCAGGTGAGCAGCAGCCTGAGTGCTGAGCCAAGGGCACCGCCAGCAGGGAGCGGTTGCAGTGGGACAGTTCCTCCTGACCGGCGCCAGCCTCTCACCCTTGCAAGTCATTAAAGCAGGTGTTGCAGACCCGGACAGGCTTCTTGGAGGAGGGGGTTAAGGCATTCTTTGCTGAGCACTCTGCACAGAAGATGTTCCCACACTGCCTGCAGTGATGCTGGGCAAGAGAAGAAACAGATGCCAAACGTCAGTGAGAGGGCAGCACAGAATCCAGACACTCACACAATGGGTTGGGTTGGAAGGGACCTCAAAGCTCTTCCAGTTCCAACCCCCTGCCACGGGCAGGGATACCTCCCACAGCACAGGTTGCTCAAGGCCTCATCCAGCCTGGCCTTGAACATTCCCAAGGAGAGGACATCCACATCCCTGGACAACCTGTTCCAGTGTCTCCCCACCCTCACTGGAAAGAATTTCTTCCTGATATCCAGACCCAATCCCCCCTCTTCCAGCTTCAATCCACTGTCCTTCATGCTGTCACTCCCAGCCCTTGCTGAAAGTCCCTCCCCAGCTCTCCTGTAGCCCCCTTCAGGTACCAGAAGGCTGCTCTAAGGTCTCCCTGGAGCCTTCTCTTCTGCAAGCTGAGCAGCCCTAAGGTGCTAACAGCTGCCCACAGTTGGTTTTACAGAGCTCTGACTACAGCCTTAACCCCCACCCAGCTGCTTCTGCTGTTCCATAGCCACTCTTTAGAAACAAGAAGGTGGTCCCCAAGCCCCAGATCATGCTGATGCCTCCTGTTTTCACACACATCTAATTCCAGCAGATTTACATTCCTTTGGGCTCTAAATCCAGCTCAGATTGATGATAAACACCTTCACTGCAAACACCCTTAAAGCAGAGTCGTTTTTCTTGCTCCCATAGGGAGCCATTTCCACACTGTTCAGAAACTGCTGCTTTCAAAAGGGCAACTGAACCACAGATCAAGCAAGCTCCACAAACTTTCCTTTGACTGATTAAGGCACTGCAAGCAAGAACTGTGTGCTGAGCTGTCCTGAAGATCTCAGCACTGCTTTGAGGCCATTTCCTGAAGCTTGGAACCCATCAGAGTTCAAAAACAAGAGAAAAAGAGCACCCCCCAAGGCAGAGGGTGAAGCACACCTACCCTCCTCACTGTCACTGAAAAGCCTTTCCCACAGGCCATGCAGTTCTGCACCTCGTTGTCTTCTGCCCATTTCCTGTTGAGAGCTTGGGTGTGTTTGATCTATATGGAACAGATTAAAGAAAGCAGGTTTGGGGTTTTTAAGTCATGCCTAATTCCTACACATCTCCTCTCTTTTCACTGCACAAGACATGCCCCAAATCTGCCATCACACTGAATCCCACAATGCCAGGTTGGAAAGGACCCCAAGGATCTTCTGATCCAACCTGAGAGCTTTGATTTGTTCAGGAAGAAAGTGTCAAAGCTGTGAGCAGCATGAAAACCCCCACCCCCCCTAGGCAGCAGCATGGCTCTAGACACCTCAAGGACAACATCTTCAGCACTCTGGAAGGGCAATCCACCACCAGTCTGGCTTGAACTTGAAGCTCTTCTAAGTTGCCAGCCAGAGAACAGAGAGTTTTGCTGACTCCAAGTCAAACTCTACCTGCAGAGATTGATTCTCTCTGCCCAGCTCCTGCATGGCAGCAGTGGTGTTGTCCAGTTTTTTCTTCATTTCTACAAGTTTGGCTTGAAGCTTTTCAATTTCTCCCTCACTTTTTATACACCTGAAGGGTTAAAAAAAAAAAACAAACACAAAACATGAGTCAGCTCAAAGCAATGTGAGGGAATGGCCACTGCCTCCTGTGGGCAGGCTGGCACAGCTGAGAAGCCATCCTCACCAAATCCAGCCCCAAATGGCCTTGCTGTGAAAAGTCCTTGGATGCCCTGGCTGGAAAATGTTCTGCTGTAACAATCAGGTGAAGATTATCAGGCACCACCCCCAAGTATCTGTAGCTTATTCATCCCTGGAGTGGCTGCTCCCTCCCAGGAGGTGCTCAGGGTTGGATGAGGCCTGGATCAACCTGCTCTAGTGGGAGGTGTCCCTGCCCATGGCAGAGGGCTTGGAACTGGATGACCTTTAAGGTCCCTTCCAACCCACCCTGTTCTCTGAATCATGAGTCTATGAGATGAGAGAAGTCACAGACCTACACAGCTCAGAGCTCAAAGGAGCCCAATGCATTTGGAAGGTTCTTATGGATGGGCTTAAGTCTTTGTGGCTGTGATGAGAAGTGAGTCACAGCTAAGCCTGCCTCATTTTCTGCAAAGCAGTCACCCTGCCAAGGCCACAGAGAGCAGAGTCTGCTCCCAGAAGCCCTGTGCTGTGCTTTGGACAGGAGCCTGCACTCTGGAAACTGCATCCACAGTCCAGCAATAGGAACAAACACAGTTAAGGCATGCACAGAGAATCCTGATTCAGCTGCATCAAGTTTCCAGTGTGAGGCTACCCACTACCCAAACTATGCTTCTGCACCACAGACTCACAGAGTTGTTTGGGTTGGAGAAGCCCTCTGAGATTACTGAGTCCAATCAGCAACCCAACCACCAAACCATGGTCCCCAGTGCCATGGTCACACCTTTCCTGAACACCTCCAGAGATGGGGACTCTACCACCTCCCTGGGCAGTCTGTTTCAGTCCCTGACCACTCCTGCAGAAAATATTTTTTCCTCATCTCCAACCTAACCCTCCCCAGCACGATTTCAGGTCATTTCCTCTTCTTCTATTACCTGAGACTAGGGAGAAGAGCCCAAACCCCACCTCACTCCAACCTCCTTTCAGATAGCTGTAGAGAGCAATCAGGTCTCTCCTCAGCTTCCTCTTCTGCAGACTGAACCACCCCAGTTGATGGTGCCCACAGCTTTACCTCTCCAGCAGAGCTCTTCTCTCATCCTGATTGTTCTGCACTGTTGCTTCCAGCACAGCAATGTCCCCACGTAAATCATCTGTCTGCTTCTCCAGCTCACTCACTCTCCTCTGGCTGCTCTGCCACTCTTTCTTCATGGTAGCCAGGTTCTCATTCAGGGCTGTCACCTGCATGCTGAGCTTGGCCTCCTTCTCCTCATGTTTCCTGTTTTCCTCTTCTTTCTCCTGTTTCTCTGTGTGCTGTGGAAACAACAGGACAGTGACAATCAACCTCCCAAGCATCCCTGCCCCGTGCCCTACAGTTAAGTGAGGCAAACAACCTCACAGCTCTACAACCACTGCTTGTGATCAACAAACTCTATCAGGCAAAGCTGTTGTCCCACTGGATTTTCCCACACCTTAGATGCCTCAAAGACTCCTGTCCTTGTCATTTAAGAACCTCAGGTAATGTGAAACTGAAGCAGCTCTTTGCTTCCTCTCTGGCCCTGGAACAATCCACAAAATACATCTCACACTGACCAGTTTAGCTTCCACTTCAGCACATTCTTTCTTCAGCTCCTCTTCCCTCTTTTTCAGCTGCTCCTTGGCAGCTTGCTGGTTTTTCTTCTCCTGTTCCAGAGCTGAATTCACATTATCCAGTTTGCCCTGCAGCTCTAATTTCTGTTGGATCAAGAGTTGCTTTGCATCCTTGAGGTTTGTCACCTCCTGTTAGGAAACAGAGCTCAAAATTAAAGCAGAAATGTTGAAAGCATCAATTATTTCAGTTCAAAAAGACTCTAATTGTTCCCCTGGAGAGGACAGGAAATGGTTTAATCACTGGCAGAAGAGATGATGTCACAGCTTCACAGGTTGCATTGGGCTGGAAGGGACCCGCAGAGGTCATCTTGTCCAACCCCTCTGCAGGCAGCAGGGACACCTCCAGCCAGAACAGGCTGCCCAGGGCCCTATCAAGTCCACCCTCGAATGTCTCCAGAGATGAGGCCTCAACCCCCTCCCTGGGCAGCCTGTGCCAGTCTCTCCCCACCCTCACTGTGCAGAACTTCCTCCTGATTCCCAACCTAACTCTGCTCTGCTCCAGTTCCAAACCATTGCCTTCAGCCTGTCCCCACAGCCCCTTCTGAGCAGTCCCTCCCCAGCCTGCCTGCAGGTCCCCTTCAGATGTTGAAATGCAGCTCTGAGGTCTGCCTGAAGCCTTCTCTTCTCCAGGCTAAACAGCTCCAACTCTCTCAGCCTGTCCCCACAGCAGAGGTGCTCCAGCCCTCTGAGCATCCTGGTGGCCTCCTCTGGACCCCCTCCAGCAGGTCCATGTCTCTTAATTTTACAGCTCTTTTCCTAATCCAGGATTTCTGACTCGTGCCTACATCATGAACATTCCATTTTACAAACAGAATTAGTGACTGGTTTCTGCTGAAGCAGAGGAAGCTTCTTTGGATCCATTTCTACAGCTCTTTGAAAAGATACACACAGGATGTTAAGGGTTGCAAGTGACCTCCTCCAGCCCCTGTGTCCATTGTCCATCTCCAGAGCCTGTTCTAAAATTGACTTCACTTTGCTCTCTCCCTGCAACAGTGAAGCTAACAGCATTGCCATGACAATGTGAGCACTAAACCAGATCACTGTGGTTGGAAAAGTCCTTCCAGACCAAGCCCAACCATTTACACTGGGGGAAGGAAGTTTTCTTAAAATCATAGAATCATAGAATGGTAAGGTTGGAAGGGACCTCAAGGATCATTTAATTCCAACCCCCTGCCATAGGCAGGGACACCTCCCACTAGCACAGGTCACTCAAGGCCTCGTCCAACCTGGCCTTGAANCTCAGGGCTGCTCTCAGCCATTCACCAGCCTCACTATTAAATATTTAAATAATGACCTCATGTTCTAAGCAAGTAGGGAGAGGCCCAAACCTGACCAGAACACTGAACACATTTGTTCTGTTGTCAAAACCCAGCAGATTCTGAAGCAGAACAGCTTAATCACACTGATGGGAATGGTTTGCCTTGGCAAGCATGCAGCTGCTAACAGACCAAGAGGGTCTAGTAAGAGATGTCCCTGCCCATGACAGGGGGTTGGAACCAGATGACCTTCAAAGTCCCTTCCAACCCAACCCATTTCATGGATGTCCATGGATTTACAGCAAGCATCTTTGCAAAGCCATTCCAGATAACATCCCATGAACAAGCACAGGTTTCTTATACAGCCAACCACACCAAACCTCAGGTTTGTCCCACTCTACCTTCTCAAATTCTTGCTTGCAGGCTCTCAGCTCTTCCCCCAGCTTGGCATTTTCTTTTTCAAGCCTACTCCTGATTTCCTGG
Source organism: Ramphastos sulfuratus (assembly GCA_013399055.1). NCBI lineage: Eukaryota > Metazoa > Chordata > Aves > Piciformes > Ramphastidae > Ramphastos > Ramphastos sulfuratus. The sequence goes on from WBNM01005754.1 coordinate 32,960, forward strand.
AGCTCTGTTGTTTTACATTTCTCATTAGCCAGGTCTTTTTCTTTCAAAATCTGGAAGAGAAAGAAAAAAGTGATGGAAAAATTATTTCTTCCAAGTTCAATCAAACAATAAACACATAAATAAATAAATACATAACTGAACAGAAACCATTCAGTGCCCAAAGCCTATTTGGAGGGTTTGTCATTCAGGGTAAAGAAGTGTCCCAGATCTCTATCCACAAAGTGCAGTTAGCAGCATGGTTGCACTTGTAGATTCAAGTGTAAATGAAGTTTTTCCACCTGTCTGGACACACAGATCAATTTTGAAGCCAGTTCAGTCTGTTCAAAAGGCTTCCCACCAGAGGTTCACTACAATTGCCCTTGCCATACACTGCAACAGTGCTGTGCCTCCCAAAATACCCCTGACAGAGTCACTGAATGGTTGTGGTTGGAAAGGGCTTTCAAAGCTCATCTAGTCCCAGTCCTCTGCAATGAGCAGGGACATCTTCAGTTAGATCAGGTTGCTCAGAGCCTGATCCAACCTGACCTGGAAGGTTCACAGGGCTGGGACTTCTATCAGAGTTCTGGGACAGGCTCTCACCACTCTCACTAGAAAAAATGTCTTCCTTCTATCCAGTCTGAATGTTTCCTCTATTGGTTACAAACCATCACCTCTTGTCCTGCCACAACAGGCCCTGCTAAAAAGGTTGCCCCCAGCTTTCTTATCAGCCCCTTTAAGTGCTGGAAGGCTGCAGTAAGGTCTCCCTGCAGCCCTCTCTTCTCCAGGCTGAATTTCACTGTGTAGAAATGCAACCAAAAGTAAGAAAGGTGCCTGCCTGGGGGGAATGTGGATGTGAGAAGGCTGCAAAAGATGGAGACACTTACCCTGTCACTCTGAAGGTCCTGCAGCATCTTGGTCTTCTCACTCAGCTGCTGCTCCTTCTTAGATGCATCTTGTTCCAGTGTGGACTTTGCTTTCTTCAGTTCCTGAATCTGCTGATTGCTGCTGGCAATGCGATTCCTGCTGGAAACCAACTCCTCCTGGGCCAGGGCAAGCTTCTCTTCTGTGCACTGCATCAGAAAGAGAGCTCTGAGAATTATCTGGCAGTAGAAGAGCTGCAGGTACCAAGCAGTCACATCTTCCACGTGGAACAATCATTACCTAGCATGAAGCATTCAGCTTTATGGAATTGTTTGAGTGGGAAAAGGCCTCTAAGATCACCCAGTCCAACCACCAACCCAGCACCACCACGGCCATCAAACCATGTCCCCAGGTGCCATGGTGGGGGTTTCTTGAACACCTCCAGGGATGGGGACTCCACCCCCTCCCTACGCAGCCTGTGCCAATCCCTGACCACTCCTGCACCAAAGACATTTTTCCTCATCTCCAATCTAACCCTCCCCTGGCACAATTTCAGGCCATTTCCTCTCCTCCTATCACCTGAGACTAGGGAGAAGACCCCACCCCCCCCCTCACTGCAACCTTTTTTCAGGAAGCTCTAAAGAGCAATGAGGTCTCCCCTCAGCCTCCCCCTCTCCAGACCGAACACCCCCAGCTCCCTCAGCTGCTCCTAACAGTCAATATTTAACATTCATATCCATTATTTTTCATCAGAACCTGTAGCATTTACAAACCCTCAAATCCTACCCATTTTTTTTTTCCAGCCACAGAGACAAAACCACAGCATCCCAGAACACCAGTTGGGAAAGGACCCCAAGGATCATCTGTTCCAATCTTGCTAGGTGATGGTGGAGCTGAAATGAGCTGGCCCAGCACCCCGGCAAGCCGAGCCTTAAAAGTGCCCAACGGAGGGGACTTCACCACTGCCCCTGGGAGCTGACTCCAGTGTCTGACTGCTGCATGGTGAGCACAAGTCAGTGCTGCAGTGCTGCACTTGGAAACCAAAGGAATTTGTGTAACAAATGGCAGCCAGAAAATGTAAACCAAATTTCTGCTGCTGATTTCGTTACAACCCTTCTCACTTCTGTGGACGACCTACAGCTTCCACGTTTGCATCTGGCTACAGCTACATAGCTAAGGATCTTCTGCAGCTCGCACCAGTCTCCGGCCCGGGACGAGGCAGCGATCCCAGCACTGCCGTTCCACAAAGTCGCCAGCAGGTGGCGCTGCGGACACAGCCCAGATCCTGCCGTCCCTTCGCAGCCACCAACCCTACCACAGCCCTGCTGCCACCCACACACCGCATCCCTGATGGGCACCCCTGATGGGCACCCCTGCTGCCACCCACACACCGCATCCCTGATGGGCACCCCTGCTGGGCACCCCTGCTGCCACCTACACACTGCCCCTTTGATGTTCTATCTCCACACTCGAACCCTTGGCCTCACCACCGGCTTGGTGCTACACTTGGATTCCCCTGGAGCATCCTGGCATTGCCAGGATGTCATCAGACAGACTGCTTGTGCCTGACCTCTTGGCAGAAGAGGCCAACACTGGCCTCACTACTACCTCCTTTCAGGTAGGTGTAGAGAGCAGTAAGGTCTCCCCTCAGCCTCCTCTTCTTCAGACACTTGCATTCCAGGCAGGTCCCTAAACCTCCTGTTGCTATTAGTTTCTGAACCTCTACAATGAGCCAGGAAGATGTGGAAGGGGCAAGGCCATGTCTGCCAGCTGAAGTTCTACTTAAATCCCAGAGTCACAGAATGGTAGGGGTTGGAAGGGACCTCTGGAGACCACCCAGTCCAACTCCCCTGCCAAGGCAGGCTCACCAAGGGCAGGGCACACAGCAACACCACCAGCAGGGTTTGGAAAGTCTTCAGAGATGGAGACTCCACTACCTCTCTGGGCAGCCTGCTCCAAGGCACTTTCAGATGTCCCTTGTGCCAGAGCAGGGCTTGAACAGCCCTAAATTCTATATGGATCAGAAGAGCTTTTCACTTCTGTGTGGTTCTGGCACTTTCAAATGTTCTAAACAGGTCTGCTAAGTGGCACAGGACACTAAAATGCTGTGTGAGTACCTTCAGGTCCTGCCTGGTTGCCAGCAGCTCAGACTCCTTCCCATAGAGGTCCAGCTGCAGCTTCTCCATGTTTTCCTTCTGTTTCTCATGGGTCTTCTGCAGCTCTGCCAGCTTGCCTTTCTCTGCCTTCAGCTCCTGTGCTGACAAGATCGACTGCTGCTGCAGTTTATTCTCCAGCTCTGCCTGAAACATAAGCAGGAGAAGTCTCAGCTGGAGGTAAAGACACTACAGGAAGCTTCAGCATTTCTATAAAGTGCATTTTCACTGCAAGACAAGATCCTGGGTGGGGGAGCTCTGCCCCACTTCAGAAATTGCAGCTCAGTGACCTGATGTTTGTCACTTTCTCTTCATGTTTTGTAACTCACTTCACAACAAAATCTAATTCCTTGTCCAAAGATGAAGAAGGGAAACAGTGAACATCTAAACCATGCCTCCACGACCTGCAGTTTCCACAGGCTGCCTAGGGGACAACCACAACCTAGCACAGCAGCTCACTGAACTCTGCATGGCACACACCACAACCTTCCCCAGTGTTTTAGGACATCTGAACTCTTTTCAGCTTCAGATAAATTCTTTTGGTGTAATGAGAGCAGAGTTGGTGTAAATTGGCCATGACTGTTTCAAAATCTGCAGAGTTTGCCCAAGCTGCTCTCCAAATTCTGCTGCTTTGCAGGAAAATGGCAGCTCCTGAAGCAAAACAAAACCCCCTGCAGTCCAGCTGCTTCAGCACTTCATCAAAACTCACACAACCACAGAATGGAGGGGTTGGAAGGGACCTGCAGAGATCATCCAGCCCAAACCCCTTGCCAGGGCAGGGCACACAGGAACACCTCTAGATGAGGCTTGAAAATCTCCAGAGAAGGAGACTCCACAGCCTCTATGGGCAGCCTGCTCCAGGGCTCCAGCACCCTCACAGCAAAGTAATTTCTCTTCACATAGAGGTGGAACCTCCTGGGTTCCAGTTTGTGTCTGTTGTGGCTGTCACTGGGCACCACCACACAGAGCCTGGCACCCTCATCCTGATGCCCACCCCTCAGGTATTTATAGACACTGCTCGGATCCCCTCTGAGCCCTCTCTTCTCCAGGCTGCACAGCCCCAGGGCTCTCAGCCTTTCCTCATAAGAGAGACTTGGAGTAGCTAAGTATCACTAACCACTCCACATAGCCAAGGGTAGCTGTGCAACCTTACCCCTGCTAAACCTTCAGCAGGGCTTCCAGAAACCAGCTGGGAATGGCTTCTGTGGGACTCCTTCCCAGAGAATTCCTCTTTCAGCACTGCTTCTTTTTATTGTATTATTGTTGCTGTTTCTGCCTCCAACTACATCTGAACATTTTGTTTCCCTGAGACCCCGACAAGACCACAGCAAGCAGCTGGCTCAGTTCCACAGGCAGGACATCAAACTGCAGCATCCATCAGAGCCATTTACAGCCAAAGGCACAGGTCAGCCTTACCTTTTCCAGAAGGGCAGTTTTCAGTTCAGCTTGCAGGGTCTCACTGTGTTTTTTCTTCTGCTCAAAAGATTCCTTTAACTCTCTCAGCTTTCCCTGGAGGTGTTGCTCACTTTTCTCTTTCTCTTTCAGCAGCCCCTGGATTTCCAGTACCTGTGCCCGTGCTGAATCAAGTTCTACGGACAGCTGCTTAGAAATCTGCATTCAGAAACATCAAATAACTACACAGCACTTGGATTTCAGTCACTTGGTACTTGCTGTACTGTGTGAAACTACCTACTGGACTGTGTGCATGACAACTCAGGTGGTTCAGAAAGCAGACAGACACTGGCACAGGTCAAAAAATGGTCAAAGCTGATTATACAGCTTCAGGAAATGAGACTTGCAGAAGCTAAGGAGAATCCTGAGAGTAGGAACCTGAAGGGTTGGCCCTGCTCTGCTTCTCTCTGTTTCAGACCAAGCTACACCTCTCTTGTGAGGCTCAGCTCTGATCACCTGCAGATGACTTGAAGGAAGCAGTGTCCAGCTGTGCTGCTGTTCCCTTCTAGGTGGTAGAATGGTGGCAAGCAGGCTAATGAGCTACACATTCAAATCATCTCTTGCTCCCAATCTCCTCTCCTCTGAGCAACAATAAGGGTTTTCATCACTCAGAGTTAAGAGCAGGCAACTCTTCCCAAGCCAAGAGCTGTCTGCTCTTTCCTCCTGCCAATTGCAGCAGATACCAAACTCATCCTGCACTTGCCACAGAGCACCAGAGTGCTGCTGCTGCCCAAGAGAGGAGTCAGGGGAGCACCACAGTAGTCACAAAACAATTGACCATCACATCCACAAACCCTCTTTCAGGCAGCAGGAGTCCATCACAGTCCATCAAACTGTGTCCACTGATCCTATCTTTTCCTTTAGGGACAGGCAAAGAAATCCATGCCAGCAGATTTGGCTTCCAGGCTGCCAGCTGCAACTACAAGACCTGTCATCAGCTTTAAAAAAGAAGTCACAGGCAAGTGATGTCCACAAGAGAAACTAAATCCTCCCTAGGACAGCTGCAGATGTCCTGCCAGCCTCACACAGCTGATTAGGCCTGAGACTAAGCCACACTCCAAGCCTACAAGCTAACAGCTTTCACTGGATGGAAACGTGAACACAAAAAAGGAGGCCATGGTGAGACCAAGGAATTGTTTCACAACCTGAAGGGACTAAAAGCTCTCCCTAAGGTACGTGGGGCACACACAGCTAGGAGTAAAACCTGGATTTTAAAGCTTCACATTAAGCACCTAGGAAATTTTTAGTATCACCTTATTTCAGTGCCCCAGATAGGTTACAATTTGAGATCTGCCACCTCCTTATCTCTCATGAGGCTGAAAATGAACCTTCTCAACACTTATCATTACTGCTTTCTAGATCTTTTTGTGGCCAAGCAGAGAGCTTACCCCTTCTTTTTTCTCCAGGGAGTTTTTCAGTTCATTTCTCTCTTTAGCTACAGATTCTGTTTGGACCTGCAGTTGGTGTTTAATTTCTTGGTAAGATTTTTCCTAAAAAACAGAAGAGAAGGAAATTTTCCTGTGAGCTGCTGAGGCTGGGTATCAGCTATTTTAATTGCAGGATCTATGAAGCCCTGACAGGCTTTGATGCTTTCCTTTCCCTTGGAAAAGCTTTGCTCCTCAGCTGCACAGTAGCTCTGGAGAAAAAGCCTTGGGGGTGTTGGGTGCTGAGCAGCTCCCCAGGAGCCNCCCATTTATGTTACCAAAGAAGCAAAACAGAGAAGAAAAAGTTGCATTTTAGGGCTAGAGTTCATTTTCTTTACCATTCTAGGTTGCTCTGGTGGTCAAGCACTCATAAGCCTGCTTTGAGACCTTTCTGAAAGTCTACTGTCTCTAAGTGGTCTGAAAAAACCTCAAGCTAAGCATGCCCAAATCACAGACCCTAGAATGGCTCAGGTTGGAAAGGACCTCAGAGATCATCTGCTGCAATCCCCTGACATGGGCAGGGACACCTCTCAACTAGACTCAGCTGCTCAAGGGCTCATCCAATCTGGCCCTGAACACCCCCAGGGAGGGGACGAGCAGCAGGGGAAAGGGCCCCTGGAGAGTGCTGTGATTGATGTCTGCTCCTGTGGACAAATCCAGGTTAGCAGCCTGGAAAGACCCCAAGCAATGCCCCAGAAACAACCTACTGACCATCTCTGCTAGAGCTGCTTTGCCTTTCTGGATTTCTTTTTCTAGGTCCTCCTTTCTCTTTTTGAAGGACTCAGAACTTTTTGAGAGCTTCTCTTTGGTAGCTGCAAGGTCCTTTAACAGAGTCTCCTTCTCCAGTTTCACTTGTTGCAGCTCTGATGTTGCTGCTTGCATTTTAGAATCTAATTCCTTGAGTTGTTGACTTGTCTCCTGATTTGATTTCTCCAGGTTTTGTTTGAGGCTGGCCTTTTCCTCCTCCTGCTTGGAAATTTCCTGTTTCACTTGTTTAAGGGCCTCAGATTTCTTCTGCAAATCCAATTTAGCATTGGACACCCTGCAAATAAATCAATAAATAAATTAATTTTAAAAAGAAAAAAAAAAGGAAAAAAATGTATTAGTTTTATAATTCTCCTCCCCAGGTTCTTTTGTATCTCCAACCTAACCCTCCACTGGCACAATTTCAGGTCATTTTCTCTCCTTCTATCATCTGAGACTAGGGACCAGTGCCCAACCCCCACCTCACTGCAGCCTCCTCTCCGGGAGCTGTAGAGAGCAATGAGGTCTCCCTCAGCCTCCTCTTTTCCACATTAACTACCCCCAGCTCCCTCAGCTGCTCCTCCCAAGCTCTGTTCTCCAGACCCTTCCCCAGCTTTGTTGCCCTTCTCTTGACCTGCTCCAGCCTCTCAATCTCCTTGCAGTGAGAGGTCCAAACCTGAACCTTGTACTTGAGGTGCAGGCTCAGCAGTGCCTACTACAGAGGCAGGATCACTGCCCTGCTCCTGCTGGCCACACTACTGCTGATCCAGGCCAGGCTGCTGGTGGCCTTCTTGGCCACCTGGGCACAGTGGTGGCTCCTGTTCAGCGTTTCACAGTGATGCCTGACCCTGAGAAGTGCTGTGCCCCAGCTGACACCTACGCTTCTCTTGCTGCTTCCAGCTCTTTGCTCAGCTCTGCTGCCCGCAGGTCTGCCTCTGCCGCCTGCTGCCGCTGCTGCTGTAACTCCTGCAGAGTTTGTTCTCTGTTTGCTTTAGCATCCAGGATGTCAGCTTCCAGTTTCTGAGACACAGAAATATCATGTTAGAGCCATCAGGGCACAACCAGCAAAATAAAACCAGCAAGGAAAAGCACCCAGTTTGTGAAGCCTTTCCTGACAGAGCAGCCACACTGCTCACACTCCCCTGTCTGCTGTGGGACTTTGCTATTTCTCTTTCCTTATTTAGCTCCTGCAAACCTCTTGCTCCTCCACAACTGCTTTGATAAAACAGTCACAGAATCATGGAATGGTTTGGTTTGGAATGGACCTCAAAGCTCATCCAGTTCCAAACTCCTGCCATGGGCAGGGACACCTCCCACCAGCCCAGGTTGCTCAAGGCCTCATCTAACCTGGCCTTGAGCACCTCCAGGGAAGGGACATCCACAGCCTCCCCAGGCAGCCTGTTGCACTGTCTCTAAAATGAAGCCTCCCATCTTATGGTGTGTGCAGAAAGAAGTCTGAAGGGACTGACACCCTTTAAAGGATCTTGCCTTTACATAGCAAACACCACCAAAGCAGTTAAACAAGTGACTGTAGAGATCACCAGAGCCAAACATCTGGGGGTTGCAAGTGACCTCTAGAGATCACCCAGTCCAATCTCTCTACTAAAGCAGGGGCACCCACAGCAGCTTGCCCAGGATCACACTGTCCATCTGGACCTGGAATCTCTCCTGAGAAGAAGACTCCACAACTGACACCACAACCTCTCTGGGCAGCCTGCTCCAGAGCTCCAGCCCCCTCACACCAAACAACTTCCTCCTCATATTCAGGTGGAACTTCCTGGCTTCCAGTTTGTGCCTGTTGCCCCTTGTCCTGCCACTGGGCACTACTGAAAACAGTCTGGCCCCATCCTCTTGCCCCTTGCCCTTTAGCTCTTGCTGAGCATTGCTCAGATTCCCCCTTAGACTGCTGTTCTCCAGGCTCAGCAGCTCCAGGGCTCTCACTCTCAGCCTTTCCTCCTCACAGAGATGCTCCAGGCCCCTCAGCCTCCTCTTCTGCAGATTAAACAGTCCCAGTTTCCTCTGCTGCTCCTCACCAGACCTGTTCCCCAAAGCCTTCACCAGCTTGCTTGCTCTTTTCTGGACACCATCCAGCACCTCAATATCCTTCTTGTAGTGAGGCACTCAAAAGCGATCCCAGTATTTGAGGTGTGGGCTCGTGAATGCCGAGCAGAGGGAGACAATCATACCCCAGACCTGGTGGCCACACTATTCTTGACACAAGCCAGGATGCTGTTGGCCNTGCCACAGACCAGCAACCCCAAGTCCTTTTCAGCCACTTCTCCCCGGGCTGCGGCAGTGTGTGGGGTTGCTGTGACCCAAGAAGCTCCACTTCTGCAGGCCCAGATGTTCAACACAAACCTTCATCTGTCCCTCCAGCTCTTCAGTTTTCTGTTCCAAAGACAGACATTTCTCTTTGTGCTCTTTCAGGCTGGCTTCCAGCTGAGTGCAGTATTCCTGCTTGTCATTCAGCTTAGCTGTCACCTGCTCCAGCTGGGCACTGACCTTGTTTAACTCCTGGGGTGAAATCATAACACAAGGTTAGTAGTTTTTAACTAACTTCCAAAAATCAGTGATCTCACAACTGCTTTAGGTGCTGTAACATGCTCAAATCAAAAAAGAAAATGATGTGTGGGGCTTTTTTTATTCTGAGGGGCAAGAAAGTGAGAGGGGCAGGAATTCTCTGTTAAATGGTGACATTTCTTGTAAAGCCTTAAGTATTCCTCTCCAACTTTACAGGCTGAGGGCTAAATCTTAAGAGAGGTGTCTGAAGTTAAAAATGCAAGAGGAGTTGTTGGTAATAAAGGCATCAGGTGTTGCAGTTTGTGCCACAGCAGCTAGAAAGCAATGCTACAGAAGCTTAGAGAACTATTTTGCCATCTTCATGAAAACAAGCACTGCCAGAGAGGAAAGCAAATAGCATGGGAAGAGCTCTTCACATACCACAGATGGCTTCAGGCCATTTGGTTTCACACAAGCCAACATCATTGCCACAAAGAGGAACGAACATTTCCACCTCCTAATCACTACGATCATAGCATCATAGAATCATAGAATGGTAAGGTTGGAAGGGACCTCAAGGATCATCAAGTTCCAACCCCCTGCCATAGGCAGGGACACCTCCCACTTGATGACAGCTATGTCACAGCTTGTTGCACTTAAACCAAGATGTTGTACTTAATTATTACTTAGTATCTGATGGGGGCCTACCAGAAAGCTAGGGAGGGACTTTTTACAAGGGCTTGTAGTGATAGGTTGAGGGGGAATGGATTGAAGAGGACAGATTTAGACTAGAGGTTAGGAAGAAATTCTTGGCAGTGAGGGTGGTGAGACACTGGCACAGGTTGCCCAGGGAAGCTGTGGCTGCTCTCTCCCTGGAGGGGTTCAAGGCCAGGTTGGATGAGGCCTTGAGTGACCTGGGCTAGTGGGAGGTGTCCCTGCCTATGGCAGAGGGCTGGAACTGGATGAGCTTTGAGGTCCCTTCCAACCCAAACCATTCCACGAATCTATGAATTCTGTAACAGTTGCCCAAAGAGGCCTTCTGCCTGCAGCAATCCATCCCACTCCCCTGCTAAGAAATGCTGCTGTGCTAGCACCTGCTGGGGGTCTCCATGAAGACCACAGCAGCACTGATTCTGACAACTCAAATATTTTGTTCAGAACTTGGTGAAATCACAGAATGGTTTGGTTGGAAAAGACTTCTGAGATCATTCAGTCCAACCAGCAACCCAACAGCCCCACGGCCACCAAACCATGGCCCCAGGTCCCATGGTCCTCTTGCCCAACCCCGCTGCATTAAGCTGGGACATCCCCAACTAGATCAGGTTGCTCAGAGCCCCATCAAGTCCTGTTTTAGAATCACAGAGTGGTTTAGGCTGGAAGAGACCTTAAAGCTCATCCAGTTCCAATCCCCTGCCATGGGCTTCTTCCATCAGTCCGGGTTGTTCAAGGCCTGATCCAACCTGGCCTTCAACACCTCCAGGGAGGAGACCTCCACAGCCTCCCCGGGAAACCTGTTCCAATGTCTCCCCACCCTCACTGGAAAGATTTCTGCCTAATCTCCAGACTAAATCTCCCCTTTCCCACAATTTCTCAGCCAAGAGTGGACTCTCAATTCCATTCTTTCTCCTGCAAACCAGCTTGGTGCTGATCACAGCAAAGCCAACAGGATGCACATCAGAGGGCACAAATATCCTAAAGGATGAGTTCCACAGGATATCCAGGTGTGTGTTTGGTTTGGAAGTAGGCTGCTCTGTGATTTTAGGTGACACAGGAGCTGTATGTTTACAACCTGCTGCTTGTCTTGCAGTGCATGCTGGGCAGTGTCCAGGTGGTTCTGCAGATCCGCTCTTTGGGCAGCTTTGGAGGCTTCTGCTGAAAGCAGCAACTCAGTCTTTGCTTTGACCTGCAAGGCAAGTTGGACTGTAATGAAACAGCTGTTTAACTGTAGCCCATTTCAAGCTTTATCAGTAAGTTTAACAGTAAAATCAGTAGTTTTCATGTGCTACTTACAGAATCATACAATCATAGAATGGTAAGGTTGGAAGGGACCTCAAGGATCATCCAGTTCCAACCCCCTGCCATAGGCAGGGATATCTCCCACTAGTACAGGTCACTCAAGGCCTCATCCAACCTGGCCTTGAACACCTCCAGGGAGGGAGCAGCCACAACCTCCCTGGGCAACCTGTGCCAGTGTCTCACCACCCTCACTGCAAACAACTTCCTCCTAACATCCAGTCTAAATCTCCCCTCTGCCAGTTTAAACCCATTGCCCCTTGTCCTGTCATTGCAAGACCTTGTCAATAGTCCCTCCCCAGCCTTCCTGTAGCCCCCTTCAGATACTGGAAGGCTACTCTAAGGTCTCCTCGAAGCCTTCTCTTCTCCAGGCTGAAAAGCCCCTACTTGAAAAGAAGAAAACTATCAGGATATGAAGCAATTGTTGGTTCTTAATTTAGACCTAAAAAGCCAGACACAAACAATCACCAACCCTGCTCACAGAATTATGGAAGGGTCTGGGTTGCAAGAGACCTCCAAAGCTCATCCAGTCCAAGCCCCTGCAGTTGGCAGGGAGATCCTCCACTAGATCAGGTTGCTCAGAGCCTTGTCAAGCCTCACCTCGAATATCTCCAGGGATGGAGCCTCCCTGGGCAATCTGTTGCAGTGTTCCAGCACCTTCATGGTGCAGAACTTGTTCCTCACATCCAGTCCAAATCTGCTCTGTTCTCATTTCAAACCATTGCCCTGGTCCTGTCCCTGCAGGCCTTTGCAAACAGTCCCTCAGCAGCCTTCATGTAGGTCCCCTTCAGCCCTTGGTAGGCAGATCTAAGGTCCCCTGGAGTCTTCTCTCCAGGCTGAACACCTCCAGCTCCCTCAGCCTGTCCTCACAGCAGTGCTGCTCCAGCTCCTGGATCATCTTTGTGGCCTGGCTCCAACAGCTTTGTGTCCTTCTTACACACATTTTGTTCCCCAAATTGCTTTGTATGGATCAGAATTACAGAATCTTACAGGTTGAAAAAGACCCCTGGGATCACCAAGTCCAACCACCAACCTTCCTCTAACCCACCACATCTAAACCCTTAAACTCCACCACCTCCCTGGGCAGCCTGTGCCAATGCCTGACCACCATTGCTGTGACACAACCTTCCCTAATGTCCAGTCTAAACCTCCACTGGTGCAGTGTCTCTGGAGGGAAGACAGAAATCAGTAGCAGGGTTCCTCACCAGCAGACAGAGCTCCATTACCTGCATATCCAGCTGTGAAACTTTCTCTTTGCTCTCATTGAGCTGGCTGCTCAGCTCTGTGATGTTGGCTTCCAGGGAAAGCACCCGGTCCTGGGCAGCTCTCAGGTGGGACTTTTGCTCCTGCACTTGCTCATGCAAATTCTCTTGAGCTTGTTTGTGACTTTCTGATTGATTCTTCAGCTTCTCTGTCAGCTGAGTTACCTGCAGGGGGGAAAAAAAGCAAAGGAAGGAAGTAGAAGACTGAAACAGCAGGTCCAAGGGAGTCGGAAAGCTTCTGAATTTTAGCAAGGCTTAGGATGGTTCTGCAGGCTCAGCAATATCTCATTTCTTCTTCTGTACTATTACAGTGAGGCCACATTGTACACAACAGCAGGCTTCAAGATAGGTTAAGAGATGCCTCCTCCCTGAGGGTGTTCAAGGCCAGGCTGGATGAGGCTTTGAGTAGCTCAGCCTAGTTGAGAGGTGACCCTGCCCATGACCCTTCCAACCTGAGCCATTCTAGGACTCTGTGATGAAAATGGAAGCAAAAGGGAATTGCAGAATCACAGAATGGTTTGGTTTGGAAAGGACCCTCAAAGGTCATCTTGTCCAATCCCCCTGCAGGCAGCAGAGACACTTCCAACTAAAGCAGGCTGCCCAGGGACACATCAAGCCTGATCCTGAAGGACTTTGGGGATGGGGCCTCCACCACCTCCCAGAGCAACCTGCTCCAGCATTTCACCACCCTCATTGTGAAGAACTTCTTCCTGATGTCCAACCTAGATCTACCCTGCTCTAAAATTGTGCATTTAGCCTCACTGTAGTAAAATCAAAATTGTAAGGGGACAACAGGTGCAAGCTAAACTGAATTTTGGTGATGAAAGCAAGAAATAAACCTCTCTTTGAAAAAAGAGAAGCAAATATGTATGCAAATATTATTTATAAGCATATTATCAGCATGGTTAGACAGGAAACATTTAGGAAGTCCTGCTCCTGTGCTCACAGAATGGTTTGGGTCATCTAGATCCAACCCTCTTCCGTGGGCACGGACACTTCGCACTAGCCCAGGATGCTCAAGGCTTCAACCCAACCTGGCCTCACTGATGACAGTGAGGAAGTCAGCAAAACACAAGTCATGTGAAACTGACAGCAAGATCTTTAAGTAAATATCAAACAAACAGCAAAATTAGTGTTACATCTGATGAGGAAGGACAAAAAGGAAACAAGATTCCACCATGAGAATGAAAGCAAAGCAGCAAGGCTCTGAGCGCTCACCTGGATCTGCAGCCCATGGTTCTTCTCTTGCAGCTGGTTGAGCACTGCAGTTTCTCCTTCACCAGCTTGAATTTTTGCATACAAGTCCTCTCTCTCCTTTTCCAGCAGAGAAATGTTTTCCTTGCTTTTTTGAAGCAAAGCCTCCAGGTTTTGTATTTTTTGGTCCTTGTCTCCAATTTGCCGCAGGACTTGCTCCAGATCGTTCTAGAAAATCACACAACAGCTTCCTTCACTACAAAGGCCTCAAGGTGTTATTCCTCATGCACAAAACTTTAGGCAAGTTTATTAAACACCTTCTGTATCACAGAGTCACAGAATGGTAGAGGCTGGAAGGGACCTCTGGAAATCACCCTGTCCAACCCCCCTGCCAGAGCAGGATCACTCAGGGCATGGCACACAGGAACACATCCAGGGAAGGAGACTCCTCAACCTCTCTGGGCAGTCTGCTCCAGGCCTCCACCACCCTTACACCAAAGAAGTTTCTCTTCACATAGAGGTGGAACCTCCTGGGTTCCAGTTTGTGCCCATTGTCCATGTCCTATGACTGGGCACCATCAAAAAGAGCCTGGCCCCTTCTCGGCACCCACCCCTCAGTTATTCATAGACATGGCTCAGATCCCCTCTCAGCCTTCTCCACCCTCCAGACCAAACAACCCCAGGGCTCTCAGCCTTTCTTCACAGCAGAGATGTTCCAGTCCCTTTGGTGTCCTCACAGCTCTCTGCTGGACTCTCCCCAACAGGTCCCTGTCTCTCTGGAACTGGGGAGCCCAGAACTGGACACAGAATTGCAGGTGTGGCCTCAGCAGGGCAGAGCAGAGGGCCAGGAGAACCTGCCTAGCCCTGCTGGCCACCACTTTTCTTGATCCGCCCCAGGACACCGTAGGCCCTCTTGGCCACAAGGGCAAATTGCTGCCCCGTGGAGAACTTCTTGTCCACCAGGACTCCATGGACCTGCTTTCCAGCAGGTCAACCTNCCATGCCCAGGGACACCTCTCAACTAGACTCAGCTGCTCAAGGTCTCATCCAGCCTGGCCTGCAACACCCCCAGGCAGGAGGCTGTCACAGCCTCCCTGGGCAGCCTGGGCCAGACTCTCACCACCCTGGTACTGAAAAACTTCTCCCTCAGCTCCTGTCTCACTCTGTTCTTCCTCAGCTTCAAACCATTCCCCTTGCTCTGTCTCTAGACACCCTCTCTGTGCAGCCTGCTCCAGGATTTCAGCACCCTCACACCAAAGAATTCTCTGCTCCTGTTGAGGTGGAACTTCCTCGATTCCAGCTGATGCCTGCTCTTCCTTGTCCTATCACTATGCATCACTGACAAGATCCTGGCCCCTTCTTCTTGACCTCCACCCCTCAGATATCTGTAACCATTGCTCAGATCCCCTCTCAGCCTTCTCCTTTCCAGCCCCAGGGCTCTCAGGCTTTCCTCATCACACAGAGGTTCCAGTCCCTTCAGCATCCTCATAGCCTCCATTGGACTCTCTCCAGTAGTTCCCTGTCCCTCTTGAACTGGGCAGCCCAGAACTGGACACAATACTCCAGATGTGGTCTCACCAGGGCAGAGCAGAGGGGCAGGAGAACCTCCCTTGCCCTGCTGCCCACACTCTTCTTAATGCACCCCAGGATCCCCTTGGCCTTGCTGGCCACAAGGGCACTTTGCTGTCCCCTGTCCACCAGGACTCTAAGGGTTTCCTCTACAGAGCTGCTTTTCAGCAGATCAGTATCTAATGTGTGTTGGTGCCTGGATTGTTCCTCCCCAGGTGCAGGACTGTGCACTTAACCCTGTTGAACCTCAGTAGCCTCCCCCCTGCCCAGCTCTGGATAGCAGCACAGCCACCGCTCATGTCCAAAGCACCAGCGACACAAGATGCAGCTGATGAGCATCAAGCCTTACAAAAATCTGCACTGCAGTTGGCATTTAGGCAGATTTAGGCAAAAGGCCATTTTAGGCCAATTTAGGTCAAAACAAGCATTTAGGATTTCATCAATTTCACCCCAAGACTTTTAACACTATTGGTACAAGGACATCCCCACAAGGGCGAAGCTTATCAACCACACCACTACCACAGGTTCCTATCAGAAGCAGGACACAGTGGAGCCTGCAGAAGCTCCAGAAAGTCTCCTACCTGCTCTTCAGCACGAGACAGCTTCAGCTGCAGGTCAGCCACCTGCTGCTCTCTGTCCATCAGCTTCTCACTGGAGAGCTGCCTCTGCTCCTTCAGCCTCCCCTGAGCTTCCCCCAGCTGCCGCTCGGCTTCCAGGAGTTTACTGTGCAGCTGCAAGGCAAAAAGCAGGGAATTGGTGGGGTTTGGTCATTCCTTAGCCAACAGCTCTCCACTTCAGACTCACTTTGTGTTGTGTTTACCCTAAGCTTTCACAACTCAAAGAGCTTGAGCTCCTGAAGTCATACAGATGCTTTAGCAGGGGGGTTGGACTCGATGATCTCCAGAGGTCCCTTCCAACCCAGAAGATAGAAGGAGAGCAAATGGCCTGAAATTGTGCCAGGGGAGGGTTAGGTTGGAGATGAGGGAAAATTTCCTTGCTGCAAGAGTGGTCATGGGTTGACACAGGCTGCCCAGGGAGGTGGTGGAGTCCCCATCCCCAGAGGTATTCAAGAAAGGTGTGGAAATAGCACTTGGGGCCATGGTGGAGTTGGGTTGCTGGTTGGACTGGGTGCTCCTAGAGGGATCTTCCAAACAAAGCAACCTGATCTAGTTGGGGATGTCCCTGCTTACTGGACAGGGACTGGACCAAATGACCTTTAGAGCTTCCACCCCAGTGCATTCTGTGTCTCTATGAACGTTCCAACCCCAGCTAGCTGCAGCTCTGTTCAGATGCCAGCAGTCTGGAGTTCTTCCCCTTCCACAGGGAGAGGGATGTGCATGAAAAATCTGCATGCACAGTTCACAACAGCCTCCTGGGATGCTTTAAAGAACTATCTCAACAGGATGATCCAGGACATGCTCTAGTGGACATGGAGGTGTGGGTATAAGGCTGGACTTGATGACCTTCAAAGTCTTTAAAACATTAATGGTTCTATGCTTAAGTAACTTACCTGGCTGAGCTCACTCTGGAGCTGCAGGCCATGCTGCTCTTTCTCCTCCCTCTGCTGCTGGAGCTGTTTACACTCTGCCTTCAGATGCTGGTACTTTGTTTCTACTTCAGACAACTCTTCTTTAAGCTTCTGGCTTGCTTCCCCTTTCTCACCTAGCTCTGTCTGTAATCTCTGTATGGAGGCTTCAGACGCAGACAGCTTGGCCTGGAGCTGTTGGCAGTCCAAGTCCTTCTGATGAAAGCTTGCCTGGATGTTCTTCTTGCTCACAGACACTTCATTGTGCTTTTCTTCCAGCTGGGTGTAGTCCAGTTCTTTCTTCAGCAGCTTCTCAGTGAGACCCTGAGAAGAGAGTTAAAGCAACTGAAGAGCAATTCTGCTGACAGGTACTTGGTGCATTACTCAGATTTCAAGAGAAGAAAGTTTCATGCTCAAAAAGATTATTAAAGAAAATATTGACCTCTATTTCATGTCACCCAAGTTAATTCTAGAGCTCAAACAGCACAAAGCTTCAACTGCAAGGACTGAGGGGGTTGTATTCAAAGAAATCACACAATGGTGGGGGCTGGAGATTATCCAGAGAAGGATCACCCAGGGCAGGTCACACAGGAACACAGCCAGGCAGGTTTTGAATGTCTCCAGAGAAGGAGACTCCATAATCTCTCTGGGCAGCCTGTTCCAGTGCCCTGTCACAATCACAATGAAAAAGTCACTGCTCAAATTTCAGAACAGTTACAGCAGGAGAAGGTTAGGAACTGAGCACTTCTTTCCTAAAAAAAAAGAACAAACCAAACCACCAAAGAAAGACACAAACCCCAGGTTTAGAATTAGAGCAAGTCTTAGACTTCAGGGAATGCATTGGGTTTGCACATTAGAGGTCTCCTCTGGGCTACAAGCCATCAGCTGGCCTCTGCAAGGCAAGCCAGGTCTCATCTGACAGTGCTTTAGCAAGGAAAGAAAGGCAACTCCTGCTGGTCCCAGAGAACTGATCTTAGCTACCTGTCACCTGCTCTTCTCAGCAGAACTTCTGAAGAAGGTGAAAGAAAAAGCTTCCCTGCTTGAGGTTTGCACGGGCTTCAAACACTGCCATCAGTGCACAGCAACATCTTCCTGCATTCCAAGGCACTTAGAGGTGGATATGCTCATCAAAATGCAACGTGTTCCATCCTGCATTGTGCCAGGGGAGGGTTAGGTTGGAGAGGAAGAAAAATATCTTTGCTGCAAGAGTGGTCAGTGATTGGCACAAGCTGCCCAGGAAGGTGGTGGAGTCCCCATCCCTGGAGGTGTTCCAGAAACCTGGGGCCATGGTGGCACTGGGTTGCTGGTTGGACTGGATGGTCACAGAGGGCTTTTCCAACCCAAACAATTCTCTGATTCTATGGCTGCATAGGATTAGACAGGAATTGAACCACAAATGCTGTTGCTCAGAGAATTGGAAGGGACCTTCACAGGTCACCTAATCCAGCCTCTGATGTGTTTCCACTTTAACGTGAACTGACAAGCACAGGAAAAACATCAGTCTCACCTGGTTTTTCTGTTCAAGCTCTTTGACTAAACTTTGAACTTTCTGCAGTTCCTGCACATACACAGCTACCTCCTGAGGTCCTTTGGCAAGTTCAGCTCTTAATTGGTTAATGGTAGCCTGAAAAGACGAACAGAGCAATTCACACTACAACCACAGCTCTGCATGCAGACTTCAACAGAAGTGAAGATGGCTGGGAGCAAAGCACACAAATAAACATCTTGGAGTGATAGGATGAGAGGGAATGGGCAGAAGGTTGAGGAGGGCAGATTTAGATTGGGGATTAGGAAGAAGTTCTCCAGCAGGAGGGTGGTGAGACTCTGGAACAGCCCAGGGATGCTGTGGCTGCCTCCTGCTTCGGGGTGTTCAAGACTCAACACTCAGTAGCTGCCTGCTGAGAGCAGAAGGGATCCTGCAGGAAGGCTGCAGAGGGACTTGTGCTGAGAGGGTCTGCAGACAGGCCAAGGGGAAATGATTTGGAGATGAGGAACAGCAGGGTAAGACTGGAGCTGAGGAAGAAGTTCTTCAGTAAGAGGGTGCTGAGACTCTGTCACAAGCTGCCCAGGGAGGTTGTGGCTGCCTCCTGCCTGGGGGTGCTGAAGGCCAGGCTGGATGCCTTGAGCAGAGTCTAGTTAAGTGGTGCCCCTGCCCCATGGCAGGGAGGTTGGAGTAGAGATCTCTGAGGTCCCCTCCACCCTGAGCCATCATGATTCTATGGTTACCTCTGAGCTTGCCTGCTCTGCCTGCAGGTGCTTGCACTCATCTTTCAGCTTCTCAGACTCTCGCTCACGTTCCAGCGTCATTTTGTCCATCAGTGTCTGAACCTGGACCAGCTCCTTTTTCAGGACAGCCACATCTTCCACACCAGGCCTTTGAAGCTGAAGAGCAGAAGAGTAGCAGTGAGCAAAGCAGACACAGTTCCAGTGTCAGTGCCATGGGTTAGTTAATTAGAAGGGTTAGGTGATAGGTTGGACTTGATGATCTTGAAGGTCTTTTCCAACCTGATTAATTCTGATTCTGACCTCACCTGCAGTGCTGTGCCCAATTCTGAAGACCCCAACACAAGAAGTACCTGGACCTGCTGGAGTGAGTCCAGAGGAGGCCACAAAGATGATCAGAGGGCTGGAGAACCTCTACTATAAGGACAGGCTGAGGGATTTGGGGCTGTTCAGCCTGGAGAAGAGAAGGCTCAGGGGAGGCCTTGGAGCAGCCTTCCAGTACCTGAAGGGGACCCACAGGAAGGCTGGGGAGGGATTGTTTAGAAGGGCTTGGAGTGACAGGACAAGGGGCAGTGGTTTGGACCTGGATTAGGGGAGATTTAGGGTGGATATCGGCAGAAAGTTCTTCACAGTAAGAGTGGTGAAACACTGGAACAGGTGCCCAGAGATGAGGTGGATTCCTCATCCCTGGAGACACTCAAGGGTAAACCTGATGGCATCCTGTGCAACTTGATCTAGTTGGAGATTTCCCTGCTAAGTGCAGGGGGGTTGGACAGGATAACCTTTGAGGGTCCTTTCCAACCAAGGCAATTTGTGATCTTGAAGAGAATAGGTACTGGAAAAGGGTAAGGATACAGAAGAAGAAAAGAAACAACTACACAGAGGCCCAGTGGTCAGGCAGGGCCAAGAGGGCCTTGTGAGCCCTTCAGGGCAGCTGACTACAGAGAAGGGGGATAAATAAGTCCTGCTTTCCTCCAGTGTCTAAGCAGTGGCTTAAATGGGAGAAACTTGGAAGTCCCCTTCACTACTGTCTTAGAAGTGCTCTGACTTGAATTCCTCCCTGGAGCTATCGCTGTATTTAAAGTCAACAGGAGCCAAACTGCTGGAATCCACACACTGCTCTTCCCAGCCAAGAGCAAGAGGCACAACTTTAACCCAGGCATGGTGATGACAGCTGCCAGTCTTTCAGCACCACGTCACAAAACACCTTACAGCACTACTCGTAACTGCAGCTGGCCAGGGCCAGTCAGAGCACAACAAGCACCTCATGGAAGAAAAGGGTGAGCTAAGGACAGACCAAACAGATCACAGCCAGCGCTGTCCTGAAGCTCCTCAGCCCACCAGCACACAGCTCCAAGTTCACCAGAGCCTGGCTGCTCTCAAAAAGCAACAACCCCACAGGGGTGATGTGAGTACCAGCTCTGTCTTCAGGTCTTCCACTGCACTCCTCTCCTTCTGCAGCTCCTGCCTCAGGTTTGTCAGTTTCTGTTCTGCACTTTCCCGCAGGCTGATTTCTTCATCGTACTTTGATTTGAGATCTAAGGAGGAGGAAGTCGAACAAATGATAGCTTTGAGATGAATTCTCTCATCCTAGGGGTAGCTGAACAACTGTTGACTTGCAGAGGCTGCACAAGCAGGCACTTACCAACAATCTCAGTGGCCAGCTGGGCTGCTTTCTGCTCAAACAAGTCTTTCATTTGCTTAATGTTAAAATTTTCTACTTGGACCTCTTCCAGCTGTCGTTCTAATGATTCTACAGCCACAAAAAGAACAGCATTATTATCATTAAAACACCAGGACAGGACAGTTATTCCCACCCAGAACAAAGCAGAGCAGGTAAACAATCCAAATTCACTTCACACCCAATCAACTTAGCAAAGGGAACAACTTTACTGACATTAAATATCCACAAGCATGATGCTGGAACTTGTTGAGTGCTCTACAGGATTAATTCCCTATTATTTTCCACTAAAGAGCCCTTGAGATCACTGCCACATGCTGTTGAATTCCAAGCCTTCAATTGTGATTAAAAGCTCTTTAATCACCATCAGTCAGATGTGGTTTCAAATTTGAGCAGAGCAGACTGAGATTGGATGTTAAGAACAGGTTCAGCACCAGGAGGGCGCTGGAACAATTTAACAGGTTGCCCAGGGAGGTAGTGGAGGCTCAGTCCTTGGAGACGTTCAAGGTCAGGCTCAATAAGGTTGTGAGCAACCTGATCTAGTGGAGGATGTCCCTGCTGACTGCTGGGGGGTTGGACTGGATGGCCTTTGGAGGTGTCTCCCAACCCAACTGATTCTATGATTCTGTGTTAATCACATCAGTCAGAATATACCCAGGCAGGCTGTGGATGTCCCCTCCCTGGAGGTGTTCAAGGCCAGGCTGGATTATGTTAGCAGGATCTAGGGACTGAAGCTTGAAGAGGGCACACTGAGGCTGGAAATTAGGAGAAAGCTCTTTCCAGTGAGGGTGGTGAGACACTGGCACAGGTTGCCCAGGGAGGTTGTGGCTGCTCCCTCCCTGGAGGTGTTCAAGGCCAGGCTGGATGAGGTCTTGAGCGACCTGTTCTAGTGGGAGGTGTCCCTACCTATGGCAGGGGGTTGGAACTGAATGAGCTTTGAGGTCACTTCCAACCCAACCCATACT
This sequence comes from Ramphastos sulfuratus, assembly GCA_013399055.1. Classification (NCBI taxonomy): domain Eukaryota; kingdom Metazoa; phylum Chordata; class Aves; order Piciformes; family Ramphastidae; genus Ramphastos; species Ramphastos sulfuratus. The sequence continues at coordinate 54,504 of WBNM01005754.1, forward strand.
ATGCCATGCACACACAATGACAATTTTATTATATGAGTGTCTTTTGGAGAAAAAACACAGAGCCAAAATTATTGCTCTCCAAAATAGAACCAAACAAAAATGATTAAAAAAAATTAAATAAAAATACAATTTATTGTTGGGGTTTTTTTCCCTAGCAATGAGCACAGGAAAACACTAAGTAAAAGCAGCCCTGATAGATGTTGTAGATCAACAGTTTTCCTCAGCAGAAGACCTGTACTGAGAGCTTGAATACATGAAATGATTAAAAACATGTCCAAAAGTGCTCCTGAAAACTGCTTTCAGAGTCAGGAGGAAGCCTGCCTCACTTCTGTAAAGCTTCTGGAATGTTTGCTCAGACTACAGCTATCAAAAGCACTTAGAATCAGCTTCCTTCCCCCTCCAGTAATTTATCATTCCAGTTTTCTAGGTCTTTTAATTTACCAAAAGTGCTTTTTTCCCATAAGCTAAAAGCTATATTGAAAAAAAAACAAACAGGAACTGCAGAAAGGTGCAGGAATGAATCCAGCAAAACGTTAGTCACCTGTAGATGTGGTGGTTGACAATCCATCAGGCTTAGAACCCTTAAGGAAACAGAAGAAATGCATCATTAGACAGCAGGAATAAAAGCTGCTGCTCCCAAAGTTCATCCCAGGTTTGGAAAAGGGAAATAAACACTTCTGTGCTCCAATATGGTAAAGGTTCCTAAAAATCCCTGGTTTCAAACAGTTTTGTTTGGAAGATTCTGTTCCCTGGAATGTTCAAGGTCAGGTTGGCTTTGAGCAACCTGGGCTGGTGTGAAGTGTCCCTGCCTATGGCACTGGGGTTGGAACTGGATGAGCTTTAAAATTCCTTCCAACCCATTCTATGAATCTGACTGGAAAGGGCCAAGATTTTCCATTTCATCTATCACTATCACACTTTCAGGCTTGTAAGACTCAAGTTTCCCAACCCTTTTCTTTCCTTTCTGCCCTAAAACCAGAGCTTCCAGCCATCACTACAGACACTCTGGGAAGGGAGAGGTTCCAGCCATCACTACAGACACTCTGGGAAGGAAAAGAGAGGTTCCAGCCATCACTACAGACACTCTGGGAAGGGAAAGAGAGGTTCCAGCCATCACTACAGACACTCTGGGAAGGGAAAGAGAGGTTCCAGCCATCACTACAGACACTCTGGGAAGGGAAAGAGAGCTTCCAGCCATCACTACAGACACTCTGGGAAGGGAAAGAGAGCTTCCAGCCATCACTACAGACACTCTGGGAAGGGAAAGAGAGGTTCCAGCCATCACTACAGACACTCTGGGAAGGGAAAGACAGCTTCCAGCCATCACTACAGACACGCTGGGAAGGGAAAGAGAGCTTCCAGCCATCACTACAGACACGCTGGGAAGGAAAAGAGAGGTTCCAGCCATCACTACAGACACTCTGGGAAGGATTCTGGCAGAAAGCAATTTCTGAGGTTTGTAACAAGCCAACACCTCAAGTAGCTCATAGGAAAAGAGCTGAGAGCTTCCTTTGGGCTCAACACAGCCCAAGCTGCCTTCTCTTGTTTGTGTGACATCAACACAATTGTTCTCCAAAAGTTCTTTACAAGACAGACTCCACTGCCCAAAGGCCATATTGGGTTGTTTGGAGGTTTTTAATGAACTGGATTTAGTTAGTAAGTTAATGAGGTTGGGTTTGCTTTTTTTTTTGTAATGAACTGAATTGTGAATATGCCAACCAGAAGCAAAAAGTCTGAACTGACCCTGCAGTGAGTCTAGAAGAGTCATTTGCCCAGGGAGGTGTTTGAGGCCCCATCCCTGGAGACACTCAAGATGAGGCTGGACAGGGCTCTGGGCAACCTGATCTAGTGGAGGATGTCCCTGCTGACTGCAGAGGGGAGTTGGACTGGATGAGCTTTGGAGGTCCCTTCCAGCCCAGTCCATTCTGTGATTGTCTATTCTGACTTTGACCTTTCAGATTTACAGACACAGTTAACTGAGGAGAGAGAAGTAGCTTCGTTTTCAAGAACAAGTCAATATTCAAATCATGGAACTAACTAAATCAGGCCACGTGCCTTACAAAAAGGGTTTTAATCTCCACTGGCAATGCTGCTGATAAACCTGCTTCAAGTATTTTAAAGCAATTACTTGCTGCCGCGGCCCCTGCAATTTCTCTAGTTCTTTCTTCAGCTCTTCTGAATACCACCTCTCCTCCTGGGGGGGCAAAAACACAGGGGATGGGGGAGAAAGGACTTGAAATCTGGCTGCTCAGCACAGTGGCACAAGTTGCAATTCAAAAGAAAGAACCAAGTGTGAGTAAAAGCCATTTCCAACCTTCAGCGAAGCTTGCAGGTCCTGGACTTCTTGTCGCAGCAGTGAGACTTCATCCCTGAGCACCCAGAGCAGGGGGAATGAACACAGACTGGTTAGCTTGGGGCACTTACAGTCAGAATGTGTCTGCCCAAGGATCACATCAAGATAACTGACAGCATTAGAAACTCTTCCTTTGGGATATGGAACAAACCAGAGAATGGGAGGGGTTGGAAGGGCCCTCTGGAGATCATCCAGTCCGACCCCCTGCCAGAGCAGGAGCACCCAGGGCAGGGCACACAGGAACACAGCCAGGCAGGTTTTGAAAGCCTCCAGAGAAGGAGACTCCACAACCTCTCTAGGTAGCCTGCTCCAGGGCTTCAGCACCCTCACAATGACAAAGTTTTCCCTCCTGTTCCCCTGGCACCTCCTCTGTTGCAGCTGGCACCCAGTGCCCCTTGTCCTGTCCTTGGAAATCCCTGGGCAGAGCCTGGCTCAAGCAGACTTTATCACTGCAATGAGGGCAGCCCTCAGGTTTCTCTGCTCCCAGCTCCCAGCCCCAGCTCCCTCAGCCTGTGCTCACAGGAGATGTTCCACTGCCTGCAGCAGCTTTGGGGCTCTGTGCTGGACTCTGTCAAGCAGTTCCCTGAGGTCCTTCTTGAACTGAGGCATCCAGAACCGGACACAATATTCCAGATGTGGCCTCAGCAGGGCAGAGCAGAGGGGGAGCAGAAATTCTTTATAATGAGGGTGAGGAGACATTGGAACAGCTTGCACAGAGAAAGTGTGGATGCCTCCTCCCTAGAGGTGCTCAAGACCAGCCTGGATGAGGCCTTGAGGGTTGGAACAAGCTGATCTTTAAGGTCCCTTCCAACCCAAACCATTATTCCATGGCTCTCTGAATCACTTTTGCAGAGCCATCCTTGAACACTCACAGGAAACCCCTAAGATAAAGCCTCCCAAACCAACCCAGGCAGACTACTCAGTGAGACTTCTCTAGAGTAAGTCTGAGGTGATCAGCTCTTGCTCCATACCACTGCTCTCCAGAGGAAAACAGCCTGGTAGATTCCCTAGGAATACATTCAACAGGACAGCTTTGACCAGTTAAACAAATGAGAGAAGATTTCTGAAGCATGGAGATTCTGGAACACAGAAGGAAAAGGAATGACAGAGAAAACTGTCAGATTTGCAGGTACCATGGGAGCCCTTTGAGGCAAATATTGATGCTATAATTACCCAGTCAGAATCTCAACTACCCAGAGACAAACTCAGGATCTTTCTCCATCCTCAGGGTTGTTCTCCCCCACCCTGTAAAGGTGAAATTTCAGCTCTGTGCCAGAAATCAGGAAGAACCTGTTCATTTTTTTCTGCCACTCTCCTAAAAAAACACTCCAATGTCTAACATTGCACTGCCAGCTGCATGAGAAAGAAGTGATTTAACCAGCAATAAACACATGGATCTAATTTTCACCTCTTAGCAGATCAGTATCAGTGGAAGTATTTAGCTGCAGTTGGAAATGGGGCATGAACAGTTAAATGACTTGGCTACATAATTAAGTGTTCAAATTAATCCAGCCCTCAGTGCAGTGAGAAGCAGCTCAACACTGACACAGAAGCCCAAGCACAAACGAGTCCTGCTGCACCTTTCTGGTGACAGATGACCTTCCCCTCCATGACTTGACTCCATGCCAGAATTATGGACTGCTTCATAGTGCTTGAACAGCTCCTCAGCTGATCCATGAGACTTCATACAGAGAGGACAAATAAAGCCCTGTTACAAAAAAAAAAATAAAAAGAGAGAGAGAGAGAGAAAAAAGAAAAAAATTAAGAGGTGAGAAATAAATAAAATTTTGCTTGTTTGGTTTTTTTGGGGTTTTTTTTTCAATCTTCTTTCTACACAGAATTCTGAATTTTGTTTGCACATCTAAAAGGGAGCAAATATCCTTGTTAAAATCCAGCCTAATTATTTCAGGCTCTGTTCATAGTTTTAGCAATTACAAAGCTAGAAAATGCCTACAACAGTCTCGTTCCATGATTCCGTGGGCGGGTTTGCTTCCCAGCAGTGGTAGATACTAGCAACAAAACCTTTCCTGAGAAAAATAAGAAGTCATTTCAGAACCAGGCAGAGAACTGTTGAGGTTGGAAGAGATGCTTGAGATCATCAAGTCCAACAGCTCACCCAGAGCTTTCAATCCCACCACTGCTGCTAAGCCACTGCCACCAAGTCACAGCCCTCAGCACCACATCCACCTGGCTTTGAAATATCTCCAGGAATGGGGACTCCACCACCTCCCTGGGCAGCCTGTGCCAGTCCCTGACCACTCCTGCAGCAAAGACATTTTTCCTCATTCCAACCTAACCCTCCCCTGGCACAATTTCAGGACAGTTCCTCTGCTTCTGTCAGCTGAGACTAGGAAGCAGAGCCCAACCCCCATCTCACTGCAGCCTCCACTCAGGGAGCTGTAAAGAGCAATGAGGTCTCCCTCAGCCTCCTCTTCTCCACACTGCACACCCCCAGCTCCCTCAGCTGCTCCTCCCCAGCCCTGTTCTCCAGACCCTCCCCCAGCTTCGTTGCCCTTCTCGGGACCTGCTCCAGCCCTTCAATGTCCTTCTTGTAGTGAGGGGCCCACATCTGAGCCCAAGATTGGAGGTGCAGCCTCAGCAATGTGGATAACCATCACAGCTCTGACTTCCTAACTTGACATACAGAACATTTTGTTTCACAGCCACTAAGAACTCAGCAGCCACACATTCACACAGCTGTAAACCAGGAGAACCTTCACATTCAGCTAATCAAACATGACTGGAGCTCTGAAGGGCACTGGGAAGGGAAAGACTTCACAACAACTATTATTTATTTCATGCTTCAGAGATTAATTACCAAATAGAGTTAGCTGCCCAGCCCACCACGATGTCAGGTAGTGACAGGACTGGGGGGAATGGAATCAAGCTAGAAATGGGTAGATTCAGACTGGATGTTAGGAAGAAGTTCTTCAGATGAGGGTGGTGAGAACCTGGAAGGGGTTGCCCAGGGAGGTGGTGGAAGCTTCATCCCTGGAGGTGTTTAAGGCCAGGCTGGATGAGGCTCTGGACAGCTTCATCTAGTGTGAGGTGTCTCTGCCCATGGCAGGGGGGTTGGAACCAGAAGATCCTTGTGGTCCCTTCCAAACCTGACTGATTCTGTGATTCTATACTGAAGACTCATCTTGGCATANCTTCTTTCTACACAGAATTCTGAATTTTGTTTGCACATCTAAAAGGGAGCAAATATCCTTGTTAAAATCCAGCCTAATTATTTCAGGCTCTGTTCATAGTTTTAGCAATTACAAAGCTAGAAAATGCCTACAACAGTCTCGTTCCATGATTCCGTGGGCGGGTTTGCTTCCCAGCAGTGGTAGATACTAGCAACAAAACCTTTCCTGAGAAAAATAAGAAGTCATTTCAGAACCAGGCAGAGAACTGTTGAGGTTGGAAGAGATGCTTGAGATCATCAAGTCCAACAGCTCACCCAGAGCTTTCAATCCCACCACTGCTGCTAAGCCACTGCCACCAAGTCACAGCCCTCAGCACTACATCCACCTGGCTTTGAAATATCTCCAGGGATGGGGACTCCACCACCTCCCTGGGCAGCCTGTGCCAGTCCCTGACCACTCCTGCAGCAAAGACATTTTTCCTCATTCCAACCTAACCCTCCCCTGGCACAATTTCAGGACAGTTCCTNACTCATCTTGGCATAACTGTATCAAACAGAAGAGGACAGCCCCTCCTGAGGAGAGGAGAGGCATTTACCCTTTAACTGCCATTTACTTACTTCCAGAATCCACAGAATCACAGAATGGATTGGGTTGGAAGTGACCTCAAAGCTCATCCAGTTCCAACCCCCTGCCATGGGGAAGGACACCTCCCACCAGGTTGCTCAAGACTTTATCCAGCCTGGCCTTGAACACCTCCAGGGAGGGGACAGCCACAGTCTGCTGCAGCAGGGTCTCTCTCCAGATGAAGCCAAGCTAACTCATATCTATGTACAGATGCTGAAATGACTACAGAATATTTGGTACCTTCTAGGTACCCAGAAAGGTTTGTGTGATCCAGTTGGTGTGCAGTTACCTGATAGCAGTGACAGACACTGCAAGTACAAGAACCAGAGGGAGATTGAAGCCCACAGCACTGGGAATGAACAGAAGAGGCAAAAAGGAAGAGATTCCTGTTTCCTAGCAGGTGAAAGCAACCAGTCCCACAGAATTGCAGTGCAGCAGGGAGGGTGCTGGGGCACTGGAACAGGCTGCCCAGAGAAGTGCAGGAGTCTCCTTCTCTGGACACCTTCAAGACCCATCTGGATGTGTTCTGTGTGGCTTGCCCTAGGTGATCCTGCCTTGGCAGGGGTTGGAGCTGATGATCTTCAGAGGTCCTTTCAAACCCCTAGAATCCTATGACTCTATGATTTGTAGCTAATTCTAGCCCTTAATAGTTAAGATTTACTTTCAGGCCTGATAAAGTCAAGCTCCTCAGTGCTCTCTTCTCTCCCAAAAGCCAGATGAGGGAAGTGATTCCTCTCAGGCACCACCAATCTTGGTACAACTCCTGAACACAGGATTCTTTGGGAAGCACACCAGGATGTTCAAAGCCACCCTGGAAGGAAGCTCTCACCACAAGCTCTCCCACATTTATTTTTATTGTACCAATTTAATTTAGAAGGCTATGAGGTGCTGGAAGGACTTTAGGCTCCCAAATGGAAGCACACTGCAGTGAGAGCAGGGGCACAGATCTCTTATGGAAAGGCCCTCTCCAGCCTTTCAGTAACTCTAGCCACAGCTTTAGGATAATCAGAATATTGCTTTCATCATCTTCAGGAATAACATCTCACAATCTCTGCTGGTCCATGGGGATGTTCTTCCCTAGCTGCCAGACTCCACACTTGGCCTTGTTGGATTTCATTCAACTTCTTCCCACCCAGCTCTACAGCGTGTTCAGCACAGCCAGAGGGGTCTCAGCCACTGCTCCCAGATGGCACCAAACTGGGCTTATTGAGAAGGAAAGCCAAGCAGAAGCTGCTCCAAAAGAACACCCCAGTGACTGCCAACTCTCCCAATCCCACAGCTCACGTGAGACACAAGTCCAAATCAGAAAGCTCAGAGAGAGTCTCTCTTCTGCTGAATAGAATCATGCACAGGAGAGCAAATCATCTTCCAGCAAGGAATCAAAAGGAGCAGTTGAAGAAGCTGATAGCCAAGCCATGAGGGAAGATCTGTGCTCATTTCAAGCAGCCCATTCCCAAAGCTAGGGAAACAAACTCAACAAAACCCACAGTGACAGCTGGGAGGTCATGGAGCTCCTGTCGTCCTTCTGTGCCAGTGTGCTCATTCTGGTAGTGTTCAGACAGATCAGAGGGTGTTACACACACTTTCATACACAGTGGACAGATGAAGCCCTGTGAAATGTATATTTGGGTTTAAGAAACTAATAATAATTAAAAAAAAAAACCAAAACCACTGTCCTGGTAGGCAATATCTGCAGTACTGCAAACAAGTTGCCCAGAGAGAAGCAGATTTGGAACCAAACACTGTTCCCAGTACTTATGTTGAAAGTTTGCTACAAAGGCAAAGTCTGGTTTCCTCCTGGGAAGTTTTTCCAAAGCACTTACACCATGGAGTAGGCTAGAAGGAAGAGTAATTAACAAGAAGGAGGAGTAATTAATAAGAAGGAGGAGTTATGAAGGAGTTATTAACATGAAGGAACAGTTATTAACACGAAAGACCACTTATGAATGTGAAGGAACAGCTATGAACAAGATAATAACCCAATCTAACCCACACTCTCCAAGCCAGCAGCATGCTGCACCTTATTATGTTGTCCAGAGACTCTTGGTGCTCCCTTCATGTGTCTCAGAAATAAGCTGCACAGCCAAGTTGTGAATGAACAACAGGCAGTAGCTTGGATCTGCTCAGACCTCACCTGCAGTACTGAGTGCAGCTATGGGACCCCCAGCACAGGGAGGACATGGACCTGATGGAGCAGGTCCAGAAGGGAACACAAAGGTGACCCAAGTTGTGAAGCACCTCTCCTGTGAAGACAGTCTGAGGGAGTTGGGGCTGTTCAGTCTGAGGAAGAGAAGGTTTCAGGCAGACCTCAGAGCTGCATTTCAATATCTGAAGGGGACTACAGGCAGGCTGGGGAGGGACTGGTCAGAAGGGCCTGTGGGAATAGGCTGAGGCCAATGGTTTGGAACTGGAGCAGGGCAGAGTTAGGTTGGGCATCAGGAGGAAACTCTTTGCAGTAGGAGTGGTGAGACACTGGAACAAGTTGCCCAGAGAGGTGGTGGAGGCTCCATCCCTGCAGACATTCAAGATCAGACTTGATGTGTCCCTGGGCAGCCTGCTCTAGTTGGAGGTGTCCCTGCTGACTGCAGAGGGGTGGCCAAGATGCCCTTTGAAGGTCCCTTCCAACCTGATGCAAGCTGTGAATCCCTCAGGCAGTTTCCCACAAGGGGGCCCAGATGTTTCACAGAGGGAGATAAAGGCAGTGTGGGGACACTGCAGAAATAGCCTCAAGCAAAGCTGGCAGCAGCAGGAGAGGCTGAAGCAGCAGCACAGCTCTACACCTAGCTGGCACCCTTACTTAGGGCAAAGCAGGCACCTTCCTGGGTACAATTAACAAACACATACAAACCCAGCATGCTCACTAGAGAGCTGCCAGACCCTGAAGGTAAATCTCTTTCTGACGAGCAACAGCCTCCCTGCAGGTGTTCAAGGCCAGGCTGGATGAGGCCTGGAACAACATGGGCCGGTGGGAGGTGTCCCTGCCCATGGCAGGGGGTTGGAACTGGATGATCTTGAAGATCCCTTCCAGCCTTCCATTCTGGAACACTAAAATGCCACGCTAAGGATAAAAGCCCAGGTGTAGCTAATTGAACAGATGTGGCATTACTGACAACTGGAAGACTGTCACACTGCACAGCACCAAGCAGCAGTGACACAGCAGGCTCTGGCTGACCCAGTTTTGAGTCAGCAGCAAGAAAAGCCAATGGTGCAATAACACAGAAACATCAGCACTTTGAAAGCTCCTCAAATGCAGGGAGGTTGGACTAGATGATCTTTGGGGATCTCTTCCAAGCCAAACCATTCTATGACTCTATGTCACTCATGTATGAGGGTACCCTGTGACACCCACCAGCTACACAATCACCTTAACACAGCTGTGTCATTTTAGCCAACCTCTGGAAGGAAGCAACTGTCTCATTGCACAGTTTTATGCTTAAACTCCAAGGAGATCTTAGTCTGCAACTCAAGAACTTTGCTTCAAGGACAGTGTAAATATGGATGAAAACAGATGTGGGCTCAAAAACACATGACATGTATGACATGTGTTAAGGAGAGATCCATTGAGAAGCTGGAGGAGGGGAGATTGAGACTGGAGGTTAGGAAGAAATTCTTTCCAGTGAGGGTGGGGAGACACTGGTACAGGTTGCCCAGGGAGGCCATGGATGCCTCCTCCCTGGAGGTGTTCAAGGCCGGGCTGGATGAGGCCTTGAGTGACCTGGGCTGGTGGGAAGTGTCCTTGCCCACAGCAGAGGGTTGAAATTGGATGAGCTTTAATGTCTCTTCCAGCCCGAACCACTCTGCAATGCTAAAACAGGCCCTGATGGGGCTTTGAACAACCTGATCTAGTTGGGGATGCCCCAGCTTACTGCAGGGGGACAAGAGGACCTTTAGAGGTCCATTCCAACCCAATTTGTGCTGTGGCTCCATTGACTGCAATAAGGCTTCAAGAGCCAAGAAGCAAGCAGACACCCAGATAGAAGGCAATCAGGAATTCAAACAGCACAGAGAAAGTTTCTGTTCTCTCTTATCATAGCAGACATAGAAGTGTTTGAATCATCATCCACTTTATTCAGTGTAAGAAAGGGCACTTTGCTGCCTTTAATGCTGTAAGAGGAGTAATTAACCTTGCACTGCATTTGTATGCTAAGCCTGAAACATTTCCAGGCTAGGTAATCAGGCTCCATTAGCACAAACCAGCTTCAGCAGCCAGCAGAGGCAGGTTGCATTTCTCAGAGTTAATATTTGACAGCACTGTAAATCCAAAGACATTGTAATATGGGATTGAAGCAAGAACAACAACTTATTCTGCTGGTTAAGCATGGCATACAGCACATAAAGAGGGACAGGCTTTATGCACCAACACCAACAAGACCCCAAGATGCTTGGTGTTTCACAAGGAGGAGGTTTCCAGCACAGCTCAGCAGAAGCAGGATAAAAAAGGGAGTCTGAGTGTGATAAACTGTTAAGCCTTGCTCTTCAGAATTCTCATTAAAGATTTATTAACAAGGAGGCTGAGGTTTATGTCTCATTGCTTTTAATTTCAATAATTCATCTCTAAGCTTACAGGAAGGGTTGCTTGTGACCATCCAGGTAGGCAAGCCCAATTAACAGCCAAATAGAAGCATGGCCTGGCCTTCCTTTATTTAAAGAACATTTCTGAGGCTTTCTTTTATAGGGCATCAGAAGTTCCTTCCAACAGCTTCAAGGATCAGGGAAGCAGCAGCCAAGGCCTGGGACTGCATTGCTGATCTCCATGTACAGTACCTCAGAGGAGCCTTCGCTGTTCACGTCCACAGCATTCCCCAGCGCTGCCGATGAATCCGAATCGGAGCTCTGAGAGCCTCCTCTGCCTGGGGTCTGAAAGAGAGGGGAGAGAAATGAGAGGCTGTGGGCTGCTCTGGCAGGGGGGTGGCCTTGCTGATCTCCAGGGTGACAGAGAACTGCAACAGGCAGCCCAAGCAGGCTGCAGAGTCTCCTTCTCTGGAGGCTTTCTGAACCCACCTGGACACATTCCTGTGTGCCCTGCCCTAGGTGATCCTGTTCTGGCAGGGATTCTGACTCAATGATCTCCAGAGGTTCCTTCCAGCCCCTACCATGCTGTGAGTCTATGACAGTAACTAATAAAGCAGAGTACCTAGAATGATAGAACCCTTTTGGTTGGAAAAGACCTTTAAGATCATTTGAGTCCAACTTTTAACCCAGCACTGCCAGGTCACCATGAAACCATATCCCTCAGCACAACATCTCCAGGACTTTGAAGCCCATCTGGGGATGAGGACTCCACCACTGCCCTGGGCAACCTAATCCCATTCTGGAGAACTCTTCTGGGGAAGAAATGTGTCCAACAGAACCCTGTCCAAAGGCCTCTTCTCCACCTGCTGGAGTACAGGAGGATTTTCTCTCCAAAAGCAATGAAGTGAAGAAGCTGAGAAGCAATTATATAATTTTCAGTGCAATCCTTTAACAAAAGCCTTTATTCAAGACTCTCCATGCACCAGAGAACAAGCAAACACCAGAAGCAAAGGCCAGGACTTCAAACCAGTTCCTCCCAGGAAAGCTCAACATTAAACAAAGAATTAGGCTAAACTCTGCCCTTGCATATAATCATGGAATTGTTGGGGTTGGAAAACCCTCTGAAATCATCCAGTCCAACCAGCAATCCTACACCATGTTCCAGAGTGCCATGGCCACAGGTTTCTTGAACACTTCCAAGCATGGGGACTCCACCACCTCCCTGGGCAGCCTGTGCCAATCCCTGACCACTCCTGCAGGAAAGACATGAAGAAAATCTTCTCTACCTAAAGGGTTCTCACAGACTGGAATGGGCTCCCAGGGGGGAATTTTAAAAGCCATCCAGATATGGTGCTGAAGGATATGGTGTAGTGATGGCCCTGGTAAAGCTAGATAACGGTTGGACTTGATGATCTTACAAGGTCTTGTAATGACAGGATGAGGAGTAATGTGTTTAAACTGGCAGAGGGGAGATTGAAACTGGATGTTAGGAAGAAGTTCTTTCCAGTCAGGGTGGTGAGACACTGGCACAGGGGAGGTTGTGGCTGCTGCCTCCTTGAAGATGTTCAAGGCCAGGTTGGATGAGGCCTTGAGCAACCTGTTCTAGTGGGAGGTGTCCCTGCCTATGGCAGGGGGTTGGGACTGGATGAGTTTTGAGGTCCCTTCCAACCTAAACCATTCTATGATCCTGAAGGTATTTTCCTGTGGTTCTGTGAACCCCTCTGGCAGCCACACAGGCCTCTCTCTGCTGAGAAGAACCCCATCAGGTCCCACCTCAGTGGTGACCATTTCACAATGACATTTGTACATTAGGTTCTGCTAGTTCTAGCCCCACAAATTGTAGCTTAGCAGAGCCTCCAGGGTGCAAGCTCTTCTGTGCTGTTACTACATGGTCAGTTAAAGCATTTGCTGTTTGAAGCCTTTTCAGACACGCTGGAATCACAGCAGAAGCCACAGCTGTGGCTGACTACCAGCCAGAAACTATTAAACAGCACCTGGGAAAATCCTTTTAACCTCTCAACAAACAATGTGCTGTCCTCAAAAGAGAAAGCAGGATTCCAAGCCAGGCTTGGAACGCTTAGTACAAACAAGTGGCATTTTCGGGTGAGTAGCATGAAAAGGGAAGAAAGGTGAGAGAGCAAAGAGGAGGTTAAGCAACTTTAAAGCTCTGAGGAAACAGCCCTCAGCATCCACCTGCTGATAACACAGGCCAGGAAAAAACACAGAACTGTTTTGGTTGGAAAGCCTTCATTTCACAGAATCCCAGAATGCCAGCTGGGAAGGGACCCCAAGGATCATCTGCTCCAACCTTTCTAGGTGACAGTGGAGTTGCAATGAGCTGTCCCAGCAGCCTGCCAAGCTGAGACTTAAAACTGCCCAGTGTAGGGGACTCCGCCACTGTCCTTGGGAGATGACTCCAGTGTCTGACTGTGCTCATGGGGAAACACTTTCTTCTGGAGCCCAGTGGGAATCTCCCCAGCAGTAACCTGTCCTCATCATCCCTTGGCTTTTCCATGGGACTCCTTGTACAAAGAAAGTCTCCATCCACCTTGTAGCCACCCATGAAGTGCTAGTCCATGGCAATAAGGTCCCCCCTAAGCCTTCTCTTCTCAGGGCTGGGCAAACCCAGCCCTCTCAGCCCTTCCTCGTGTGGCAGGTGACACTTAAAGGCATACCAGGAGTTGAAAGACTGATGCAAAATTAGTCTCTCCCTCAGCATATTTCTTTCCCAATTGCCAGGGCTGATTTAGAGCAGATTTAGATTGGATGTTAGGAACAGGTTCTTCAGTACTTGAGTGGCAGAGCACTGAAACATGTTGCCCAGGGAGATAGTTCAGGCCCTCTCCCTGGAGACATTGAAGGTGAGGCTTGACAGGGCCCTGGGTGACCTGGTCTGGTGGGGATGTCCCTGCTGACTGGAGGAGGACCAGACTAGATGGCCTCTAGAGGTCCCTTCCGGCCTGGACCATTGTGTGATTCTATGATTTGTTTCATTTGTGGAGCAGCAGATTTCTACTGCTAGGACAGGGAACTGATGGAGCAGGTCCAGAGGAGGCCACGAAGGTGATCAGAGGGCTGCAGCTCTTTGCCTATGGGAACAGGCTTAGAGAGTTAGGGCTGTTCAGCCTGGAGAATGCAAGGCTCTGGGAAGGCCTTAGAGCTGCCTTCCAGTACCTGAAAGGGCTATAGGAGAGCTGGGGAGGGACTTCTGACAAGGGCTGGGAGTGACAGGATGAAGGGTAATGGACTGAAGCTGGAAGAGTGGGGGGATTTAGACTGCATATTAGGAAGAAATTCTTTCCAGTGAGGGTGGGGAGACACTGGCACAGGCTGCCCAAGGAGGTTGTGGCTGCCCCCTCCCTGGCACTGCTGAAGGCCAGGCTGGATCAGCCTGGTCTAGTGGAAGGTGTCCCTGCCTATGCTCAGAGTCCCTGATCTCAAGTTGCAGAAGCAACCTGCTAAACTTCTTCAACCTGTTGCCTGTGTTCCCTCAGAAGTGCCAGCTAATACAAAGCAATCTCACTGACAACAGAAAGGATGGCAATGACTGGAGTGTGTGTCCTGCAAAAAACAGCAAATGCTGTCCTGACCAAGCTGAGCTCAAGCATTCATCTGGTGGAGCACAAACAGGGATCACTCCCCTGCCATTTCTGCAGAGTCACTTATCTGTGTGTAGCTGCACTCCACTCAGAATAACTCTTCCCATCACTTAGACATCCAGAATTAATTAAACCTTGGAAAAATATGCTAAGCCTTGAGAAAGTCTGAACAAATATGGCTTTATACAGTGTTCCCAGCACAGAACACTGCTGTTGTCCAAGCGTGCTAAGGTCCTGAAGCAACAAACAAGCCCCAAGAACAAGAAGGGAAGCTCCTTGTTGTCAAACAATTCTCAGTGCTAGCAACAGGCTACAGCCCAATGAAGAACAGCAAAGTTGTTTACTTGTAAAGAAGTGTGACATGATTTTATTTTAATCTGGAAAGGAGAAGACTGAGAGGGGATCCTCTCAATGCTTATAAAGACCTGACAGGTGGGAGATAAAAAGAAGGGGCCAGGCTCTTTTTGCCGGTGTTCTATGATAGAGTAAGTGGCAACAGACACAAATTGGAAGACAAAGTCCCATCTCAACCTGAGGAGAAACTTCTTTGATGCAGCCCTGGAGCAGGCTGCCCAGAAAGGTTGTAGAGTCTCCTCCTCTGGGGACTTTTCAAGACCCCCATCTGTCTGCATTCCTGTGTGACCTACGCTAGGCGATTCTGCTCTGGCAGGGCGATTGGACGCAATCTTCAGAGGTCCCTTCCAACCCCTACCATTCTGTGACTCCATAAAATGAAGATTCTTGCCCTCACGGGCAGAAAACCTTCCTTTGCCATTGTGCCATCAGTCCCAGGTAAGCAGACCTTGTACTTGGGAAGAGGCACACATGGTCACTTCAGCTCCACATGGGAAGAGGGCATGAACACAACTGCAGTTCAGCACCCACCCAGGTAAATAAACCACCCAGGAGCCCTGCACTCAGCAACCCAAACAGAAGGTGATAGCTAAGGCAGGAGATGGAACACATCCCAGCAAAGTTAATATTTCTGCTTCTAAGCTTGGTGTAAGGGAAAAGGAGCCTGCATTGCCCCAGCTAAAGAAAAGCCTGCAAAGCCCTCAAGCCCTCTTCTGCATCTATAGCACAAGATCCAAAGACCAAGAACCTAAGTGAAAAGAGAGCAACAGGATCCTACCTACACAGCACAACCACTAACGGCTGTGGGCAGTTAAGTCACAGAACCATACAACTGTTGAGTTTGGAAGAGACCCTTGGGATCACCAAGTCCAACCACTTACCCAGAGCTCAAAGTCCTAACAAGGCCACTGAGCCACTTCCCTCAGCACCGCATTCACTTTGCTTTGAACAGCCTCCAGCATGCTGACTCCACCATGAATCTAGATTTTTCTGAGCTAAGGCTCACTTCAAACTCCAGAATACATCACAATTCTTTCCCATACTTTGTCAACCACAGTATGTAAGCCAAAGAGCTCTGCACGAAGTTGTGCACACAATCACAACCTCCACTGAAGGCCTAAGGCTCATTTAACAAGAGGTGGGGTTTTCAAAGCATAATTATTTGTAGCAATTAAAAGATTAACACATTTCTCCATTTTTTGGGGGGGGGGAGGGGCAGGAGGGAATCTGTTTCACCCTCACTGGCAATCAGCTCTGCTGCAGTCCTGTATTTTCCAGGACCCACTGAGGAACAGTCATTTGTTTAAACTTCTCAGAGATTTCCTACAACACAAAAACTTCTGTACTGACTTTAGGTTTTTATAGGAAGTCTTTAGCTGAACTAATATTTAGGGGCAAATTTCCTTTGGCACCGTTTCAAGCCTTTTTTCCCCCCCTCATCTCACAGAAGCTTCCTTTGCTTGCCTGTTATGCCTCAGAATCAATAAACACCCAGTCAAACGCTGCCAATATTTAATTAGGGTCTGGACTAAGTTTCNAGCCTCCAGCATGCTGACTCCACCACCTCCCTGGGAAACCTGTTCCAGTGCCTGACAACCCCTGCTGGGAAGGAATTTTTCCTCACATCCAGGCTGAATACAGGCACAACCTGAGTCCATTTCCTCTTGAGTGTGAGAAGAGACCACCCTCAAAGCTCTGAGGTGACCTTGCTGTGACCTTTCAGTATCTCAAGGGGGCCTACAAGACTGCTGGGGAGGGACTTTTTAGGATGTCAGGTAGTGATAGGACTGGGGGGAATGGAACCAAGCTAGAAATGGGCAGATTCAGACTGGCTATTAGGAAGAAATTCTTCAGCACGAGGGTGGTGAGAGCCTGGAAGAGGTTGCCCAGGGAGGTGGTGGAAGCCTCATGCCTGGAGGTGTTTAAGACCAGGCTGGATGAGGCTGTGGCCAGCCTGATCTAGTGTGAGGTGTCCCTGCCCATGGTAGAGGGGTTGGAACTGGATGACTCTTGTGGTCCCTTTCAACCCTGACTGACTCTATGAGAGGGAATGGATCAAAGCTGGAGGAGGCGAGATTGAGACTGGAGGTTAGGAAGAAATTCTTTCCAGTGAGGGTGGTAAGACACTGGCACAGGTTGCCCAGGGAGGTTGTGGATGTCCCTCCCTGGAGCTGTTCAAAGCCAGGCTGGATGAGGCCTTGAGCAACCTGGGCTGGTGGGAGGTGTCCCTGCTCATGACAAGGGGTTGGAACTGGATGAGCTTCCAAGGTCCCTTCCAACCCAAACCATCCTATGAATCTAGATTTTTCTGAGCTAAGGCTCACTTCAAACTCCAGAATACATCACAATTCTTTCCCATACTTTGTCAACCACAGTATGTAAGCCAAAGAGCTCTGCACGAAGTTGTGCACACAATCACAACCTCCACTGAAGGCCTAAGGCTCATTTAACAAGAGGTGGGGTTTTCAAAGCATAATTATTTGTAGCAATTAAAAGATTAACACATTTCTCCATTTTTTGGGGGGGGGGAGGGGCAGGAGGGAATCTGTTTCACCCTCACTGGCAATCAGCTCTGCTGCAGTCCTGTATTTTCCAGGACCCACTGAGGAACAGTCATTTGTTTAAACTTCTCAGAGATTTCCTACAACACAAAAACTTCTGTACTGACTTTAGGTTTTTATAGGAAGTCTTTAGCTGAACTAATATTTAGGGGCAAATTTCCTTTGGCACCGTTTCAAGCCTTTTTTCCCCCCCTCATCTCACAGAAGCTTCCTTTGCTTGCCTGTTATGCCTCAGAATCAATAAACACCCAGTCAAACGCTGCCAATATTTAATTAGGGTCTGGACTAAGTTTCCCATCAAACTTCAGGAAGGAAGTTCTTCCCTGTAAACAACCAAACTCCAGGCAGACCAAGAGCAAACTTCACCTGCTCTAGGACTGGAAAACAATCCCAGGCACGCTCTATGCCCGGCAAAGCGGCAGCGTGGGTACCCCATGTGCTCTCCTCCCCTCTGCTCACAGCCTCCTTGCGTGGCAGATGAGGACAGCACGCCACACTCCCAACAAAACCCCACATCCAACCCAGGCGTTAGGCGGGCAGCTCGCTCCCAGAGGAACGCTGGAGAGGCTGCTGGCTTCTGCTCCATCCGTGAGCTCCTTCTGCATGACACCGAGGCCGCTGCCGTGGGCTCTGGAGCGCTGCCTCTTCCCACTGCCTGCGTGACTCAACCCTTTTTTTTTTTTTTTGCGGTGCATCCTCCAGCCAAGCGCCAGCGATGAAGGACTCCCCGGGCCCTGAGCCAGCGACTCCCTGACAGCTTTCACTCGAGCCACCAGAGAACTGCAAGCGGAGAAACGCCAGGATTTGGGAAAGGCAGGAGGATTTCATCAACGACCGTCACAAGTCGGCTGTCGCACCAGGCAGCGCTGCCGGAAAAGCCGGTTCCCAAATGAGGGAAGCGAGCAGCCGCTGGCTGCCTCTCGGCGTCAGGAGCCTGTCTGTCTCGCTGACCCCCAGGGAAAGAACCGCGGCTCCCCCCTCAGAGGCTCTCTCCTGAGCGGGCTTCCCTTGAACCTGCCCCGAGCGCGGGCGGCCCCCGCAGCCGCGGCGACGAGCGACGGCGACGGGCGGAGACACCGGCGCGTTGCGGAAAGGAGCCACGCCGGGGCCGGGCCAGCCCTCGCCCCACCGACAGCACCGGA